>CM053607.1:46469913-46641866 GCA_028646535.1 Procyon lotor | reverse complement strand
TTAACATATAATGTATTATTTGCCCCGGGGTACATGTCTGTGAATCATCAGGCTTACACATTTCACAGCACTTAACAGCACATACCCTCCCCAATGTCCACAGCCCAGCCACCCTATCCCTACCCTCTCCCCCACCTCCCAGCCACCCTCAGTTCGTTTCGTGAGTCTAGGAGTCTCTTATGGTTTGTCTCCCTCCCCAATATGTTTTTTTTTTTAATGCAACATTGAGGCAACTAATTTTGAACTGAAAATCATGAACATATCTTTTAAAGATAAATTATATAAATGTCTAGGGGTGTCTGGGTGGCTCAGTCAGTTAAGTGTCTGATTCTTGATTTAGGTTCAGGTCTCGATCTCAAGGTCCTGATCTCAGGTTCTATGCTCAGCAAGGAGTCTGCTTCTCTGAGGGTAGAGTCTTCATGAATGGGATTAGTGCCCTGATAAAAGATATCCCAGAGAGCTCCTTTACCCCTTCCATCTTATGATGTCTCACACAGTGAGAAGATGGCAATCCATAAATCAGGAAAAGAGCTCATACCAGAAACTGAATCCTAAACCTTCTGATCTTATATTCCATGGCTTCCAGAACTGTGAGAAATAAATGCTTATTGTTTAAGCCACCAAGTCTATGGCACTTTTGATACAGCAGCCTGAATGGGCTAAGAGAGAAAATAGGAGAAACACACACACACACACACACGCACACGCACACATGCACATACTGATATTGAAATGACTTGTTTTGAACTGAAAAAGGACGTGTATTTTAGAAATAAAATATATGCACACTTTTTTTTTTTTTAACCAGTAGAACTACTAGTAATCAATCATCTATTCAAAAACAAATAAAAAAACCTTCAAATGCTTATAACCAACCTGGACCCCAATGAAATTATATGTTTGGCTTAACGTCACACAGCTGGTTAATTGCAGAGATTTACATAAACCATGTTTCCTGACTTCCTATATGTAACTATCCATTATCCATAAAGTTTTATTTATTCTGGACAACTGAGAGTCACTAAAGAAACTATGAATTACACTTCTTCAAAAAAGACATTATACTTAAGCACTTCTGCTATATGCAAAGCAGAGAGCACTGTGTAATGTAAATAACACAGATTTTATATGGAGAAAAAAAAAAGATTCAGGTCATGGTTCTCAAATTTATTAGCTATGCCTTGACTATCAGTTTTCTCTTCTATAAATTAAGGGTGATAATAAACCCTGTAGCAGAGAGGATCATGAGGATTAAATAAGAAAACTGACAAAACACAATTTTGACACGCTGTAAATACAAAGAGCTATAGAAAGATCAATGATCTCTACTTGACTATTCAGGGATAATTTTAAGACGATAAAGTATCTGACTGAGTCAACAGTGATTAGTTCTGAGTGCATTTACTAAATGTTGCACAAGGAATACTATTCTTACTGTTCCTTTAAAACAAAATCTTTGACTTTTCCCCCTTTGGTCAGTTTCATAACTGTACCATGTAGAATATGGAGGGGAAAAGCTCACAGTTAAACTTGTTTCTGGTTTACCAGATTTATGAGAACAAGGAACCACTAAAGTGATGGGGCCAGTGCTTCAAACTAAGGCTATGAAGTGTCCTGGTGACTTCTGATCCTATGATTTTTCAAGCCTTAATGGATATAAACTTGAGGGTGGTGAAAGCGAAAATGACATTTAAAAGCAGCCAAGTGATTTCTAACTCTTAAGTGTCAGAAACTTCAATGCTTATTTCTTTAGGCAGAATGTTCTTTTGTTCTGCGAAAACCGTCTAACTGAGCCTTTTAGGTATGCAAATGTAAAGCAAATACTCTCTTCTGAAATGGAGATGAAGTTCTAAAGATCAAAAACTGTTTCTTGGATAAGAATATAAAAATTGTCTACTTGGGTTGTTTTAGGAGAAAATGTCTTACTAAGACTGAAACTTGTTTCGTCTCCTTGAATGAGACATAGAAAAATCTTTTCATAAAACAATATGTGCTATTCAGGACCCACATGAAAATTACTTGAGATCCCAAAAAATGAAGTGTGGACCAGAGTTACTTCCTAGCTCTATATAGAAACTAGCCTCAGTCCTATATACATGTTTTTTAAATTTTATTTTATTTATTTATTTATCTATTTATTTATTTAAAGATTTTATTTATTTACTTGACAGAGAGATCACAAGGAGGCAGAGAGGCAGGCAGAGAGAGAGGAGGAAGCAGGCTCCGGCTGAGCAGAGTCTGATGCAGGGCTCAATCCCAGGACCCTGGGATCATGACCTGAACAGAGGCAGGGGCTTTAACCCACTGAGCCACCCAGGCGTCCCACCCTACATGTTATTGTTATTATTTCTTTGTTGTATTTTCTGAGGTGTTTTGTTTTGTTTTGGTGACCTTAAGAATCATTTTCTTGGGGCACCTGGGAGACTCAGTTGGTTAAGTATCTGACTTAGACTTAGGTCAGGATCTTAGGTCAGTTTGGCTTAGGTCAGGATCTCAGGGTTCTGGGATCAAGGTCCTCATCAGGCTCCACTCTCAACTGGGAGCCCCCTTGAGATTCTCTCCCTCTCTGCCCCTCCCTCCAAAAATAAAATCTTAAAAATAAAGAATTATTGGGGCGCCTGGGTGGCTCAGTCATTAAGCGTCTGCCTTCGTCTCAGGTCATGATCCCACTGTCCTGGATTCAAGCCCCACATCGGGCTCCCTGCTCAGCAGGAAGCCTGCTTCTCCCGCTGCCATTCCCTCTGCTTGTGTTCCCTCTCTCACTGTGTTTCTCTCTGTCAAATAAATAAAATCTTAAAAAAAAAAAAAAATTAAAAAATAAAGAATTATTTTCTTGGGGCACCTGGGTGGCTCAATAAGTTAAGCACCCAACTCTTGGTTTTGGTTCAGGTCATGAGCTCAGCCTCATGAGATCAAGCCCTGCAATGGGCTCTGTGCTCAGCAGGGACTTTGCTTGAGATTCTTTCTTACTCCCCTTGCACTTTGCTTCCTGCTCTCACTCTCTCTCTCTCTCTCAAATAAATTAATTAACTAATTAATTAAATCTTTTAAAAAAGAAGTGTTTTCTTTATTTCTAAATTCTTGTTGGTTCTTTTTTCAGATCTTTCTGCTCTTTTTTTATAGTCTTTTTGGTCCTTATTTTGTGATTCCATCTTATTTTTTATATATTAATGCATTTTACATATGTATGTGATCATCTTATAGTCTCTATTTCACAATTATGAGATCCAAAGTACTTGGAGGTCCATATCTTTTGTTTATTGTGTCTGCCCATTCTCATGCCACTCATTTTCTGGCACATTTGGGAATATCTGAATGGAAGTTTGCATTTGTTCTTGTTTGTGGAATATTTGACTGCTTAAATTCGTGGTATTTTTCTTCAGATATTCTCTTTCATTCAGCAACTTTCTCCACAAGCCAACGGTCACTACTGACTTGGGCCTATTCCAGTCCCATTCTAGCTTCATCCTAAAAATATTTGACAGGTAGGCCAAAGGTTTATATCCACCCAGGAGGGCCAATATATGTGCTCACAGCTCACAGCCTTTGTTTCTGCTCATTGTTTAATTTCTGTTCCTCTTTCCTTTGTCCTTTGGCAATTTCCTTCATGTTCTTTATTCCAGCAACACGATAATAATATTATTTTATGATGCTTGAGTTTTGAAGGAGGGCTTTTTAGTATATTTGCTTTGCCTTACTGCTAGAATAGGAAGATCAGTTTTCTTCATTGGTAAATGGTTCTCTGGCCTCCCTTCCAGTTGGATGTGATCACGTTTACAAAATGTCCATGATAAGAGCATAGAACTGATGTATACACCTTCTGGGTCACTTCCTTAAAGACAAGTTCCTTGCCTTGGACTTACCCACTTGGTCCCCAAACCCCTTCCAATTGTCTAAAAAACGCTAAGAAATGGAGCACGAGCTGTAGTCAGTAAAGGAAGCCATACATCGAGAAGGTCAAAACCTACAGCCTGGCCTGGATCCCTAAATGACTACATGGAGTAGAGACCCTTACCTGACCTGAATGTTTTATGAAAAGAAAGACCAAAACAAACTCCTCCATTGTTTGACTCTCCATAGTCTGTAGTCTTCTGAAGCTGACAACCTATATCCTAACACATGCACTTCCTTTTTAGGGGATAACATGAATAGATAACCTAAAAACTATAAGGCAAGGAAAATGTCAACTTTTACAAACAGGTTCTATAATCTAATATAAACTGAAGATTGCAACTGAAATTACAATAAAGGAACCAGGACCCAAGGGAAGAAAAAAGGAACACAGAGAGAAGGGGGGCATAAAGAGTTTAAATGTGACAGAAAACGGGAAAAAGTCTATCTTATCTTATGCTGGGGGGGGCGAGTTGTAATTACACAGTAAGATAAAAGCTGTTGAATTTGTGGCAATGGAAATATTAAGACAAATTAAATACCAAGCTTATCTCTGCTCTGTGCTATCAATATTTTATACTAAACATCTGTTCCTTGTATCTCATCTCAGAAACACTTCTACACTTTATCAGCACAAGCACAGCTTTTCAAAGCAAATTAAGCTAAACCGTTTTCACTTAATCACCAATTGATCACAACATGCAGAATGCCACATATTGATCTCTAAGAGCCCCATTTTTCCCAATTCAGAAAAGCATATTGGAGGAAACACTTGATTTGCAATCAGAGTAAACTGATTAGGCTTATACTTCTGACATATTTTAAGTAGGAAGTATTTCAGTGATTAAAAGAATAATACAATAAGTATTTTCAATGAGAGGTGAAAAATAGGCAATTTCCACCTTTTAGATAACAGAGTCTTAGAGCTACAGGAGATCTTCCAGATCCTTGAAGCTTTATTAAGTCTCACTGTGGGATTTCAAGGAGAGGATGGACATTTTTGTTTTGTAGGCTACTATGATTTTAATATGCGGGCACACCTAAGCATTAGATGCAACCCTTCCTCCTGAAATTGGTTGAAGGGCTATTGCTCAAAGGAAGGTAGGCTTCAAGCAGATTTGTTGACAATCACTGATCTGGTCCAGGCACTGCATGTTCCAATGTCTACAGGAGCTCAGTGGCTAATGTAAATGAGTGAAAATATACATTTTGCCCATATTGTATGGGTAGATGCTGTTTGACATCAGATAGCTACTGTTGCCTGACACACATGTGGACCCATTGTTACAATACCTTCCTTCTTTTCAAGACACCAACAATAAAATAAAAATAAAGATAAACACGCAAAATCTCACACATCATGGTGTGGCCCAAACCAACAGATTTGTGGATTGGATTTGGTCTCTGACCACCAATTTTAAAGCCTCTGATCTAGTCCTATCCACTCAATAAAGAAAAAAGAAGTGGAGGCCAATAATGAAGATGCACAAGAAATGGTGCTACAATCTAAGCTTCCAGTCAAGGGTGATCAATTGTCCTTATTTTCCAGAGACTCATAGTTTTAGCACTGAAGTTCCACGTACCAAAAAACTATTCAGATCTGGTAAACTGGAACTGTTTGACACTCTATTCTAGACTAATGCGTGAGTGATTTTTTTTCCCCACGGACCCCAATGCATCTTTATTCCTATCATAAGAGCACATAATGAACTTGCTGCCTTCATCAGTTTATGTGGGGCTGGGAAGACCAAAGCCCCAGTAGTGGCTACTGATTACATCAGCTGTAGCATTGCTCATCAAGACATAGATAGGAAGAAATGGGGACCAGAGTCAGATACACTGAATGATTATATCTAGTGTAGAAATTTAGCTTCCATTTCTCTCAACCGATCACTTCCTCAAAAGTGTCACATATTGTGGGGGACTGTATATGGTTATTTGATTATACTTGGTTTATTATGGTTATTTTGGGTTCTCTCTCTCTCAATAGACAGATAGATAGAGACAGGTATAGCATAGATATCTATTTATTTCAATCTATCTAAAAAGATAACCTGAAAAAAAAAATAAAGTCTAGTTTCAGTTTAATATCCCCTTCCTCTCCCTCACTCTGTTTTTGTCTCTGTCTCTCTGTCTCTCTCTCTGACGATAATCAGAAAAAAAAAGTAACTTTAATTTCTGTTTTGTACATATATGTTTTATTGTTCACCCAAATTCCTATCATTTAACTGGTCATGTGGCAGATCAAACTTCAGAAGTTATCCAAATTCCAGTCATTTCCAGAACACGAACAAGGACCACAGGGAAAGAGAGAGAGAAAGTGAGCAAGCCTTAGGAACTATGAGGTTACAGATCTATTACTCATTTTACTCCAAGACCCAGGGAATCTATCTGTGTTCAGAGTTCCAACCAACTTCAAAGGGAGACTTATGATCACAGAAGCTCGATGAAATAATGGAACAAGAATAAAATTGGCCCTGTGTGAATTAGATTGCAAAGGCAGGAACCTAGCTTCATTTACCTAAGAAGCTAATGTTTAAATTAAAACCTTGATATGCCCTCTGTAGTTTTCTAAGAGTCCAGATTTGGTACAGGTGACTGGCACAGAGAAACTAACAAAGAAATTAAGGTGGTATAAAACAAAAGTGAGCAGTTTTTCCTTTATTCTTTTCAAATGATTGCCCTTACATATGCGCTTTTTTTTTTTTTTTTTTTCCCAGAGCCAGCATAGATGTGACAATTAGAGGATGATTTTTTTTTCCCTTTGGCCCTGAAGGGATCTAGCGAGAGACTTTAGTATTTTTCTCTTTGTAAAATAAAGCCTGGCTTTGAAGCCAGGATCTCTGAAATGAGGCATTGCAAATGTCCTTTGATGAATCAGTCTGTGTGAAGGAGAAAGGAAGAAGGAGAAGGGAGCAGCAGATTGATTGCAGCTAATGTTCCTCTCATGCCATGCCCTTTTAATCTTCCTCGAATGGCCATGGATAATCAAGAGGTCAATCATGAATCCATCAAGGGGTCCTTGTCTCAGGGCAGTTTCCAAACTGTTGAAGCCCACACTCAAAGAAGCCATTTAAAGCAGTTAGCAGAATCTGGTGAAAGTGGGGCATGGGGGGCATTAGAGAACGTCCGCTTCAGGGGGTGATCTATCAGCCAAGTATGAGTGCCTCTTCAGCGAGGAACACTTGTAAAGGGTGTGCTGAAATGACTTCACCATGGATTTTACCCATAAAAAGACACAGAAAAACTTCACATTTCATGGGATGCGGTGGGCATGTAAGATATTTTGGGTAAAATTAAAAAGGAATATCCAGAAGAAGACATGGAGAGAGTAGAAAACTCAATTGCAGTTAAGAAACAGGTTACAAGTTGTAACCTCTGTCGACTGACACTCCAGCAGCATTTCTGCCACTTGTGCTAAATGTCCCCTGAGGGAATTCATGCCTGGGGGGGGAGGGACGACTCTGTCTAAAAGAGAGAGGGGAAAATGAGTTTAGGGTCTGAAAAAGAATTGCTTATATTAGGAAGCCATAATATCTGTGAAGTTTGCTCATGTAGGGCTGCCAGCTTGCTGCCCTCAGTAGAAGCACTTGGCAGCTTCGATCCTGCTAGCCCATAAAGAAATAGCCTTTTCCTTTCCTCCAAGAACATCTCTGATTTCAGATGGCAGCCCCTTTTAAATTTTGGATGAGGTGTCAAATAAAATTTGACAGCTAACTGATAGGTTCAAATTCTCACAGGGCAGTCTATCCCTGAGGACATGGAAAAACTAATTCACTGCCAGGCCGGCAAATTTTCAGTGAACCCTATCATTCCACATTCAGTTTGATGTGCAACCAACTGCTTTTTCTGGTGGGAACATGGTAACTCTCATTAGATGGGTCCCTCTGTGACAAAGCACAATGATTTTAGAAGACACATGTCACCCTCAAAAGTTCTCTGATGTTCCAAAATTTATTTATTTATTGGTAAAAATCAAGAATTGCCTCTCTTAGTGAAATCACTGACACCAAATGGTATTTGTGGAAAGTGTTACTTTTAATATCACTTAGGTCTCACCCCATTTCTTGAAAAGTCTCTCATTCGAAATAATCTTAAGAATTCAAAACTGTACAGCTTGAGAGGAATTAAATAAAGATTTCTTTACCATCATCCCACCTTATTTGTAACCCTACTCTAGTTTTTCCTAATCAATGTGTTCATATCACTCTATGGATAGGTTTTGATCCTGTCTAAATTCTCAAATGAAATGAAACTTGAAACTGGAAATACTTAAGCAGCCTTAACCATACCCCCTTATTGCCTGTGGGGAAGGCATTGTTGCAGAGTGGATTGTATTCAAATTTATGCTTAGTTCACACTTACTATATCTGTAACAACTGATAAATTACTAATTTATCTCCTTTTTCTCATCTGTAAAATGAGGATAGTAGTAGTATCTAATGCCCAGGTATTGAGAGAGTTAAGGTAACCAACACCTGGCACAGAGGAAGGGCTCAATTATGGGAGCTTAAGGGAAATAAGTATCAGTCCAATGGTAGCCTAGAATACTTTGCCCTATGACAGGCATCATACGTCTTGCATCCTATAACTTAAGTTTTCCTATATGACCTAGAAAACAATACTTTAGCATCAAAGAGTTATTGGGTTTCTCCCCTGTCCTCTGAGTCTCAGCTTAGTTACTCCACCATTATTGTGAGATGATATCAAGGAATGTAGTCTCAAGTTTATTGTCCGAGATCCTCCTATTGAAAAAAGACTGAATTTGTGCTTTATCCCTACTTCTATGACCCACCTCCTCCAAAATCATTGCCTTACACCTCCTTACTCTTCCATGGAAGAGGGAAGATAGAGTGAGTAATGTGTATGTTATCTTGGCTTATAATGAGAAGAGAATAGAACCAGGAGAATTGAAGTTGGATTTTATCAATAAATAATAAAAATTATTCATCTTTCTGTGCCATAATGTTCTCACCTATGCATAAAGTAGTTAGAGTATATTATCTCAAAGATCCCTTCTATGTAGATAGTCTATAAGGTGGGCCAAAGAAGCTCTGGACCAATGAGAGATTTCAAGACAAAATAAGTCATATAGGAGGTAAAAATCTCAAGCAACAGAGTGAGAACAAGAGAAAATTAAGATGTCTTAACCTAAGAAAACATAAACTGGCTTATAAAGTAAAGCATAATTGTAGTAAGAATAATAAATGCTACTCGACTTACTAAATGGTAAAGGAATATGAACATCCTTATGTTTACAATTCCAATAAATCAAACCAACAAAAGTTGAACATGCAACACTATAGAGTGCCAGCAGTAAGAAAGTGTTTATAGATTCAACATATGTTTATTGATCTCCTGCCATATGCCAAGTGATGCCTTGGACCATTTGGGCCACATTGGTGACCAAACCAGATAATGATTCCTAACTTTGAGCAATTTATATTCTAGAGTTAAAAAGAGTAGTTAAATAATAACCTAAACAAGTGAATAAAGTATTTGACACTTCAGAAGGTGACAAATATTATGGAAAAAAATTTTAAAATAGACTAGAATAATAAACAATAGAAATAGAGGGACAGAGACAATTGGCAGGTAAGACAAAGAGAATGGTCAGATAGGTGGTGGTAACTGAGAAGTCACATTTGAAGAGAGATTTGAAAAAAGTGAGGGAATTTACCATGGAGCTATCCAGGTGAAGGTATTCCAGGGAGGGAGGCATCCAAGACATAAGTTGTAAGTAGGGGGGTTGGGGTGCATAGAAGATGAAGTCAGAATATGAAGTGGGGCCATTTAGGTCATTTTAATAATTTGAAAGCATTTAAACAAAATAGGAAACTGTTGCAGGGTGTTAAGAGAGGAGTGACATGAAAGTAATTAACTTTGAGAATAGTGGGAGGGAAGTGGATGGATTAATAAGAAAAAACAGAAGAAAGAATAGCTAAGAAGCTTTCGCATTATTTCAGATTAGAGATATTGGTGGTAGTGGGTAGGGCCAGTATGGTAGTCCTGGAGGTGATTAGAAATGATGGGATACTAGATGTATTTTAGATGTGAAAGTTTCCTAATGAACTGGATGTGGGTATATGAATAAAATAGGAGACAGAGAATAGGGAAGGATCTAATACACAAGACAGAAATTGTCTTCCTATAAAGCTATGGTAACAGGCAACAGGATAGAATATAGGGTACAAATGCTAGTATGTGGGTAGATGAGGTAGAGGGAGTATGTGGAGATATTCTTTTTCTGGTTCAATTTTGTCAGGGAGGTAAGAAGCCGTATCATCAGGTGGGAATGAGTATGGAAAAGGAATCCTGGAGAATTCAAGAGAGAAGCTGTGAAATTGCTAACTAAGAAAATGGGAGCACCATTACATTAGGAAGTTAAACTATGAATGTCTGGCACCATTATAGTCTCAACTGAGATTTTTGTTTCTGAAACTTAAATGAGACCAGTCAGAGGGGTCATGTGCTTTTCTCCATTGCATGAAAGTTGCACAGGTGCAAACACAGGTTTGCTTTTATAAGATTTTGGTTTTACTGAGTATAAGGTGAAAGAGGAATGGAAGTCAATATTAGCAAGGGACTGATTATAACAACTGACAATAACATTTACATGTGGAGAAGGGGGATGGGTAATGACATTAAATGATGAAGAGCAGTGAAAAGTTGACAGAATCCATTATTAAAATCTCTTATTAAATCTCTTATTAAGGGAGAGCTGAGTGCTAGAGGAAGATTGAAGGTGGAAGTTGAAGAACCTGGTGCACATAATTGTTATTATCAAAGGTAGCAGTTAGTGGTGTTGATTAGATATGATTAGTACATAGTTACAAGGTCTGAACTTGAGAATGAGTAACTGAAGTCAGATAAAGATACAAACCTTTGAAAAAGATTAGTTTAAAAAATGAGGACCTAAGGTGTTAGAAGGAGCATCTCTCACCATGAGTTAAGATAGGAGTAGTGCTGGAGAGAGTGACACTGGACCATGGGGTAAAGTCATCTAAAAATGGGAAGAACTGACCTAGGGTTCTGTCATTGACAGCACTAATAAGAAATACTGATGATGCAATCTGGTTAATTGAGTTTCAAAATTGGGATTTTTAGGGAAATGTGAGAAAGACTGGTCTGAAAGCAGTATTGAAAAATGTGAGGGACATCTGTCTCATGCGTGGGACAAGACACATGAAAGAAAATGCAACCATGAGGGCACATAGTGCTATCACGTGAGAGTCAGGTAATGAAAAAACGTAATGAAACCATTTAAAGAAGAAGAAGAAGAAGAAAAAAAGCTTGTAGGTGGATTTTAAACAATATAACCCAAATATAGTGTGCATTAGAGCTATTACACCCTCTATGCTACTCTTTACATTAATTCATATTTCATTGATGGATTAATTTCACTCTTAATTTTGGAATAGATGAACAATATAGTCAGATCCTAGATTGACTGTAATACTTAATTCTCAATATCACATAAAAAACTGATAAACCTCATGTAAAATAGTTGTACCATTTAAAATGAATCTTCTGTCTTTGTTTCTCTCTTCCTTGGATGGATGACAAAAAAATGCAATGGAAGGTGTCCTTGTTACATGAAAGAAGCGACTCCATATACAGTTATTTTCAAGTTTGATCAATCATTTCCAACTCATTTCCTATTTTTCCTTTTAAAACACCTACCCCACCAAGAATTTCAATAGCAGTGAGTACAATAATTTAGGCAGCTGACAGGCAATTCAATTTCCTGGCAGATTTTTAGATAATCAGACACTCAGGAGAAACTTGTAAATTTGTTTTATTCATGGTCAATTTGCTATGGCACATTTTTCTCTACCAGCTCAACTCAACTTTTTACTCAACAGAGAAGTGGTACATTATTATGTAGCAGCACAAGTGGCTTAGGTGATTAACCAGGCACAGATCATCATTTCTGCAAACAAGCATTTTCTTTGCCTCCTGTATTCTTAAATGAATTGCACTCAGGTCTTTGTTCATTCATTAGGAAGCTTGTGCCAGACTCTTGTGGCTCAAATACACAGGGGAAATAGTCATAATTCCTCTGACTCTTTGTGTCTCCTGGAGTCAGTGGACTTTGAAGCAACTGCTAGAACAAGAAACCAGTTGACCCAAGGGTCAAGAGCTAGAGAGTTAAGGTGGGACCAAATATAGGTACTTTGATCAAGTAACTATATTTGTGCTATGAAAAATATTCACAGGGCAGGGGATGAGCATATTCACTAGAAAAGATATCCAGTGTCTTCCAATGAAGAGAAAGATAAATGTAAACTTTTCTGTTGCTTGGGAGGATCTACAGACACCCAAAGCCCAACAAGAATAGGTACCAGGAGAAGGGGCAAAGCAAATGCCCTTCTACTGATAGTACAAGCAAAGCCAGACATAGACTCTGAGGAAGGAAGACAACTTTAGTAACTTGAAAGAATGCTGCCCATGAAAAATCACCTGCCAAGTGACCCCAACAGAAGTAGACCACTAACAGCCAGTGGCTTAGAGAGAGTTGTAAGAAGCCATATGGAGGAAAAACCTGAGCCAGGGCCAGAGAGTTCTCCAGTGGCTCACTCTCCTCAGAGACATACCTCCCTAGGGACATACCTCCCTAGGAGAAAGAGAGAGGAAAAGACTGTCCTTGGAACACGTGCCTCACTCAGAGTCACTGAGATACCACATCACAACTCTGCCACCTGCCTTGTCTATGTTGGGACTAATGGTATTTGGCCAGTTGTTACCATATAAAAAGAATAGCCTATGGTTGTATTTTCCAATTAAAAGAAACACTGGATCTTAATTTTACGAATGCTTGTATTCTTAAATCAAAAATGTAAATTAACAATTTTTATTAATTACATAGGAAACTAAATATTCCTACAGATCAAATATGGCTCATGAGCAACATTTTGTGCTTCTAGTATCAATAATACCATAACCAGTAAGGTCTTCTATATTCATATCTTAGCTCTGCTCTTTGTTAGGAATTTTTGCTGTGGTGTAAGCCTTTTGTTTTGTTCTCTTTTGATTTCTGGTCTAAATCTTTTCCATTTTGTGATATAGAACAATTCTTTGGTGTTCTCCATAGTATGCTTTTTAGGTCATTATTCAGTCCCTTGCCTAGTCAATAATCTTCACACACTATTTAATGCCCAGGCATTTTATGATCTAGATGCTAGCAAAGTATTAATTCTCTATTTATATCTGTTTGTCTATCAATGATAGTATTATTTTTTGAGCACCTCATTTCCATCTTTACTTTGTATTCTATTCTTTTTAGTTATGAAAACAAAACAAAAATTTAAGATATATAGGTAAGTAAAAGAATTAATATTTTATAAACCTCAATTACAATGGCTTTATGTCCATTTTAATCATTTTGAAGAATTTCTTTCTCTGCCCCTCTTTCTCCCTTTTTCTTTCAAATTATAAATAAATAAATAAATAAATAAGCCCTCTACCTTCTTTTTTTTTTTTTTTGGCAAAGGGAAAAACTAAAATTTCGATTGCCTTTTTCTTCTCCTTTCCTCTTTTATATCCTCAGATAAAAGCCCTGATACTCTGATTTTGAACCCAGCAGAAGAATTTGATTTGAGGCATGAAAAAGAAATATAACTAGGAAACTTTTGCTAGTCTTTCAAATATGAAAACCAGGCCCCAAAGTCATTTTGTTTAGGAAACTTCTTATTTAAATATGCGCAGATAAGTCCTGAGGCTTAGCCAAGCTTGGAGACATTGAAACTAAGGGCAATTTGCTTTGCATAATAATGCAATGGGAATTTTCTACTTTTCCCTGGAGGCATGAGGGGGAGATCCTGGGAGAAAGAGAAGCCTTGGGATTCAAAGAATCCAGAGAAGGAAGGATGCTTTGGTGGGGACGGGTGGGAGCTGAACAACAATGTGATAGTAGACTGGGGTCTAACATAGGAGAACCCCTGAGAAGTTCCTGGGAAAGTATAATGAGCATGTAACCTCAGAAGTACTGTTGTCTGACATTCAGTTTTAAGTTGTTCCCTCCCCTCCGGTCTGCTGCAATTCCCTGTCTTTACCTGCATATCTTCCAGGAGAGGCATATCCACCAGCATTGTGCATTATTGCTGCTCTGGAGGATTTTGAGAGGAGAAGACCAGAGTGAGTTGCAGCGGCACACGGGGCAATAAGACAATTGGAGCAGCCCAGGAGTGAGACTTGGAAGCAGTAGAGATAGGTTTTCATCAACAGAGTGAATGATTACTGATGAGGAACACTTGGGCATTTCCCTTACCTTGATTAAACGTTAGACAAGTTTATTTCTGACTCTTAAGTCCCTGACCTCCCTTTCTGTAGAGCGTTTACTTGAAAAAACATTCAAGTATAAATTTTTCCCTGCCCTTTTTAGATGTAAATCTTCTCCCAATCTCAGCAAGCTTTATGCAGGAATGTCTTTCTCAAGACTTGGGTTCTTTTCTTTTGAAATGCAACCAAATAAGACAGAGCCCCTACCTTCCAGTCTCTGTGGAAGGGTGGGAACCCAACTTTAATGAGCACCAATTAACAAACACAGATGGTCTAATCACTTTGCCTAACCACCCACCTAAAGTCCTCCAGTACTTTTCCATTAGCTTACCTCAGTGCTTAAAAAAACTTCTGCTTTTTGGTTCAGCGGAGTTGATTCCAACCTCTTTCTCCTGCTGCAGTAGTCTTGAATAAAATCTTTCTCGCCATTTTCTACAAACGTCCAGTGTAATTTCTTTCTGATACCCCCCTCACAGGAATTGGAAGATTGAGATCTTTGAACTTGGCACGGCCGTGTTGGTATGGTAGACCTCAGTTGGCAGTGCCTGCCCGGCATCTATTTACTCTTTTTCTCCTACCACCACCAGGATTTCCCTTTAAGAAGCCACCCCTCCCTACTTTGTTTGGCTTTGTGGAAACTGCCATTAATGTGCATTGCCTCCCCTTCCCATTCCATACCAAGTGATGAACTTGTGACCTGGGAGGAGCTGGACCTAGGAAACACTCAAGGGTATTTGCATCTTTAATTGAATAGCGCAGGACAGAAAATGGCTGAAGCAAATTTATCCCAATGTCAGCAGCTTGAAGAGGCTCATTACTCTTCACTTGCCAGAGTCCAAGAGCTCTTTCTGCTCCAGATGCGTAATGGACTATAGGGCCTGAGTTGTTCCTTCTGTGTGCTGAACTATCGGAATCCCCCTCTAGCCTTCCCTCATCACTTCCTTTATTATTTTTTTCTTACCTTAACCATTACCCACTTTTTGCTGCTTACAATATAAGAATTATAACTGGTAAATATAAGATCAGAACTCAGCTAATTTTTATGTGTATAATAAAGGACAGGGGAAGCAAGAAAGTACATTCCATTCCATTCTTTCCTATCATTCCTCCTCTCCCCTTTTCCATTCTATTTTTCCTTTCTCTCTCAACTAATTATCTACTTATTTGTCGGTCAGTACATACAGATTTTAATATTTTTAATAAAGCATTCTTGTGTTCTTTCTTTCTATTAACCTTTCTTTATCTTCTTTTACTCTTTTCTTTATTTCTGTTTTTCCTGACACAATTCCTGACCACACCTTTGGGCCACCAAGGACTTGTAAACAGGGTGTCTGCATTTAGTTTGAGGAGTTTTGCTCCCCCCTACTCCAGGGAATGCAAAGTACATGGAGCCCCTGGAGTGCAGCCTGAATGACCTACTAATCAATGTCCTGAAGGGTTATGTCCTTGCTGAGCACCCTTCAGTGGATGTGAATGTTCAGGACAACACTGATCACTTTCAGATCCATCACTGAGGTTGTAATGGACATTCTCATTTCTTTCTTCTTCTCTACCATGTTTTTCTATGTTACATACAAATTGCTAATTTGAATTCAAGGCTTCACTACTTCACAGTCTAATGTCAATTTACAGTTTTAAGAACCGAAACCTCTACATAAAGATAGGTGTGCAGAAAGAAGGGGATAGATGTGTTTTCAAATCTGTCAACTCTGCATTAGAAAGAACACAGGATAATGCAAAAAGGAAGCACATAACTTGAAGTTAATCATACCTCTGTTAGAATCCTGACTTGAACGTTCAAAAACATTTCAACTGTGTTTCTGTTGTTGCTACTGTTGTTTTAATACTGCTTAAACATCAAATTTAACATTTCCTCAGTTTCTACATCTATGACACAGAGATTGTAATTCCTACATCAGGGTTGCTGTGAAATTTTGTATATAAAACTCTCCAGGGGCGCCTGGGTGGCTCGGTCGTTAGGCGTCTGCCTTCGGCCCAGGTCAGATCCCAGGGGCCTGGGATCGAGCCCCGCATCGGGCTCCTTGCTCCGCAGGAAGCCTGCTTCTCCCCCTACCATTCCCTCTGCTTGTGTTCCCTCTCTCGCTGTGTTTCTCGCTGTCAAATAAATAAAATCTTTAAAAAAAAAAAAAAAACAAAAAAAAACTCTCCAGTGCCTAATACATAAATACACTAAATAAATAAAGGTAATGGGAATGGTGTTGATTAATTACTGTTACATCTATTGTCATGCTGAGATCAATCCCTAATGATAGCACATTACACTGGTGGGGGAAAATCCATTATCAGTAAATATCAGTGTACCATGTACGAGCAACAGTAACAAAAGTAAATGTTTTTGCAAAGGTAAGAGACAAAGTTCTTTTAATAAAGCTACAACCATATTTGACAGCAAAAGAGGGATCACAGGGATTCTGTTGGGAAAAAACAGAAACTTTCAGGATATAGAAACCTTTTGTTTCTCTAAATGTGGAGATAGGTTTTGGTAAGTGCTTACAACTCTAATATAAATTGACAGAAAAGACTTAAAATCAGTAAACACAATGTAGATATAAATACTACAACCTCATCTTTTATGTCACTTAAGTAATTAAAACACTTCTCATTGAATAATGAAGTTATTTAAGGAGAAACATCAGAAGAGCATCCAGCCGGCATATCTAAATGCTTTGCCTCGAGTGACATGTTCCCAGCAGTGGGTTATATTACGCCTTCATAAAACGGGTTCTGTCATTTTTTTCAGTGCTGTTATTTTTGATGGATAGTAAGAAAAAGTATCTATCTGTGTTATATGAAATCTCTGGATGAAAATAAGTGAGTGATTCCTAACTCACTCCAACAATTGAATGCCAAACCTGTCCAAACTCCAGGGGTGAAAGTGACATTCGTTGATAGGAATATACAAGTGCAGGGATTCTAACACTGCAATGCCCAGAGTTTTGCTTCATCACATAAATTTTAAAAGAAATTGCAACTATGTTAAAGGAATGATATAGAATAAAATCGTTCCTCTAGCATTTCTTAAAAAGAAAAAAGTTTTAACAGGTGTCTTTTAAAAGGAGGTTCCATGGTGAACTAAGTTTGGAAAACACTAGGTTAACAAAATTAAGCAGATTGTACGCTTCCCATCTGGTCTCTACTACCCAATGGTAGAGCTACTGCTAACCATGAACTGTCTTTTCTTTCTTTCTAATTAGTTGGAAATAAGGCTTGAGTTATACCATATTTCCCAGCCTTGCTTGTTGTTAGGTGTGGCCATATGACTAAGTTCTCCCCAAAGAAAAGTGAGTCAATATTATGTATATCGGTTAATGGAAAGGCCCATGAAACCTCTCCTGAGCACTCCTCCCTCAACTCTCACACTTCCTGATGACTGTATGACAAAATTATACTAGAGTTCTCTGAGAAGTCATCATTTGAAAATGGCAAAACTGCTGTCATTTTGGGTCCTAGAATGAATCCATGGAGCAGAAAGCAGAACTCTCTGCTAAATTAAAAGAGCCATCCTGAATTATCTTCCCATACCGTTATCTGTCTCCCTTCTACTATAGACCCAATTTTTAAAAGATCTAAATAATATTATTCAACGGAAACTTACGTCACATTCTTGTCATTATGCAGGCACATCTCTGAGGTTTTTTTTTTTTTAACTTATGCACACTACAGTTTGTTATTTGGTTGGACATCATAGGTATTGAACTTCTGGAAAATGTGAACATCCAATCATCATTGTTTTTGCCACTTTTACATTCATTAATTGAGAGGTTACATGGGAGCAGCTTTTCTTGAGCTGTATATAACTTAATTACTAGTCACAGGAATAAACTTCAAAGAAAATGATTTGAGAAAAACATTAAAATGGGGCCTCTATTTCAGAGTGGTGCAAGCATGTTGAATCATAACATATAATACCTTTCAATGCTTTTATTGGCTTTCACACGTTTAACTTCTTATACATATTGCCAAAGGGGTGGATACAAAGTTGGGCTCTCAAGTAGTTACAACTTTTTGAAGAACAATGGATTTAACCAACAGTTATCTGAAAACCATTAAATACTGTAATCCTAACACCAATCACTGGTTCTCAGGCTAAAACTCTTAATTAGCAAGCATTAAATTTATTGATTCACAGATAGGCATCTCTTCAATAAGATTTTTGAACTGCCCAAAAAGAATATATGGTAATAACTCTGAGTATAGAGTTCTGGGAAAAATAAAGTAACATTAAAAAAAAATCCCCTATTTATCTCACTGTGAATATCTATCAAGATCACTGGGTGTTTATTTCTTCCATTTGTAAATCCAGACTTACATATAAATCCAGATATATGTATATATATCTGAATATATACATTTTTTTCTTACTATTGTAGATTTTTGATGTGGATCACAAAAAGGGACACAAAATGAAATGCTGTCTTTTTTTTTTTTAAAGATTTATTTACTTGATAGAGAGAGAGAGAGATCACAAGTAGGCAGAGAGGCAGGCAGAGAGAGAGGGGGAAGCAGGCTCCCTGCTGAGCAGAGAGCCCCATGCGGGGCTTGATCCCAGGACCCTGAGATCATGACCTGAGCCGAAGGCAGAGGATTTAGCCCACTGAGCCACCCAGGCGCCCCTGAAATGCTGTCTTAAGAACAATAAGAGAGGAGAAATTTCTTGCTATAAGAAAACTATATTTTCATATGTTGATTTAGATTTTCTAAATATTTTCATATCCAGTGCCAAATTCAAGAGGTTTTATAGTGGCTAATGTGTTGACAATAAGTCTGAGGTTGAGTCCTGGCCCAAAAGTAGTATTGACATTGATTAGTGACGGTGGCGTGAGTCCTGGAACCATTACTGATGGCATTAAGGAATCTCTCTTTTTTTTAAAGATTTTATTTATTTATTTGACAGAGAGAGAGAGAGGTCACAAGTAAGCAGAGAGGCAGGCAGAGAGAGAGGGGAGAAGCAGGCTTCCTGCTGAGCAGAGAGCCCGATGTGGGGCTCCATCCCAGGATCCTGAGACCATGACCTGAGCCGAAGGCAGAGGCTTTAACCCACTGAGCCACCCAGGCGCCCCACGGATCTCCTTTTTCTATCAATAGGAAACTAAGTTCCAGTTGAGGTAAGGGAGCTCTTCACTGAATGGCATCCTTATTTTGATATATAGTTATGTAAGATTTAAGTTCATTTTTCTCTGGCAGTGTGCCAAAATATTATATTTAAAATATATGAAAGATTTCAATATATCTTTTCATTCATAGCAAGATATTATTTTGGAATACCAAATGATGTGAACTTTGATTTCTCTTCTTTCCTTTATATGAACATTTTTCCTATGTAATCATAATCATCTTTTGCCTCAGGGAAGAATGGGATTGACATAAGAGGAAATCAAAGACAAAGATGGGTCAATAAGGTTTTGCCTTCTAAAAGTAAGCCCTTTAAGTCCATATCAGGGAGAACACTTGTGAAAAACTAAATATTTTAATGTGCAATAACTTAGATATTATTTTGGAGGCCAGATAGGAGTAGTTGGGGTCTTATTCCGAAACAACAAGGCCAAAACTTAACTATAAACAATAACTGATAAGAGATTAAGTGATTTTGACAGAGGAAGACAGAGGGGACATGAGATGGGAGACCAGCGTAGCCACTTACCCTTAGAAAGACAATAGTGGAGCTAGCTTTGAGAGACTACCCAGCTCCTGCCTCAAAGGGATTTCTTCAGAGTCACAAATAGGAAGCTACAAAGAAACCTACCCAATGCCCAGAGTGAGTCCTTTACCATTCAAGGGACCACTGTCATTCTGCCTGTGCTCGGGGTCATACTAGTTGTCCTTCCCTTTGTGTATCCTGTAGGAGCATTCTTCCCTACATTTGCCTGCCTTTTGCCACGGATTTTTCTTGAGCAGTAACCCTGTCAAATTTGTTATCTCTTCTGCTTATCTTATGATGGTACAAATTTCAGGATTCTTGCAAGACTTGTTGTCAGTCATGGTAGAATATTTATACCATGAACACTGGCAAATGCCACAAATAACCCTGCCTAGAATCTCTCCAGTATAGGTGGTAGAGGCATGGCTAAAGAGGAGGGCGTAGAATAGAGAGAGTCTTAGTACTGTATTTAGATAGGATAGAACTAAACAGAATCATCTGAAGATATCCCTCATACTATTTATTTTTCTCAGTAATGATTATTTATCAAAAGTTTATGATATATTATACCCTATGATTATGAATATATTATAGCTCAGTTTTTAAAAAGTTACCTATAGAGGCTTTCCACCACTAAATACCTTCCTTGGGGGGAAAAGACTTTGAAAATTGTAGTTTCAAATAAAATGCAAATACATTAAGAACATAACATAATCTGTTCCCCAAAATCATGAAATCTGATTAAAGATATAAAGAATAAACCCATGTAGATTGGACATATAAAAAATCTGATTCCCATACTGCATAATTGCCCTCACCAGGAAACCAGGATTTTCTTTTCCCTCTGTCTTTTGGAACTATTCAAGCAAAAGACTATTAACAGCCTGATGATCCTGCAAAACATGTTTACCTCAGGAAAATTGCTGGGCAATATGGAAACCACAGGAGTGGGTTAAGCTGCCCACTCAAACACTCTATGTTGTCTTCAATTTAAGGTTTGATGAATCAGAGCTAAAAAATGTGACACCCCCAACACACACCTGTTTCTATGAGGAAGTCAAGTATCAAAAAGTCTGTGAACACCATTTCCCTGGTTTCTTATTAATGACATGACACTATTGTGAATCTTGGAAGTTTTGGTCCCTATGACCTCCCAAAGGTCGTTTGTAACTACATCTCCTATGAGCTCTGAGCTCTAGCCATCCACAGAATAAAGTTGATCGGCTGACAGTAATGAGACAAATATGTATTAGCTTCATGCCTCGGAAACTGTAATGCCCCTAGTGAATCCTTGACATTTACTGTGTGCAATTTCCCCTGGTGTAAAATGCAGTTTAAAAAACAACTGGAACGCATGAACATGCTGGCAATGACTATGCCAGCCAGGAACTGACTCGTTTAAACGACGTTATAACCTGTTCTTGAGTATTGATTAGAGCCTGTGAATAAAATAGCTGCAGATACTTGGAAGGGATTTTTAATACCAAATCATTCTTTTACAACAGTTTCTTTTTATTTGAATCAGGACCTTGGCATTACAAAAAAAATCTAGCTTTTAGAAATGTGCATTTTTCACAAAGCAAAGCTTAATAACATAAATCTGATACTATCACTTCCCAAAGCACTTAGAATAAAATCTGAAATCTAAACTCTTATAGCTCTATAATCTATGAAATTCTCTACGATCTAGCCACAATCTAGCTCATCCAAGTTATTCTCCCACCTCTATTCTTTACCCTACTATAAATCCACATAGTCTTCTCCTTTTCTGGCTCAAACATACTAAGCCCAGCCAGCCACTAGGACTTGACATTTGTAGGTACTTTTTTTGCAAGGTTTCTTTCACCATTAATCTTTGCCTGGTTGGGCATGCAACTTTTCTTCTCTTCCTTCTAAGCCTTGCTTAGAATTATCCTTAGAAAGACTTTTCTAGTCCATTCAACTAATTTGTCCATCTTTACTCGCTCTTTAACACATTGCCCTGATTTATATTCTTTAAATAATATTATGGGTTTTTTGCTTACTTTCATTCTAAAAGAATGTGAACTCCAAAGAATAGTATCCCTTGTCTGCTCTGGTCCATATCATAAAAAGTTGCTCTGATCCTGATACATTTAGAGAATATTCTGCTTTCCACTGAGCATGTCCACTTGGAAATGCATTGAAAAATATTTTCAATATCTTGGCAAGGATCATAGAATCTATGAATAAGGGAATCAGAAAAACTACCTAGTCCGACCACCTTGTTTTAAAGTTGAAAATGCTGAATGGAAATGGCAGGCTTAAACTCTTATTTCTGGCTCTTAGTTCCAACTTCTCTCTGACATATCAGAGTCTATTATGAAGATTTAGTATGAAATAGGCTTTAATAAAAATCTCAGTTTTATCTAAAGTTATCAAAATGTTTGAATATTAGATATAACTTTTTTTTAATTCTGACAAAAACCTGACTTTTTTCCATAGGAAAAAGAAACTATGCTTGCTTATAAAAAATTTTCACAGCTTTATCTGTCCCATCTAAGGTTACTCAAATCTTTTCTATTTTCATTTTCAAGGGTCCACTTAACAAACTTATTCATTCATGCATTCATTGACTCAAATCTTAATGTTTATAAAGTACTGTGGGAGGTAAAGCAGAGAATAGAAACTCATGGACACAAAATACTTCTCAATAAACTGAGGTGGCAGGAATGGCATCTGGCTAATAATTAAATAACCAACAAAGGTGGCAGATGTCACAAAAACCATCATCTTCGTGAAATGTAAAGATTCATTTTCTGAATGGCTACTTGTCAGGAATTTTGGTTGGTTTTCAATTCTTGCATTTCCCTGAAAACTAAGAATTATAATTTCTATTTTATAGATGAAGAAAAAGAGGACTAATAAGGTGAAGAAAATTGTCTAAAGTCACACAGTTTATTACTGCAAGCTGAGAATTTGACTCTAAAAACTGCAGTCTTTACCCAGCATCAATGGTTTTCCATCTGTGTGCACAGAGACCACTGTAACATTGAGGGGTGGATACGATTAGTATGTGCAGCTCCACACACCCAGCCATTTCCATCCATGGCCCCTCAATGCCTTTCTGCTTTACAAGGTATAATGGGTGCAGGCTATCTTGTGTCTGACAGTGTTTAGGGAAGAATTATATGAACTAAATGTTCCTATAGCTCTAACTGGCATTTGTTTTTTATTACTCAAAACAAGAAATGAAATGATTAAAAATGGGATTTTTTTCCTTTTCTTTTTAAAGATTTTATTTATGTATTTGAGAGAGAGAGCAAGAGAACAAAAGCAGGGGCAACTGCAGAGGAAGAAGGAGAAGCAAGCTCCCTGCTGAGCACGGAGCCTGCTTATGACCCTGGGATCATGATGTGGGACTATGACCTAAGCTGAAGGCAGCCGCTTAACTGACTGAGCCACTAGCCACCCCCCAAAACAGGTTTTATAGACTAAGTGCAAGTATCATGTATGTAAAATAGTAAAAATTATGAAATGCAGAAGGGAGGGATAATAAAAGTCTTTGGCCATATAAGATTTTGTGCAGAAATCACTACAAGTTCCACCATGGGTTAGAAGGAGAAAGAGAGGTGAATGCAGTTATAAGTAATCCTGAAGAATTTTACTACAACCAAGGCTGATAAGCAGCTGTGTATGTTGGCGTGGTATACCAGTGGAGTTCTAGTCTAACAGGGCAGGTTCTCCAACCGCGATTGGTGGTACTCATGCCTACCAATTGCTATTGTAAAAACCATCTCTGATTCACCTTTGAAGGGAATGGAAAGGGAATGAGGCATGTTTTAAGCAGAGATGTTCCAGGTTTTATGTTATATACTTTTCATTTTGAATCTCACACTATCTACCTGCAAGGTAGTTGCCATTATTTACATTTTATAGATTAAGAGAAACAGCTCAGAATTAAAACTCTTTGCCTAAAATTAAGCAACAAATATTCTTATAGGTAACTTCATTTTGCTATCCAGCACCCATTATTCTGTCTCCTTGTAAAAATAGCTTCTATCTTTTTGGTGAACTACCTCTTTCCAAATGGTAGCCCATATCTTACCCTAGGTTTGAGGAGCATGCGAAAGAATGTTATATTTCTCTGTCCCTAGCGATGCCTTTATAAAGGATCGTAACTTCTAATTTCAAACAGAAGAAGAATTTTTGCTTGAGTGATTGGTAAAGGGACAATCTCTTCTCTACTTGAGTCATAGCTTATGGGGACATAGGTCTGATAGTACTAGAAGCCAACATAGAGGAAGGCCCATCTGTAAGTATACTGCACTATAGAACAATTACACCAAGTGAGAACAAATCTTTTAGATGCTAATAAGTCCATACATCCCTGAAGTTATAAACTTTCCCCTCAATGTTTCGATTCCATTGGTCAATTCACTCACTATTTTACTTAAGCCAGACTGATATTTTCTTTTTCTTTTTTGTTTTATTTATTTATTTGACAGAGAGAGACACAGCAAGAGAGGGAACACAAGCAGGGGGAGTGGGAGAGAGAGAAGCAGGCTTCTCACCAAGCAGGGAACCCAATGCAGGGCTCGATCCCAGGATCCTGGGATCATGACCTGAGCCGAAGGCAGATGCTTAATGACTGAGCCACCCAGGGGCCCGTTTGGTCTTTTCTACTACTTATGACCAGAAGAGTCCTGACTACCAGTGTTTGGAAATGTGTGAAGGCATTTTGGTTGTTACTACCATATAAGAGTTCTACTGGCACTTAATGAACAAACCAAGGATTTTTAACATTTTGTTAAGATGCAGGAAAATTCTGCAAAAGGAAAAATTATTCTAAAAGCTAGTATTGCTTCCTAGAGAAAAACTGGGTTAGGTGAAAGGAAATACATATCTCTTAGAAGAAATCTTGCAAATTATAGTATGCATTTAAGAGGAAACATGTATAAACTTTAGGAGATAATGAGGAAACTAGTAAGTTTGCAGGGGGGCTTTATATATAGCATTAACAGGATATAACTCTAAAAGCTTTGCTGTTGACAGTATGTACAGTATATACAAGCCATGCACTTATAGTTTATTTCAACAAGGTAATGGGGAGCCATGGAAAGTTTTTGAGCAATAGAGTAATGTGATAAAAAATTATCATCTCTCACCTATTAGGATGGCTACTATGAAAAAAACCAGAAAGCAACAAGTATTGGTGAGGATGTAGAGAAAGTAGAATCTTAGTGCACTGTCAGTAGCAATATGAAATGGTATAACCCCTGGGAAAAAAGAATGGAAGTTCCTAAAAAAATTAAAAATAGAATTTCCATGTGATCTAATATTTCCATTTTTTAAAATTTTATTTTATTATTTTTATGTAGATTCAATTAGCCAATATATAGTACATCATTAGTTTCAATGTAGCATTCAATAATTTATCAGTTGCATATAATACCCAGTGCTCATCACATTATATGCCCTCCTTAATGTCCATCTATCCATCCCCCTACCCACCCACCCATCTCCCTACCCACCTCCCCCTCAGAAACCTTCTGTTTCCTAGAGTTAAGAGTCTCCCATGGATTTTCTCCCTCTCTGATGACTTCCCACTCAGTTTTCCCTCCCTTCCTTTATGATCCTCTGCACTGTTTCTTATATTTCACATATGAATAAAACCATAAAATAATTATCTTTCTCTGACTGACTTACTTCACTTAGCATAATACCCTCCAGTTCCATCCACGTTGATGTAAATGGTAAGTATTCATCCTTTCTGATGGTTAAGTAATATTCCATATATATATGTATAGACACACACACACACACACACACACACACATACACACACACCACATCTTCTTTATCCATTCATCTGTTGATGGACATCTAGATTCTTTCCATAGTTTAGCTACTGTGGACATTGCTGCTATAAACATTGGGATGCAGGTGCCCCTTTGGATACTACATTTGTATCTTTGGGGTAAATATAGTACTGCAATAGCTGGGTTGTAGGGTAGCTCTATTTTTAACTTTTTTTTAAAGATTTTATTTATTTGACAGAGAGAGAGAGAGAGATCACAAGTAGGCAGAGAGGCTGGCAGAGGGAGAGGGGAAAGCAGGCTCCCAGCTGAGCAGAGAGCTAGATGGGGGGCTCGATCCCAGGACCCTGAGATCACGACCTGAATCGAAGGCAGAGGCTTAACACACTGAGCCACCCAGTCGCCCCCTATTTTTAACTTTTTGAGGAATGAACCTCCATATCATACTATTTTCCAGAGTGGCTATATCAGCTTGCATTCCCACCAACATTATGAGGGTTCCCCCTTCTCTGCATTCTCACCAACATTTGTTATTTCTTTTCTTGTTAATTTTAGCCATCCTTACTGGTGTGAGGTAGCATCTCATTGTGGTTTTGATTTGTATTTCCTGATGCCAAGTGATATGGAGCATTGTTTCATGTGTCTGATGGCCATTTCTATATCTTCTTTGGAGAAATGTCTGTTCATGTCTTCTGCTCATTTCTTGACTGGATTATTTGTTTTTTGGGTGTTGAGTTTGATAAGATCTTTATAGATCTTGGATACTAGCCCTTTATCTGATACATCATTTGCAAATATCTTCTATTCTATAGGTTGCTTTTTAGTTTTCTTGACTGTTTCCTTTGCTCTGCAGAAGACTTTATCTTGATGAAGCCCCAATAGTTAATTTGTGCTACGTTTCCCTTGAAGAAGTGTCTAGCAAGAAGTTGCTATGGCTAAGGTCAAATAGAATTCCCATGGGATCCAGCAATTCCTTTCTTTTTTTTTTTTTTTTTAAGTAGGGTCCTTGCCCAGCATGGAGCCCAATGCAGGGCTTGAACTCACAACTCTGAGATAAAGATCTGAACCAAGATCAAGAGTGAGATGCTTAACTGATTGAGCCTCCCAGGTGCCCCGAGCAATTTCATTTCTGAATCTTTAGCCAAAAGAATTGAAAACAAAATCTTGAAGAGATATTATACCCCAGTTCAAGCAGCATTTTTCACAATAGATAAAATGTGGAAATAACCCAAGTTTCCAACAATGGATGAACAGATAAGCAAAATGTGGTATACACACAAACTACCTATTCAGACTTAAAAAGGAAAGAAATTTTGTAATATGCTATAACATGGATGAATCTTGAAGACATTATACTAAGTGAAATCAGTGAGTCACAAAAAGACAAACTTTGTATGCTACCACTTATAGGAGGTACTTAGGGTAGACAAAATCATAGAGACAAAAAGTAGAATGGTGGTTGCCAAAAGCTGGGGTATGGGAGGATATGGAGTTATTGTGCAATAAAAATTTAGGTATGGGTTTTCAGTTTTATAAGATGAAAAAAAGTCATGGGAATGGATGATGGTGATGGGTATACAACAATGTAAATGTATGTAATACCATAGAACTGAGCACTCAAAAATGGTGAAGATGGTAAATTTTGTTATATGTACTTTAAAATAATTGAAAAAAGGAAAAAAAAAAAACAGTGAAACAGGATGACTAATTTGAAAGAAGTACAGTGGCTAAATTACAGAGCAGAGAGGAGGCAGAAAGACTAATTGGGTAATCTAAAACACTCATGCTTTTTCAAAGAAAAAGTGGTGTACTTATGCTCTCATTCTTTGTTGTTTTTGTGGTTGTTGTTTTCCCAGCATATTAAGATTAGATATATTTTAAAAGGGCAATAAGAAATCAGTCCTTTGGCAAGGAGTATGTCTCTGTGTGTGTCTGTGTATGCTTGTGTATGTCTCTTACAGCTGAAGTCCAGATAGAGACTATGATCAAACACAGAGAAATAAACAGTACCATCTTGATATGAAGTGTGTTTCTACTTCTTTTGTTAACAATAGCCATTTTCTTAGTCTAGATAAGACCATTTTTATTTGATTAGAACTACAAAGCTGTGAAATGACAGTTCCTCACCAGGAACCGATTCAGCTGGCACCTTGACCCAAGGCTATAGCCTCCAAAACTAAGAGAAAATAAGTTTCTATTTTTTAAACCATGAAGTCTAAGGTATTTTTAATGGTAGTTTGATCAAACCAATTGAATCACTCTACACAAAAAATAGAGGCAAATTACAGAAAGGACATAAAGAGAGACCACAGAAATAGAGTAATCTCTGTAGTCAATTCATAAAATAAAATGCATAAAATGTGATCAAGCAAATATGGAACAAAGAATAAAATGTTATTACCAATATTGAACACCAGGTATGAAAAGAATTCTTGCTAGAGACGGATTAATTTCCTATGGACTTTCTGCCTCTAATAAGAATATATGACAGTTATCATATAATATCTCGTAACAAGGTTTTCTTTTTATATTATTATTTTTTCTCCTACCAGTTTTCAATCTCTTTGGAGCCAATAATTCTATTTGTGTCTGTATTTATATCCACATCCACATCTATGTCTAATAAAGGCTTGATGATTGTCCCCAGCTTTCATTTCATAAATATATATTGATTGATTCATGGATTTAAAAGCCAGAATATCACCTCATATTTTATTATCCATTCTCTTGCCCATAGACCTACTAGACTACAAATTCCTTGAAAGCAGGGACTATTTGTTTGTTTGTTTTTTTGCCATGTAGTATATTTTTAATAAATAGCTACTGAGTGTAAATAAATGCCATAATAAATCAAACCAAGAACAGGAACCTGTGAGTTGAGTGTAAGAGATTACTTTATTAAATGAAAAATTAATTGTGACAATGTCTCTCCACATGGAAGCCACTGGCATCAGGGACCTTAACATGGAAGCAGAGAGAATGGTAAATATTCGCCAACACTCAGAGGAGACTGAAAGATAAGATTCTATGTTGAGGGGTGCCTGGGAGGCTCAGTCGTTAAGCGGCTGCCTTAGGCTCTGGTCATGATCCCAGGGTCCTGGGATCGAGACCCACATTGGGCTCCCTGCTTGCCAGGAAGTTTGCTTCTCCCTCTCCCACTCCCACTGTTTGTGTTCCCTCTCTTGCTGTGTCTCTCTCTGTCAAATAAATAAATAAAATATTTTTTAAAAAAAGATTCTATGGGGTACCTGGGTGGCTCAGTCGTTAAGTGTCTGCCTTTGGCTCAGGTCATGATCCCAGGGTCCTGGGATCGAGCCCCGCATCGGGCTCCTTGCTCGGCAGGAAGCCTGCTTCTCCTGCTACCATTTCCTCTGCTTGTGTTCCCTCTCTCACTATGTCTCTCTCTGCCAAATAAATAAAATCTTTAAAAAAAAATAAAAATAAATAAAAAATAAATAAAAAAGATTCTATGTTGAGAAGGCTTTGGAACACAAAATATACACTGAGGACAAGATAAATTAGCATTGAACTACAAAGAAGAGAACACACACACACACACACACACACACACACACACACACAGCTTATTGCCCTTACTTTGAAGCATTTATAAAATGTAACTATTTCTGTTAAATCTATTTAAAAGAATCTTAAATGCTAGAGGGAAAGTTGTTATACAGGATAGGAGTCTGTAAAGGTTCTGGCTGATACTCTTTCCTTCTCAATTGTCCAACATACCAAATGCATGACCTTAGCCCATCATGAAGCACTTGTTCTTTGAATATGTTTTGATCAGAGTGAACTAACACAGATAAACATAGCTAATAGCCTTCTAGACTGTATTACCAGCTAGTTAAAGACAATAGTAACCACAAAACAGCAAGACATCTCAGACCCCACATCACCTGATGCTTTAGAACATTTTCAAGGGCATAAGCACTTGGCATTGAATTTAGGTTTGAATGGAAGTAACTTCTCTCCTGAGTGGCAGCTTTGAAGAATAATTAGGAAGCACTAGAATAAAAATTGCATTTTATAAAATCCTAGATTTGGTCATGAAACATCAGTGTAAGTGGGAAACAATTTATTTGAAAAGAAGGAAAAAAGAACTGAAATGAGTGATGTGAGTGAATAGAGGGGAAAAGGAGGAAAGGAAAGAAAACAGCAAAAATCAGGATTCTATTAGAGCATGCCAAAGGTCAAATTATGTTTAATAACCTTTCTAATTTTATGAGGTATAAATATGATGATAGTCATGTCATGACATCATTTAGCCCTAGAATTGAAGGAGTACTTGGTCATTTAGATAATGGAGCTGAGGATGGTAATAGGATGAAACGTATAGTGCAGGGTGACAGGTTAGTTCTTTTAGGATCATAGGCTCCTTCCTTGTGCTGCATAAAAGGGATTATTATATTGGCTTTCAGAAGTATCTTGACATTTCCATTAAAATCATCATTTTGACAGGTTTATGCATTCAGCCCCTTTCATTTGCATGGGATTGAAACTTGACATTAGAAATCCTCAGACTAAATGCATTTTAAGCATCATGCATACTTGCATATTTATTTGTGCACACAGTAAATGCAATATGTAAGCCTAAAGAATACATAACAATTTTTTAATAGTCCTTATACTTTATAAATTTACTTAATTGCTCATTACTTTGTTAAGTATTAGGCAATCTACCAAAAAGCTGAAAAATATCTGAAGAGTTAGGATGAATGTAGTCTGCGTTAAAGCTGTATTTTTGGCAGTAGCCAGTATGCTTAGGATTAAGAAGTTAAGCATTCTGGGCTGTTAGCGTAATTCTTAATTTGGTGAAGCCATTCATATACAGATCTTCCTTGACTACAATGGGTTATGTCCTGATAAACCCATTAAGATTGAAAATATCAGTTAAGTCGAAAATGCATTTAATATACCTAACCTACTGAACAAACATTATTGCTTAATCTAGTCTACCTTAAATGTGCTCAGGACAGTACATCAGCCTATAGTTGGGCAAAATCCTCTAGCACAAAGCCTATTTTGTAATAAAGTGTTGGCTATCTCACAAAATGTATTTAATACTGTACTGAAGTATTGAAGGTGAAAAAGAGAGCAGTTGTATGGATACAGAATGGTTGTAGGTATATTGGTTGTTTACACTCGTGATCGCATGGCTGGCAGGGAGCTGTGGCTGGCTGCTGCCGACTAGCCTCACGAGAGATTATCAAAGCATACCGCTGGTCAGGGAAAAGAGCAAAATTCAAAATTCGAAGCATGGCTTCCACTAAATGCATCTTGCTTTCACAAAAGCGTAAGTCAAACAATCCTAAGTCAAAACATCTTCAGATGAGGACTGTCTATAATTTAAACGTTATTAAAATTTTTTTTCCCCATATCCTTTGGCTTTCATTTTTCAAGGGCTATCCCCTTCATTTAAAACCATAAAATTTCATTCCTTTAAACTCCCATACATAGACTCATTTCCACTTATCAGGTCAAATTGGGCTTTCTCATAGGGTGATTGGAGGACCAATAACATTGGCATCACCTTTGAGCCTATTAAAAATATCATCTTGGGCTCCACAATAGATTTACCTGTTTGCCTCTTAACAGGATACCTATTCTCATGCACAGTAAAGTTTGAAAAGTTATGGTCTAAGAACTACTCAGAACAAAAAACAAATAAGCAACAAACTCTGTAAAATACCCTGGAATTTTCCGTTTTCTTTTCTTTTCATTTATTTTTTAAAGATTTTATTTATTTATTTGACAGAGAGAGAGAGAGAGATCACAAGTAGGCAGAGAGGCAGGCAGAGGAGGGTCGGGGGAAGCAGGCTTCCTGCTGAGCAGAGAGCCCCATGTGGGGCTTGATCCCAGGACCCTGAGATCATGACCTGAGCTGAAGGCAGAGGCTTTAACCCACTGAGTCACCCAGGCGCCCCATGAATTTTCCATTTTAAAATTATCAATATATTTATGGCATGCCTGGGTGATCGGCTGAGTGTCTGACTCTTGATGTCAGCTCAGTCCATGATCTCAGGGTGGTAAGATCAAGACCTGCGCTGGGCTCCCTGCTCAGCAGTGGAATCTGCTAATATTCTTTCTGTCCCCCCACTCCCCGCCACCCCTGATCTCTCTCTGTCTCTCTCAAATAAATAAATAAATCTTTTAAAAAAATTATCAATATATTTAGAAATAATCAATTACCAAAACTTTCAGCTTTTTAAAGGAAGCCTGATGCTATATGAAGACCTCTCAAATCTTGATTGTTTGTATGCTATTTCCACTGCTGTTAATTTCCTCTGTAGCAGGACTGTATTACAGTGTAGACAGACTGGCCTGTGGGCCAAATCAGCTCATAGACTATTTTAATATGGTCTGTGAACTAAGAAAGATTAGCATTCTCAGTGATTGGAGAAAAAAAAGTGTATAAAAAAGAATATTCCATGATACATAAAAATTACACAAATTCAAATTTTAGAGTCCATAAACAAAGTATAGACAACTTACTTATTACCTATGGCTATAACAACAGACTTGAGTAGCTACAATAGAGAGCACAGGTCCCACGAAGACAAAATTATTTACTATTTGGCCCTTTAGGGAGAAAAAAATTGTAGACCCTTGCTCTACAGTATAGATTTTATGTATGTGTGATGTGATAATACTGATAATCATGAAGTTACTTTGTTAAATAAAATTATTTAATGTCCTTGAGAACTTTGGATACCCAGGATAGGGGAATAGAGAAATACATAAATCAGAAATTACTTTTATTTTGCTTTGAGATCAGCAAATGAAAAGTTTTATGTCATAAACTAACATCTATAATATATCATCTATTGTTAAATTTTTAGATTATTGTATAAAGACTTTAGAATAAAGTTTAAGTCTATGGGGTCAGCTTAGGAGGAAGGTATGCTATGAAGGCTTCTGGAAACAAAACTTACTTCATTTTTACCTGTGTTTCTCAAATTAGGAGAATTGCTCGGACTTTCCCCAGAACCTCTGAAGTTTCTGTTATGGAGTGGGATCTTTGATATTTCTTTTTTTTTCAGAATGGATAACTCCAAATTGCCCACTTTGATAGAGGTCTTACTAATGGTAACACATCCCTTCTCCATGTGGTCACAGAACTAAAATAGACTGTTGGTGAGTAGCAAATATGTATCACAAAGTCCTCGAGTTTTCCTCCAAGGAAGAAACAGCAGTTCAGACTATTGTATTTAAAATGCTGTAGAAGATTATAAGATAGCCATTGACAGGAAATGAGGAAGACAGAAGAACTACTACTACAACCTGTGCCTTAGGAAAGGGATAAGATCTCAAAAACCTGTGAAAGCATTGCTATAATGTGGAAGAACACAATGAGTCATTGAGAGAAAAGAGACTTATCTTAGCATTTTGTTTAAAATAATAATAAAGAATGTAATATTTGACACACTTCAGGATTTCCATCCAAAGGCTTAGCTTTGCTGCCAAAGAGGTATGTTTTAGTTATCTGGAATATTTGAATATGTGAACATCTTTACAAACTATGCTGGATACATGATATATCACTATTCTACAACAATGAGTAGAAATATCGTGCCTGTATTGGTTTTAACCAATAGTGTCACTAGTAAAGCAAAAGAGCTTATCTCATAGGACATAGGAAAAGTATCCGGTGAGGTATGTAAATAAATGGTTTATCAATATACTTTTCTTCCTTTGCATCCAATTTCTTAAATTAACTTTTTACTGCGAATCTTTGTAAGAATTCTAATCCACAGTAGGGAAAGCAAAGGCACAAAGCAATAAGACGCATTGATAAAGGCTGACCATATTTTTCAAAATAAGAAACTTACCCAGAAAGCTTTCCAGTCACCTATGGGGTCTTTAGATAGTTCTTCAGTAATATGCAGTACGTATCTCACATTGACTCAAACAAATTGGTTTGAAGATGTGTAAAAGTGAAGATTCCATTGCTTGCCTGTGAGAATAAAATGTGTGGCACTGCATTCTAGCCACAAGCACCATTTTAGCATTCAGCTAGTGCTTCCTTCATGGGCTGTAACTTGGCTCATTCATCAGTTTGAAATGGGCTAATTTAAAATAGTCTGAGAAAGAAAAGGGGAAAAAAGCTAATTGTCTGCAAAGAGGTGTTAAGAATGAAATAAAAATATAGAAAATTAGCAGTTGAAGAGGTGTCTTTTTTCAGCTGTCGCATCCTACTGTCTGAGGATGCGTACCAGTAATTTGTGAAGATGTGTGGGTATTGAATTGCTCTGTGCACAAAGCCAGTCTAGTGAGTGATAACTCCAATACCAGCTTTGACTTGAGTAGATTAGGTGCTAAGTGGGTTTAACAAAATTATCCAGGGCATTACATCATATTCTTCCCATTGCTTGTGACAGAAACTATTATTTCTGTGGGACTCTACTGAAATGAAGTGGTCAAAAATACGAAAGAGGCAAAATGGTAAGCGAGATAAGAAGGATGGTAAAAAAAAAAAGGGGGGATCCTCATGATTAGCCCTTATATTCTGAAAACTTGGGGAGAGTTTCGCTGAAATTAGAAGCGCATAGCTTAAAATTATATTTCTAATCTGGTAAAGATTTAGCAAGATTATCCTTAAAACTTGCCACTTATATATTTGATTTTGGAGTTCTACAAACATTTGAGATAAATACAAATCAATAAAAGTGAAAAAAAGGTGATTCCTATATGGTAACTATAGTTAACAATACTGTACTTTTTATTTCAAAGATGCTAAGAGGTTAGATCTTAAAGGTTCTCAAATGGATTCTATAGCAGAAAAAGGAATGCCTTGAAAAGTTTTCTCTGCCAATTATTACATACAATTTCACCAGCAGTGAGCAAGTTATAGCTTTCATCAATTAAATTGAAGTCTATCCCTACAGCCCATGATATCCAGATGATATGTTTTGTTAATCGTCACCTTAGAAATAGTCAAATATGTAGTCAAAATAGTCGTCTTGAGTTTTCACTTCATTAATCAACTGTTTAACTCTATCAGCCATTTTTGTGACTCTTTCTTGATTTTTATAACTTGTCACCTCATTACAATCTAATTAAAAGACTAGGTAAACCAACATTAGCAGTGATTTTCCCCAAGCTAATATTATTTGTAAGTCTGTTTCTGGTATTACATTTTCTTGAGTCTGAGATACATCTATTTTCTTTTCCTGTTGAATACACTTAGCTGATTCTAGTCTATTCACAAAATAGACTATTTTGTTTCACAAGACAACTAAAATAATGGTATTTTAAACATTGGATTCATATCTGAAGAAGTCATATAATCCTATTTTATAAACTAACAGTTTTTTTTTTTCTCTCTGCAATCCCAGAAAAAGTATGACTGTGGAAGGGACATATCTTTATCTAACGCTAAATAACTCAGAGGGATAAGATTGGCCTAATTAACATCTGAATACACAATCATTATACTTGTTTTAATTTTTCTCAGACATGATTCCTTATATTTCTAGTGCTGGACAAATTCAAATAACTAAGAGTATATTTTTTTATGTTTAATAAACAATGATCAAAAAATAGATCTTCACTGAGTCACTGATTTAATGATTGTGACTTTGATCACCTTTGAACACATTGAGCCTAAAAGATTTTTAAAAATTATTTAAATAACTAAATTCCTCCCTTTGAAACAAAAAGGAAAAAAAAAAGAACTAGTAAATTACTTATAATAAAAATTTGCTAGTATCTATGAGAGACTGGAGAAAGGTTCAAACAGTTTCAAGTATTTTCCCTCAGAACTCAGGAGGTGTGAGTGAGGGCAAAAGCAGGAACTCAAGCTTTTAGAGAATAAATAAATATTTACAGGGACTTTAGATTATTAACTTAGTTGTGTTATTTTTAAGTCAGACCTTCAGTTTCAATTAAGGAAAACTTGTATTCTTATTTTCTATCTAAAAAATAAAGCCTCGTCTTCTGTAATTACTCTCTTTATATACTGTATGTGTATGCATGAGTGCATGTTAGAGTATAGGTAACATTGAGAGAAAATGTCATAACTAATGGAAGAAGAAATGATTATTAGTGGGAATTCTGCAATACCGTGTCAGAAACATGCCCCAAAATAGCTTCAGGTTGTTGGGGAATACTTAAGCTGCCAGTGGTTTAACTGTTACTGACAGAAATCCCCTAGGGCAAGGCAAGCGATGAGCAGTGTAAGGAGCAGGCAGAACACAGTTCTGGACAAATGCGCAAGCCCTCGTCAAATGTGGAAACTGCCCAGATGCATCCATGTATGTCTCCAAGACGGCAGGCACCCTAAGCCCCACCAAACTTAATCATCTTGTAGCACAGACATCAACATCTCTGATATGTTTACTGACAGAAGAAGAATCTTTGATAAATCTTGACAGTATGAACATCATCAAACAGAACTCTTTAGGTTTGGTTGGCTCATTCTTTAACATATTTACTTAAGTCACTTCTCTTACTTTGATTCCCAATAGATTCTATTGTCTGAAATGAAAATGATTTAACACTAACCCTAAGGTTGAAAAAGGCACAAAATAAATTTTAGCAGTTATTATTATGGCATTTTTCTGACAATTCCTGGTAAACCACAAATGGGAACACAATAGAGTTCAAAATTTAATTACATTTAAGAACTCTTCTATTTCCCCGGCTTGATAATGATGGTTGTGAATCCTTTGGTTCTCTGCTTCTCCCTGATGACTTCCCAATCATAAAGAGAACCTAGCCAATAAATTATTGAAAAGTATGCTTATATCCTTTAAGACTTATTTTATGGAAAACATTTTAGGGATGTCTAAGCTGTTGGAAACAGACAGTCACATAGTTATTTCAATGATCATGGAGCTACTAAAATTTGCCTGGAAGCATATGAATAGGGTAAAGGAATAAGCACCAAGTTAGGAAATCCCAATACTGAAAGCAAATAGAGAGATGTCTATCATTAGGACAGTTTCAAGATGACAGTACAATACGGTAGTAGTTAAGAAAGGAGATTAATTCCCTTTTCTAGTCAAAGACATGTTCCAAAGTATTTTTTAGGTGATGAAAAAACACAGCAAAGCAATTGGCAAAAAAATATTTAGGATCTTTTTTGCAATTGGCAAAAAAATATTAAGGATCCAAAAAAATATTTAGGATCTTATCTTTACTTTTCTACTTTTAGAAAAGTAAAACATTTTCTCTGTTCACTTTCCCAAGTGAAAGAAAATGTTTCAAATGACTTTTTTTCTGGGGGAAAAAAAAAACTCTTTCTACTTTTTTTCTCCCAAGAAAAGCACAAGATAGGGTAAAAGGAAGAGAAGATAGAATTGTCTCTCTATTAAGAGAAATGGAGTCAAAGCTGGGCTCACATTCTGGTCCCACTGCTTATTAATTCTGCACTGTTGGCAAACTATTTCCTCTCTTGAAGTCTCAGGTTTTTGGTGGATTGCATATTGGAATTTAGTACCATGTGCTTAAATATGACTAAGGTTACTGTGAGGAATAAATAATAATATGCATCTTGACCAAGTTTGTCCTATGTGGCACATGGAACACTAATCAATACTAGTTCTATCACTGTGTTGAATAGTATAGCATTTTCACTACAGCCTCAGAACTTAGGAAAGTCCTCACTAAGAGTTGTGGTGAAATAAGCTTAAACAATAAACAATAAGTTAAAGATATAGGAATAATAAACTTACTGTAAATCTCTAGATATTTTTATTTTAAAGAGCATATCATAAACTTTGAGAGGAAAAAGAATTTATTTCAAATCCCTTTTTAATCTCATGGGACTAGTATGCCACAGAATAAACTTTGAAAATGTCACATTTTTTATCTGGAGCCATCCAAGTGGATGCCCCAAGTTGAATTTCTCACCCTTTTAGCAAGTATTTTAGAGTGCTGTTACCTCCAAAACTATAACCTTGATCTTATTTTCCATTAATTCAAAAACCTTTAGCTGCTCTCCATGATTGCAGAAGAAATTCTAATCTCATTAGCATGGCATTCAATGACTTTGATAGTAATGTCATTAACCTTTCTTCCCAACTCTTTTCCAAGGGTATCAATGTCCCTTAAAAGCACTAGGTGTCCATGGTTTCTCACACTATTTCCTAAACCAATAATGAAACCAAACTATTTCTTCACCTGTCAAAACCTCAGTACTCACCTCTTAAGAAAGAGTTCATGTGTCCACACCTTTGGGAAGCTTTCCCAGTACCAGTTCTTCTAAGACAAAACCTCTGAACTGCTGTAACATTTTTTTCGTAGGCTAAGTATAGCAGTTTATTTAAGAGAATTGCTATTATATGCTACGTCTGAATCTCTTTCTCCTACTTCTTATAAATTCAGAGAGGGAGTGTAATGTGTCTTATTCATCGTTTTATCTTTCAAATCCAACAAGCTGTCTGGCATCTAGTAGGTGTTCAGAAAGGTGGCTTTGAAAAACTGGAAACATTGGGGGAAAAGATCAAAGCACGGACCCTGCTGCTGTGGGTTACAAGAAATATTTTCCATATATGGAAAGAAGAAATCTACTATTACTGCTCTACTAAAACACAGGTCTGCCTCAAGGCAGGTGACTACAGGTGTGCTTGCCCAGAGGTAGTGAGTACAAGTCAGTCAAATTATGTCAGTTCTTCCTAAATCCAATGAGTATTTTTCAGTTCCTTGTCAGCAAGAGAACTGGGGCAGTCACAGGTTACTGAAATCACCAGGATATTCTCAGTTTATGTCTGTTAAGAAAGCATGAATATAGCCTACATATGGGCATTTCAAAACCAGTTTTTGTGTTTAACAAATGCTATGAATTAAAGTTTCCTCAAATTGCAGGAAAAAATGCACTATTCATTTTAGAACAAGAAGTTATTTTTTTTCCTTACAGTAAAAATAAGCCTAGCTTGAAAAACCTTGTAACACACATACAAAGAGTAATTTTTGTGAAAGGGCAACTACGTGTTTTTAAGTTGGTTAGGCCTTCTGAAGCTTCCACCACAATCAGGAAGACTATAAAGATTGTTAGGTTTATGTGGAAGGGGAAAAATGAATTCTAATAGTTAAATGTAAACATAATGAATACAAAATTGACATGATTGCTAACATACAGCATTTTAAAGACAAAGTAAGTTTTAATACAAAGCTTTTATATATGAACTCAGATTTTTTTCCTCAGACCAGAAATAGATTATTAGCCATCACATATGTCCAGAAATTTTGGCAAATGAACATAAACTAGTTAAGGGAGGAAAAAAGAAAAAGAAAAACCTGATGCTAGGAATCTATTTACAAGGAATCATATTTTTATTCTTAATTCAAAGGTTCTTCAGTGTGAAAGACAAATAATCTGACCTGCTGATATGAAAATTTTGTACAGATGAAATGAACTATTGTGTTCATTTCTTGTAAAAGAGACCTTACAACAGTACTTCCCAACTTTTTAAATCACTCTCAAAAAATCCATGTGAGAGCCATCTGTATGGACTTAAACATCCTAAAGGCAACTTCTTTGCCTGAGGTGTGACGCTACAGCAACTCAAGCAGAAAACTGTAGTCTTTAGTGACTTCATTGCCAGAGGAAAGAGATTCAGGCTACTAGAAAGGCTAGGAATTGAAGGGGAGAAAAATCATAGAAGGGTAACCCTCAAAAGAGGAAGCGCCTCATCTGAGTTCGAACTCTTATCAAATATTTGACTGTTTTCTGAACTGCATATGAACAGGAGATATTCTACAAAGTCTGGTGGAAAGCAAAAACACTAGAAAACTAGGAAATATAAGCAGATATTTTGGCAGCTGCTAGCCACAGGGGAACACAAGATTGGAATCCATTTAATTAGAAAGCCTGGAGAAGGATAAGCACACTGGATTTAAGATGAAAACCATAGAAGGGTCAAGCATTTTAAAAACAGAGACTTAATTTGTTTGCATGTTAAAGAAAGGGAAAAATAATACACTCTTCATAATAAACATGAGAATGCTGAGATGCCTATGTTACATCAGATATTCAAAGCCAGGAGTGTTATAAGAAATAATGAAAGTCATTTCACAATGATAAAAATATCAATTCATCAGTAGAACATAAGAATCATAAATATGTACTCACTAATAGCAAGTTTTCTAAATTAAAAAAAAAAAAAACCCACATGGAATTAAAGGTAGACATAGACAAATCCACAATCTAGTTGGAGATTTTAACATTCCTCTCTCAATCTCAGTAAATGATAAAACAAATAGAAGAATCAGGAACACCCAGGTGGCTCAATAGGTTAAGCATCTGACTTCAGATCAGGTTATGATCCCAGAGTCCTCTGCTTAGAGAGGAGCCTGTATCTCCCTTTGTCTCCTAGTCCCTCTGCTTGTGCTCTCTCTCTCTGACAAATAAATAAATAAACTCTTAAAAAAAAAAAAAGGATCAGTGCAAATATAGAAAACATGAACAACCTTACAAGGAAACCTGAGCTAATACATACTTATAGACCTTGCACCAACAAATATAGAGAATAGATTCTTACCAACTGCACATGAGAAGTTCATAAAGATGTACTATGTCATGAGTGAAGCATCAATAAATTTCAAACACTGAAATCTATTAACATAACAAAATTAATTTAGAAATGAATAACAGTAAGGTGTCTAGAAAATTATCTCAATATATGAAAATTAAAACGCACTTTTAAACATCATGGGTAAAAAAAGAAAATTGTTAAAATGTCACAAGAAAAGATTTTGAAGTGAATGAAAATGAAAAAACACCAAGATTAGTGAGATGGAGCCAAAATGTTGCTTAGGGTAATTTAAAAACAGAGACTTAATCTAAATAGCTTTAAATTCTTAAAAAGAAAAAGGTTTAAAATCTATGAACTAAGTTTCCTTCTTAATAATAAAAGAGGAAAACATTAAAGTCAATTAAGTAGAAAGAAGGAAATAATAAATGTAAGAGATAAATCAATGAAGTAAAAAAAAAGACAAAAGAGAAAATTATGAAAGCCAAATACTGATTCTTTGAAAATTATAGAAAATAATGGTCCTCTTTTAAGACTACACAAAAGGAAAATAAAAAAAAATACAACATAACAATCTCAGGAATAAAATAAATTTATTAAAATAGATTCTAAAGATATAAACATAAAAAAGGGATATGATGTAAACAACTGTATGCCAATAGATTAGATAATCCAGATGAAATGGAACTAAAAAAAATAACTTAACCAAAATCAACATAAGAAAAAACAGAATGCCCAAAATACACTGTAACTCTTAAACTGAATTTATAATGGGGAAAAATAAATTTTGCCACCAAGCAAAATCCCTTATGAATATGGATAGATTGTGAATTTACCAAATGCTTAAATAAGAAAAAAAAAAAAACCAGTAATCTTGTACAAACTCACTTTATGTGGTCATCATATCTTGATACCAATGCCTGATAAAGATGCTATATGTACAGAAAATTGGAGACCAAAATCACTCATGAACATGGATATAAAAATCCTTAACAAAATATTAACATGTAGAATCAAACAATATCTAAAAAAAAATGCATCATCACCAAATGGATTTTATCCCAGAAAGGCAAGTTCTGTTTAACATTGAAAAAAAAAAAAAATCCATGTAATCCACTAGATTAATAGAATAAAGAAGAAAAATTCCACCTAAAATCAAGAAGAGGCAAGGATGTCCTATCTCATTATATTCTGTTCAATATTGAGGCCCTAGCTCATGTAAAAGATAAGGAAAAAAAAAATAAAGCCATAGATGTTAGAAATAAACAATAAAACTAGGGTTACAGACAACATGATTATTTTGTCAGAAAATCCTAAGGAATTCTAAAAGATCTAAAAAGGAACAAATTTAACATGGTCTCAAGGTAAAAGATTAATATACAACATTACTTGTGGTTCTATAAAGTACCAGTAAACAACTGAAAAATAAGATTACAAAATGAATCAATACCATTTGCAATATTATCAAACAATTTAAATGGCTAATTATATACTTAACAAAAACATACAAAGCATGTACCCTAAAAAATACAAAATATTGTTAGGAGAAATTTAAAAAGATCTAAATAAATGGAAAGATATACCATTATCATAAATTAAACAACTCAATATTGTTAACATTTTAATCATATTTATCTATAAATCCAATGAACTCCAGTTAAATGCCTGATAGTTACTTTTCTTGACAGACTGGTAAGTTGATTCTAAAATTAATATGAAAGTTCAAACAATGTAAAAGAGTGAAAAAATTAAAAACAAAATATGGTTATAGAAATTATCACAGAGGTACAGTAATCAGGAAAGTGGTGTTAATACAAGGATAGTCATATAAAGCAAAGAAACAGATAAGAGTGTCCAGAAACAGAGTCATTTCTACATGATCAATTAATTTTTAACAAAAGTACCAATGTGATTCATTGGGCGGAGGGACACTTTTATATAAATTGTACTGGAATAAATAGGTAAATTTATAGGGGCAGTAAGTCTCAGTCTTTACTTAAATCACAGACAAAAATTAGTTAAACAGGGCTCATGGACCAAAATGTAAAATTTCAAATGATAAAACTTTTAGTTTTTAAATTTTTAAATTTTCATTCCATTTATTTATTTATTTATTTATTTATTTATTTATTTATTTATTTAAAAAAGGGAGAGGGGAGGGGAGGGAGGAGCAGAGGGAGAGGAAAAGAGAGAATCTTAAGCAGTCTCCACTCTCAGCATGGACTCAGATGCAGGGCTTGATCTCACAACTCTAAGATCATGACCTGAGCCTAAATCTATCTGACTGAGCCACCCAGACACCCCTCAAATGATAAAAATTTTAGAAGAAAATTAAGATTTTTTAGAAAACTAACAGTCTTGGAAAATTAAATGATTTCTTCATGACTTTGGGGTAAGAAACAATTTCTTAGAGAAAACACAAAAAATAGTAAGAATAAAAAAGTAAAGTGGAATTTAATGAAATTAAAATGTGCTTCCATAAAATGTCATTAAAACTGAGAAATGAAAAGACAATCAACGTGAAATAAATATTTGTAATATACATGTACCTGACAAAGAACTTGTATCTATGTTGTATGAGGAATTCCTATAAAGAATAACAACGGTGACAAAAGCCTCTGTTAAAACGATGAACAGAATACTTAAATAGGTCCTCAACAAAAGAAGATACATGATATATATTCAAGACAATAACTATTGAAAAGGGGTTCCGCATTATAAGCTATCAGAGAAATATAAATTAAAACACTCACACTTGAATGGATAAAATTAAGAAGACTGACATCACCAAATCTTGGTAAAGATATGGATCAGCTAATACTTTCATACACTGCTGGTGGAAGTGTAAAACGGTGCAATCACTTTTGAAAACTGACACTTTGTTCTAATGTTAGAGATATGTTTACCCTGTGATTTGTTAGCATTTTGCCTAAATGAGGAAGTGGGCAAATAGGCCCATGGAAAGACATGAATAAGAGTATTAATAGCCTGGTCTACAAGAATCAAAACATAAAAGCAATACAAATGCTATCATCAGGAGATATAAATTAATTGTGATATATTCATACAACAGTCCTCAAGAAGAAAAATTTCCTATTGACACATTCAAAAACACGGACAGATTTCCAAAACACTTTGGTAAGTGCTAGAACCAGACACAAGTACTGCATATGATATTATTTCATCTCCATAATTTTTTTTTTTTTTTTTTTAATTTGACAGCGAGAAACACAGCGAGAGAGGGAACACAAGCAGAGGGAATGGTAGCGGGAGAAGCAGGCTCCCTGCCCCGAGCAGAGAGCCCCATGCGGGGCTCGATCCCAGGACCCTGGGATCTGACCTGGGCCGAAGGCAGACGCTCAACGACTGAGCCACCCAGGTGCCCCTCATTCCTATAAATTGTAACAAGACTGGATAGAAAGTGTCATAACAGTTGGGTCAATAATTGTCTGCGGGATGAGAACTGACTTAAAGGAAGCACTAGGCGACATTCCGGGTTAATGAAAATATTCTGTCTTGTTGGGATGGCTGTCATACAGATGAATGTATCAAAATGTAACCATACACGTAAGCTCTCTGATTCCACTGTGTATAAGTTTGATTTCAATTAGAAAATATTCCGCTGTGATATGGAAGGGGCTTTGAGAGAAAATGAAGTTCAGCTGCAGAAAAAATAAAATTAACAGCTATTTGCACACCTTTGTACTCAGTAAAAATATACCAACACTCTCAGATTCTCGCAACTAGTACATTAACCAAATAAAGTAATCATTTTTAAGTACAAGAGAGGAAAATATAGTGCTAATTTCTGAAACGTGTGAAAATTAGCATTTTTTATATTTTGCTTTTTTTCTTGTCACTTAAAACATTTGCATTTAAAGTTTTTCCTATGTTCTATCAAATTCTGTTTATCTGATAAAAAAGGTTTTAAATATAGAAAGCTGTAAATGAACAGCACTGATTCTTATTTATTTTTACATGTTCTTTGCCAGTCTTTGTAACAGTTGATATTTAACATTTAAAATTGAAAAGAAAGCATAAAAATTTACTATCTCTCAAAAATAGGATAAAAATTTCATTTTATTTTGAAAAATATGGAAACATGTCAGAGCCATATTGTTCATTTACAAATCAAAAACACCATATTCACATTTTCTCCTTTAGGAAAATTAATAAAAATTCTGTTTTGCTCAGAAAACATTAATGAACTAAGATTAGGAATCAGGCCCAATTTTTCTCAAGGAATGTTGGATGTAACATTGGTATCAAATATTTCATTTTGCAAAGCCATTATTTCATAGAAATGCATTTAGTAATAATGAAAAAGGATCACCTGTTAGTTTTTAGTATGAAGAAAATTCAAATTTGGCATTGCAGACACTTCTTTTCCTGAAAATTATAGGACAGGGTTATGTATTTACCTGCCTGGTAGGCATTTCACTCTACCCTTCATTCCTAAACCCCTACCAGGAATGTCTTTGATGCTTATAGGTATGTTTCAGATTAGGTGGGAAATGTAAAGAATGAATGTCAGGATTATTAAACATTTTCATTCCCCATTTGAATTCAAGAAAGTACTAGTCAACAAGAGAGGGAAATACTTCCCGTGATCCTATTTCATGTTTCTTTGAAACCATGGTTTCATGGTTTCTCTAAACCATTCTCATTCTACTTTGTCATATTTTATGTTAATATCTTGAAAAATTGTAAAGGTTACAGCAGGTCTCACAAACAAAAATCTATCAGGTCATAGAGGTGTTGATGAAGGAACAGAAGGCAAACTGAGGACAAAGCAGAAGCTGACACCCCGCAACCCCTCCCCCCACCATGGGATATATGTGACATTCCTCAGGCACTCCTGGCTGTCCTAAAGGAAAAACAAATCGTTAACTTGTTGAGATCACAATCCTGCAAGATCTGAGTCTCCCTCAGTTTACAAATGTCCTAGTGATTTACAGGGAAGAAGCTGTCTTATCAATAGCTTAACTTCCAGAGACCCATAACTCAGTTCCTGAGGCCCTAACATAGCCCTCCCTTCCCTAAAACTGAGGGAGGCTGAGGCTGAAGGAAACAATAAAGTTGAATTTCTAAACCTAAATAAAGCTCATTGACAAGGCCCTGCATGACAGGTGGAGTGTGACATTCTACCAGGAAACTCCCAACTGTCTTCATATTGTGGTACCTCATTAGAGGGAAAAACAGCCTTGGTTTGACAATAATACTGGAGTATCCTGAGAATCTTCGTTAGCATAGGATAGTCTTTTTGGACATCCCCTTTGTCCTCACCTCCCCAACTCCTGAGTATATAATCAGCCACTCCTTGGGATCACAGGGCAGCAGCTCTTTCTGCCCATGGGTCTTGTCCCTGTGTTTTAAATCAAATCACCTTTTTGCACCAGAGACATCTTAAGAATTCTTTCTTGGTCGTCGGCTCTGGACCTCACTTGTATTCTAAAACTTCATCAGTGTCATGAATAAATGAAGCGTGGATGTAAATAACTGAACACCATGGTGAGGATGGCGACCTGGCTGCCTCCTCCGCAGGGGTCACCCAGCTTGGCACAGTACCTTCTAGAGCTTAATGCATTTTCATAAGAGGCAGAATGTCCACATCTGTATGCAAAATGTTTGATGTTGAAAATAAAGATTCAAAAAATGTTAGATGGTGTGCAAGCTAAAGAGAATCCATCTTGTAATCCAACAGCACTTGTGAAATATCAGTTTACAACCTGTGAAATAAACTTCCTTTTATAGTGACCCCCCCTCAAAAAAAAAAAAGACACAGAGATACCCATGGAGTGAATTTAATCACAGAACTATAACTAGGTCCTATACTCAAATCTTCTTATTCTTTTTATTTTTTAAGATTTTATTTGTTTGTTTGTTTGTTTATTTGACACAGAGAGAGAGAACACAAGCAGGCAGAGAGGCAGGAGGGAGGGAGGGGGAAGCAGGCTCCCTGCTGAGCAGAGAGCCTTATGTGGGACTCAATCCCAGGACCCTGAGATCATGACCTGAGCTAAAGGCAGAGACTTAAACCACTGAGCCACCCAGGCACCCCAATCTTCTGATTCTTAATATATTGTTCTACTCTCAAAAACATTGAACTAGGCAGCCAATCTTCCAAAACTAGTATGAACAGAAAGCAAGTTCAGGTGAGGGAGCAAAGGTGTCTCTGGGCAAACTGTGTTTTTTTCTTCCTCTTTGCCTTTGGTTTCCATCTGCCTCCAGTCATTTAGTGTCACTACTTTTCTGTATTCATCCTGCCCCAGACTCCATGGTTTAGAAAGAAAAATGGTAAACAAAATCCCACTAAGAATAAAACATGTATGGTTATTAGGGATAATTTGAACTTTAAAGTGGAATGCCAAAGAAAAGTAAATAATTAAACCAAGTTACATAATGTTTAAATTTGAGGCGTCTATCTATAGATCCAGTGGAAAGCTAGAGTTGACAGAGAGGTTTATAGGACCACCCAAATTTATAGATGCTGCGCTTCTTTGGTGATGGCTATTGCATGCATTCTATTCTGGGATTGAGTGAGGTTTGAGTAATTTGAGCTAAAAAGATTTAAGAAGTCTTTTAAAGCTACCCTGTAGTTTTCTTTCTTATAAACTTTAAAACTAGAAGGAAAAATAGACACAATGGCAGAGATTTTAACGTAATGACTCATTTATGTGTTAATTCTAAAGCATCATAGTGCCATAACCTTAACAAATAACATATTAGTAACTCACCTCTCCTTTGTTATTCTAATTTAGGAAGTTCTAAGAACATTCTAAGACAATAGTATACCAAGAAAAGGGTGCTTAGCACATTTCACTGCTAACAGTTGTTACTATAAAGTTGCAAAAGCTATAACTTTTTAAATCACTCGGGTTTACTACTATAAACATAATAATTCTGCATTTACTACCTAGCTGGGAACTTTCATCTATGGTTTCAGGAAAATTTCAACGAAATTCAATCCAACAACTATTAGGAAATATATCTATTTTGTTTCCCCTTCTTCTTCTCTGTTACTATGTATAGATCACTAGATTGTAAGGTCCTTCTTCCAGTACATATACTGATGGGCTAGCCATATGATACACTGTAGTTGTCCAGTGAAACGCTTCTCTCTTTATTTATTACTGTATAAGAAACAAACTTAAATCTATTAAAAAAAATCTATCTTTTCAAAGATTTTAACAAAAGATATCACAAGATTTCATATATGTCCTGAGATTATTGGTGAAACCTCATATTACCAAGTCTGGATATATTCTCAATAGGAATTATCCTTTTATATAGACTCAATCCAAAATAAATGTGACTGGGTTTCTTAAGGTATTGTTTAGAAATGAGGACGGAGAAATATTAACATCATGCCTGAGCCACACACATACTTGCCTAGTGTGTTTGTGTGTGTGTGTGTGTATGTACATGTATGTGTATATGTATGATTATATATATATATTTACATATAATGTTATAATATTTATATATATAATGTGCATAATATATAATTTTCTTATTTTTGCTTTAGCAAAGATAATAAATGTAACAAGTAGAAGATTAGGGTGTGGGGAATGACAGTTCATTTTTGAGCTCTGAAAATAATGATGTAACATGTCAATATCTGTGTTTTCTGTAATTTAATCACCTACAGAAGCCATAATTGCTGCATTAATTATGTTCTGAAGCTGACATTTTTGGTTTGATGAGCCGAAGGCAGATACTTAACCATCTGAGCCAGCCAGGCACCCCTGATTTCTATTTTTAATTCAAATGTTAAAAGGCAACTCTTATCAAGATTTTTTTTTTCCACAAAATTTAATGCAACTCAGCAATAACCCAAATTTCAGGAGTCAATTAGAAAACACTTATTGGGTACCTACACTCTAACAAAGGTTAGGTATTAAGAAATGTATTCATAAAAACTCTTCCCTTGGGGTGCCTGGGTGGTTCAGTGGGTTAAAGCCTCCGCCTTTGGCTCAGGTCATGATCTCAGGGTCCTAGGATCGAGGCCTGCATGGAGCTCCCTGCTCAGCAGAGAGCCTGCTTCTCTCTCTCCCTCTGCCTGCCACTCTGTTTACTTGTGCTCTCTCTTTATCTCTCTGTCAAATAAATAAATAAAATCTTTAAAAACAAAACAAAAACCAAAAACTTTTCCCTTAAGTAGTTTTCAATCTAGTTAGAAAGACAAAAAAACAACAAACAGCAGAGGAGAAAATGTAACATAAGAGTAACAGCTGAATTTGAATGGTGCCAGAAATTTATAGCATTAGATTTGTCAATTACCAAAACAAATTGATGGGCTACATTACAACTCACTCTTGTAACATTTATTTGTTTTTGTACTCTAGTGTTTGGCACTAGTTATAGTCTTACCGGGTGAGAAAAGATTTGATGGCATTTATTTGAACAATAGATTTAGCTTGATCATTTGGAGAATAAAGGCAAGTGAATGTTCTTAATTTTTTTCATGGATTATTGAATGGGGGGGAGAAGATTTTTTTCTTTCACACTCAATTCTGCTGAAACTATCTAATGAATTATTTAATTGGCTTTCCTTTCTAAAGATAATTTATTTAAAAAAATATGAAGCATTAAAACTCTAGAAAAGTCTGTTAGTCTTAAAAATCACACATTAAATTTGCCAAACATAGGGGAAAATGGGGTTGGGGGAGCTTTTAAAATATAACTAGACATCCAACCAAAATAATAAAATTTATTTAAAATATTAAACTTTTAAAAAAGCTGTGTTAAATTCCTAAATGTAAATAAACACTATTATAAATAAAGAAATTTATTTTAAAAATAAAAAGATAGAAGTGATTTGATGAAAGAGAGATATAAAGGGTTGAAAATGCTAATTATGAAGGTAAGGTGAAAATGCACAAAGAGAGGCAAAGTCTTACAGGTGATAACACCTGTAAGAACGACCCTACAGATAAACTGAATTGCAGAAGATATGGGCATATGGACAAAATTCAATTCCTCCTTGCTTCATTCAGCTTCATATGTATACTTTGCATTTCAGCTACTGCTACATGGTGGTAAAAATCAATAATTTGTCAGAAAAATTGTTTATGGAATACTGTGACTTCCACAGAAAGATGACAGCATTCCTTAAGTGAAATAAACCAGAAGGAGAAGGTTCATACTGCATGATATCTCTTAGATGTGTAATCTACAAAAATAAATAAGCAAACTCATAGAAACAGATAATAAAAATAGATACTAGAATGGTGGTAACTCAGGGCTACGAGATGGGGAAAATAGGGAGAAGCTGGTAAAGGTGACAAATTTTCAGCTTTAAGATGAATAAGGTCTGAAGATCTAATGTGAAACATGGTGATTTTGGTGGATAATGCTATAATGTATAATTGAAATTTGCTAAAAGAGTGCAACTTAGGTATTTACACACATATGAAAAGGTAAATGTGTGAGGTCGTGGATGTGTTAACTTGATGGTAGGGATCCTTTCACAAGGTATATATATATATCAAAACATCATGTTATACGCTTTAAATATATTACAATTCATTTGTCAATTACACCTTAATTAAGCTGAAAAAAAAATGACCACATTCCTCTATTTACCAATCATTAGTGAGCTATTCTACATTATAAAATGTATGTAGAAAACTTATGTAGAAAAACAAACTTCAATTGCATTAAAAAATATATATATATATCATGTTTGGATTATCAAAGGGATATTTTTCTTTTTTTAAACAAACATTAGGTTATTAATATTCACAAAATTGTTTTAATCTTTCACAAACTATCAGAGAATAAAATACTAAAATATTTAAGACACTACTAGTAAGTGTTAAAATTGAGAGTCATAAAATGAAACCTCTATACTCCTGATCATAATATTACCCTTCCGGATTCATTGTCCTTGCATATGGTACCTTCTTTTTTTTTGCTAGGCTCACAGTTTCTTACTTATCTTAAAGAATCCCCTTCTTATGAAGAAGTTCTTCCTTATGAAGAATCTCTTCTCTGAAGCTTACCTTGACTATCCACAGGAAGATTTCTCCTATCTTTAACCAACCACTGTACTTTGTCCAGATCTTTTTGGATATGTGTTTAAATGAGAACAGGTATGATAAATCAAATGAGTTCTTTTGGTCACCAAAATTAGTGCTTGCATGATGCATATTAAGTGTTAAATAAGCATGCACTGAATAAACAAGGAAGTACTTATCTCTGCCTAGGAGATGTTGACATGGATTAAAATAAAAAGTGAGTAATTATTCTGGCTTCTCCAGAATGAATTCAGGGACTGAGGAACATGAAGGTGGTTATTATAGGTAGTGGGGATGGTTAACCAAAAGCCACAGTGACATTAATTATGGCCATATCAGTTTCATAAAGTTAAATTTCAGGAACCAAATTGCAAACAACACAAGCTGCAATTATAATGGCTACAACTGATAGCAAGAGCAAATAGTTTTCTTATCTGCACAATTCTATGGTGAAATTTCTGGCTTGCTACTAAAAGTTCAATTTTGAACTTATTTCAATTCTACATTTTTCATAAAAATTCTTTGAGATAGATGGACTTATTTTAATAAGTCAAATAATCACCCAGAGCACACTTCTGTTACTTTCAACTGAGAGGTTTGGATAAGATATAAGAGCAGAGATTTTTTTTTATTGGTGGTATAGTTGTTTTAAAAATGGGAATTCATTTTATAGGCATTAATTCATTGCATTTATATAGCCAAACATACCATCCATTTCTTATTTAGTTTCTACAACATATAAAATTTAAGAGAACATGAATTAACTGAATGGCTTACAAATGGTAGTCATTTCAGCATGATCTCTGTAATTAATTTTTATGGAAAATGTGAAAACCATAGGTTGATTCACTATTTTGAACTGTCTTCCTATAACTGTAAGGAGAAAAACTGGGGGTGTCCGTAATTCTAAGACATACAACGGTACAAAGAACACAATACTTTGCCTGTTTCAGATGCCTTTCTGAAACCAAGACTCTCTTACTCACCTTTCTAGATGTACTTAGACATCATCAGCTCCATGAGGCTGTTTCAAGATCCACTGAAGGAGAGTTAAAAAAATACGACTTCTGTGCCTTTAGTGTTCTATACATATTGTACCATAAACTACTAGTCTTAGCAACTGTTAATTTATATACCTTACTAAGCTATTAACTTCTAAAGATCATGATTTACACACCTTTATATTTTGAGTACTTCACAGAGCTCCTGAAACAATGTAGCAGCTCAATATATTTTAAGTAAGTAGAGTGAATGAATGAATGTGATCAATATTTTGAAAGCAATAATGAAAAATATAGGAAATCAAATTGATATCAGAACATGAGTTACATTTAGGTCTTGGAAATAAAAATACATAAATATTACATAACTATATTTTGCATGTATTCAAATGGTTTGATGGCAAAACTAGGGTAGTTCAGAGAAAGAAAAATTCTACAACAGAGAGTAGAGCTAACACTTTCGAATAAGAAGTACAGGGGAAATTGCCAAAGGTGTTAAGACGTGAGAAAAAAAAAATGAGAGCAAAGTGTGCATAAGACCTTCAAACTAACCCGTCCTAAGCTCTTCAAGTAATGGCTTTGGGGAGAGACTTGTACACTTAGAGAACTAGAAGCATCAAATGTCACTATTTCAATCTCTTCCTGGAAAGATGAAGAGTCAGAGGCCAGGGAATTTAACAGACTTATCCATATTATTAAGAGGTGAGGAAGCCAAGCTGGGAATCCCAGTTAGAAATGGGATAACAAGAGCTGGGTTCTCATCACAAAGTAACAAAAACAAAAACAAAACTCAAAACAAACAAAAAACTTTTAAAACTATTTTCTACATTTTTGTTTTTGTTTTTATTGGAGTTTTTGTTTTCTTTTTTAAGATTTTATTTACATATTTGAGAGAGGGAGAGCGAGAGAGAGAGAGAGAGAGAGAGAGATCACACAAGGAGGGGGAGCTCCGCAGGGAGCCCAATGTGCGGCTTCATCCCAGGACCCTGGGCTCATGACCTGAGCTGAAGACTGACAGAGCCACCCAGGCACCCTGGGGTTTTTGTTTTTAAAACAAAAGCTCTGCAACTAAAGGTACAATGACTGCTGGGAGGTGGCATAGTTAGCAATAGAACTCAGAGTTACCAGATTTACCATATTTACCGTATTTCCAGTTTACTACTCTAGTTTAGTGTAGGAGTAACAAATTAGCTTTGGAGTGATATCAACCTATGTTAGATTCCTGCCATCACAACCTACTAGGATGTGGCCATGAACAAATTACTGTCTAAATATCAATATTTGAATCTGTAAAATGGGATTAACAATAGTGTCCAATTCATACTGCTGTCCTGAAGGGTAAATGAGATAATGTAGGACAAATGGATAATGCACACCCCAGCAGGTAAGGTGATGGTAGGATTCACAAGCTCTAAAGATACCACAGCAGGCACTGCAGGCTCCCTACACATGGTCAAAGATTTATTGGCACGGACATCACAACAGTGCTGTCTAGAACAGTCTAAGAATAGAACTAGCACATGATCCAGCAATCCCATTTCCACGTACATAGCCAAAGGAAATGAAACCATTTTCTTGAGGTATCTATACTACCACATTCACTGCAGTATTACTCACAATGGTTAAGGTATGAAAAAAAAGAGTGTCTGTCAACAGATGAATGGATCAAGAAAACATAGCATTAAAAATGGTAACGATGTGACGTGATGGAGGTGTTAGGTAAAACTACTGTGGTCACAATACACCAATATATAAATGTATCAAATCAACACTTGGTACATCTTAAGCTTGCAAAATGTTGTATGTCAAATCTTAAAAAAAAGAGAAAAAATAAGAAAAAGGAAAGAAATTCAGACAGAAAAGTATTATTCATCCCTAAAAAAGAAAGAAATCCTTTCATTTGCAAGAGTATAGATGAACCTGGAGGGAATATGCTGTTTGAAATAATCCAGACATTGAAAGATAAGTTCTTCGTGGTATCACTAACACATGGATTAAAAAAAAGAAAAAAAAAAGATTAAAACCATAGAAATAGAGAGTAGAAGAGTGGTTGCCAGGGATTGGGGAAAGAAAGAAGGAAAGACTAATAGAAGGGTTTTAAAAAAAAGAACATTGGGAATCTGTTAGTCGTGATACTCTCAAATCCCAATGACAAATATCTGTCATGTTGATCGTCAATTAAAAAAGAAGTCAATAGTTACATAAAGTTTGTTGGTAGGCTAAATTTTCTTTGGATATGTGGGCTGGAAGCAAAGACTACAATCACATTGTTTTGTTCACAATATTCAAGAGTAGGACATTTTTAGTATTCAAATCCTTTTACCATCTGATCCCACTCTGCTATTTCCACCCATTTCCTGTTTTTTCCCCCAATAAAGACTTCAAACAGGTGATGATTACTGATGCAGAAGGTTTCTAAATCACTCATCAAATTTTTCTACCATGATAACTCTTGCTTTCACTTTTTTTTTTCCAATTGCCTATTAGCCCATGCCATTAGCTGGACACTTCCAAAGATTATTTTATTAGAGGAGCATTCTTCAGTGGTTCTTTTTTTCTTTTTTTAAAGATTTTATTTATTTATTTGACAGAGAGAGAGAGAGATCACAAGTAGGCAGAGAGGCAGCCAGAGAGAGAGGGAGAAGCAGGGTCCCCACCGAGCAGAGAGCCCGATTCGATCCCAGGACCCTGAGATCATGACCTGAGCCAAAGGAGAGGCTTTAACCCACTGAGCCACCCAGGCGCCCCAACTTCAGTTGTTCTGTTTGACTCTTTTGTATATCTGTCCTTATTAGGTTTGTGACCACATTCACTTCAACTTTAATTCCCTGTAAGTCCTCAATAATCTTCATAAAACATATTTTTTTAAAAAAAGAGATCTCCTCTTGGCCCAGACTGGCCATTCCAGGCAGCACTTGGCTAGAAGAGAATTTTTTTGAGAAAATTTATAAAAGATGGCATTCTCCAGGACAACAGAGCTCCAGAAGAGGATGCAATGTGGGCTGGACTGAAGCTCCCACTTATGCCTACAACCAAACACAGCAGTCCGTGGTTTTTTAGTATTAGTCCTGGATCCAAAAACCTTTGAGGACAGATGTATTTCAGAAATCAAAAATTTTTAGATTTTAAGAAAGGTAATTAGGCACCTATTTTGGTGTATTTTATAATATTCTGGCAGGGTTAGGAATGGCATCTCATGATCAAACGCATTAATATTTCTTCAGCAAATATGTGAACAGTCACATAATAAAAGATAAATAACATCTATAAATAGTCTCATGTCAGATAAGACCAGGGTTGCCTTCAAATGTGAGTTTGGGCTGGGCTAAAACTGAACATTCTTGTAATTTATGTTTAGGTAAAAATTAACCTAACCTGAACTCATGTGGTGGCAAATCTGGCCTGAACTGACATGAGGATATTTATAGTTATTCATTAATTTCTAAGCTTCTTGAGTAGAAGATTTGGAATTTATTCACCTTTTCTATGCCCTCTAGCACCTTTTAATGAACTTTCAAACAGTAGCTATCAATACATTTGTTGAACTGAATACACACACGTAAACATATAAACACATAAATCAAATAATATTTTAAATACAAGAGAAGGAACACAACTAAATGATTATCACAGACTAGCAAATAAGTCAAAACATTTATACTTCTTGTCTCCCCTTTGCGGCGATACCCTTAGGAAGTATATGGGTAGCTTACTAAATAAAATCTGCATTTGCTACTTTTACCCAGCAGAAATTTATATGCTAGGAGGAGAAGCAATTGCTTATTTGTCTTGCTTCATTATCCTAATGAATAAGATAAGACTTTCAGGGATTTGTAACTGAATCACAGGCACTGAAGTATTCTCAATTTTTAAAAAAGTATTTGTATCTGTGCATATAAATAAGAACAAAGAATGATTATTTCAGGAAAATTTAACTAAACCTAGTTAACCTAGACCTAATTTACATATGTTGATATTTAGCTTTTATGGCATAAAATGTGCCCTATATGAGAAACAGATAACATTACACTAGAATTGTTATTTTATGACTTGAAGGGGGGTATTATCCTGCTTTAACCTATAAATCATATAAATCTACACTCCTTTCTTTCTGCAGAGATGGCAAAATGCCCCTTCTTTTTAATGCTTGAGAGCTAACCATTATGATAAAGAAGTGTGACTATTTTCAGAAGTAGAGTAGAAACTTGTATGGTGATAAAATCAAAAGCCCCTCGTATCTAGGTAACAGAAAATTTTTACCTGCCTATTGTTATTCATCTCTATGATGCATAAATACAGATATGTAGTCCTATACCCCAAGCTTTATACCCTCTTCATAATAGAGGGTTCTCTTATCCCAAACAAATTTTTAATTTAGGAAAGATTCATAATAAAAATAAAATAATACATATGAATAATTAGTATATGCATGTAGTCCTGTGCTAAAATTATTCAAAAGAGCAAATTAAGATGATATCAACCATTAATTAAATGCCATTTAAGGAAATTTCCTTAAATTATTTTTTCATATTAACTGCTCTGGCTTTTTTTACTGCAGAGTATCTAAGATTTCACTAAATGAAAATATCTTATATACCTGACTACAGAATCAATAATGAGCTATTTAGAAAAGATAACTGATGGTATGGTGTCCTTACTAAGAGTTTGGTTCTCTTGAAAAAAGAACCAGAGACAAGACTTTGGGTTCTGCTAGCTTATTAGACAGGTGATCACAGTGAGAGAGGCACAAAGGAAAAAACCACTAGAGCCACCACTCCTGAACTAAGTACCCTTATGGAGAAATGGTGCTCAATCCCACTGGAAGTCCTCTGAATCCCATGTGGATTGCATGGATGCTCTACCAAAGAATGGAAGGTTGGATCACTCCTCCAGTGACTTACTTATTCTACTGGTTGATGAACGCCCTTAGGGCATTAACTCCCTTGAGTTTGTGTTATACCTGCATTTGGGTTGATCAAGAGACAAAAGAAAATCCTTCTGTGTGGATCAAGACTTTTGAGTAATTAAGAGAATGGGATTTATAACCTGTTAATAGTGTTATTGGAGCAGAGAATCACAGGTCTGGGCCTTCCACCTGCATGCATATGATATGTTTCCTTTCATCATTATAACTGATATGAAGTATTATTTTGAGAATGGAATGTGTATCATGCTCTAGAAATACTACACACACACACACACACACACACACACTCCTGTGAAATTACGCTTATATTTTCTGACATTTATATTGAAGCATACAAGAAGCTCCTCTCAGCACTTCAAAAGGAAACAGAAACATTTTATGGTGGTGTAAAAGAGGGTCATGCACTTTCCTGGGGCAGTAGTGATCAGGTAGCACTCACAGAGCCTGATCACTAAGGAACCTCTGTTCCCACGCTCCACGTATAATCCAAGATGGACTTTAAGAATTGAAAGAAAGAGGGGCACCTGGGTGGCTCAGTGGGTTGAAGCCTCTGCCCTTGGCTCAGGTCGTGATCTCAGGGTCCTGGGATCGAGCCCTGCATTGGGCTCTCTGCTTGGCAGGGAGCCTGCTTCCTCCTCTCTCTCTGCCTGCTCCTGAACTCTCTCTGTCAAATAAATGAATAAATTAAAAAATGTTAAAAAAAAAAAAGAATAGAAAGAAAGATACTTCACTAGCAGAGGGCTGAGAGTCCAATAAGGGCAATAAAGGATTATTACTAAGTATTATGTAGACAATGAATGATGAATTTTTTTTTTTGATAATCAGTCTGGCTGATGTTTGGCAAGGAGAAGACAGATAGTCCTAATCTTTGGACAATAATTTTCTATGAGAGGGAGCTACAAAATGATTTAGTAATGATTTAAAAACATGGGTGTGATGATTACACTGCATTTCAGGAAGATCACTTAAAGGGCATGTACACTGGGAATGTGTTAAGCTGAAAGAAGGGAGAACAGAGAGAGGCTAGTGCAGAATTGAAGGCAAGGAAGGGTGAAGACCAGATGCAGGCAATGGCAACAGAATGGAGATGAAAGATTTCAGGGCTATTAAAGCAGCCTAACAAGGAAACTTGGGGACTGACTAAATATTGGCAGGCTTCTCTGATGCCTCCTAGTTTCTGTCTGGGTAGCAAGGTGGATGCTAAAGTGGCAAAGTAGGCATTCAAATTCATCTTTAAAGGTTGTCAACCTGGTATACTCTCTATTAAAGCAAGACTTATGGTCCAATTTTCAAAACAAAAGGTATGCATGCAATTTCTTCTTTCAAAATTGCTCTTTTGCATTTCTGTTTTCTGCTTATTTAAAAAAAAATCTCAAGGAGACTCACAAGTAGTTTTCTTCTAACTACCTTCATTCACTTGGTATTTAGATTAATACATTTGAATTTATTTCCTTGTAATAAACAGATTGACTCGTCCAGCCAGTTAAAAAAAAGCAGTATAGGGCCACCATGTCTTTCTATCAGAAATATAGTATAACAACTGACAATAATAACAGTAATAATTATCCAATTTCAAGATGGAGAAGTACCTTTGACCTCTACTTGATCCCTCTGGTCTATCTACGTCTGATTCAATGTTGAATTTTTTTCCCAAGGAATTTACTATAATCATGTTATGGCTGATTTATCACAATATGCTTACTAGCTAGTAATCTCTCATCCTGAACTTGCTTCTTCCATTTTTTTCTTCCATGAAAAGACATATTGAAATGTTATGTTTTTTTCAAAGCAAGGCAAATTCTCCAAGTGTTCTTCCATATTTCTCTCAGTGGGTGGTGTTAAGTGACCTCTAGTCTTTGAGAACTATCCTAATTGCACTGTATATGTTGGCAGGGCAAAAATCAAACATAAATAAAATAAATAAAGCTTTCTTCAGGAAATCCAATTTAGATTGCAAATATGGTAATAGAGCACATATGCTCAGAATCACTAGGGTTAGGTTCTAGATTTTTCCACTAAATAATTTTTGTGATTTTGAGGAAGTCACTTAGTCTTTTAGAATTTCCATATCTTTGCTTATAAACTACATCTAATTGAGCCCATTCTACATACACAAATATGCATACCTAATAATTTTAAGCATATCTACAAGTTTTGATAATAAATATAATGGAAAAATCATTACTATAGCTTAGTGTGGGCTTCAATGTCAGTTAGTAGATCAGTAAGCATGTATTCATCATTCTAGAAGGGCACACACTTCATTTCAGGTGAATTTTACATGAGAAATACCTTTAAAATTATCCCATAACCCTGGATAGTACCACAGGGGCTCCTCAATTTACAAATGACAAAACTGAGGGTCAGAGAGATTGAGTAGTGTGCCTTAGGAGCACATAGCTTATTAGTTCTTCCTTCAAGGGACTTCAAGCCAAGGCTTGTACTGTCTAATCTAAATCCTTATAATTCCTCCGCCAAAAAATTAACAGTTGCTGGCACATGGCCATGAACAAGGAAATTAATCAGGAGAGATCAGATAGTGCTGTGCAAACAAACAACTCCCAAATATTGATGATCTAATACACTTTTTTCTTCATTCATGTTTTACCTCTGTTGTGGGTTTGTGAGAGCTCTGCTATGTATCATTGCCACACTAAGTGCCAGGCTGACAAAACAGCCATTATCTGGATTTTTGCCAGTCACCATGAGGAAGAGTGAGAGAACGGAGCGAAGGAAAGCATGGTCCTTAAAACTACCTCCTACAGGTGACAAGTCACTTTTTGTCACATTTCATTGGCTAAACAAGTCACATGACCACACGCAACTCCGAAGATGGGAAAGTTAAATTCTACCTTATGACCAGAGAATGTGATATATATAAATGAATATAAATAATGAATGTTATAGCATGTTTAGCAAGTGGGACTATAAAAAATTCAAGTTTATTTCCTAAAATAAAGAAGTTCTTCAGAGTCACATTTATAATGCCCAATTCTCTCATAATTTGTTCCTAATCTCTGACATAAATCAAACCTTCAGGAACAATAATACTTCTGAAAATTTAACAATCAACATTTCAAGCAGACTTTGCCTATCAGTGATCTGGCAAGATTCAGCTAGTGCTGAATCTTGTTATTTGGCCTACATAGCTTTTCTTTTCTTTCTTTTTTTTTTTAAATACTGAATTAGCTACTGATGTTTTTAAATGGAGACTTCAGGTACAAAAAAAAAAGATGGTGTTACGTTTCTTTGAAAAATTAAAGATCTAGTAGAAGTTGACAATCATTCATCCATGGCAATAGCTGGCCCTGCTAACATTATCCTGTGCAGTCAGATCGACAGTTTCCCAGTTTGTCCCTGACCTCAGTACTCCCTCTTTTCTTAACAACCAGGTTGTGTCACTTATTTAATGTGAATGACCAGTCAGAAACTGCTAACTGTGCATCAAAATGGACTGTTCCCTTCGTGGACCTAAAGCTAGCTTATATTTCTCCGTTTTCTTTGGACTTGGGCAATATGGCTTAGTGCTCTCTGATGGAATGTAAATGGAAGTGATATGAGCCACTTTCAGAGCTGGTCCATAGTCTATATTGTCCAATGCCTAGGATACTGCTGAACATCTGCTCTGAACTGTTAGAGAGACTTAAAAAATATCCATTGTGTTAAGTCTCTGATACTTTGAGATTTGTTAAAACAGCGGTTGATTAGCTTACTCTGATGTATGACTAATGTAAGCAACTGAGTGTGTGCTTACAATAAACTACTTAAGGAGATTCTTGGACATAGTATTTTTTAAAATTCTCAGGGACCAAATCATTTCAACCTCCTTTAGCTGGAGCAGAAGGCATGAAGGAGGCAGAGAGATAAACGAAAAAAAGAGAAATATGAAAATTCACACCCTGCATGGTTTGAGAAATACTGGTTGAATCAATTTGGCTTCACTTTAGAACAAGGGTAGGAGAAAATGTAAAATTTTAAAAGGATGAGAATGTCAGGTTAAGAGAATTTGGAGTAGACTATGGGGAAAGAATAAGTGAATTAGTTTCAAGTAAAAGTGATATGATCTTGTATCATTTTTTAGGGCCACTAATTTGGTATCACTATAAATTATAAGTAGGTAAGCCTAGAGAAAGTAGGATCATTAGAAGGTACTACAGGCATAGAGTGGGAAAAGAAATTATCAGGTATCATTTATTGAGTGCTTAATAATTCCTGTGCCCTAGGAAAATCATTTCCTATGCATTATCTCAATTAATAAAAGCAGTATTATAAAAATCCATTTTATAGACAATAATATTTTAAAATGCTAATTGACATAGCAAAAATTATATGTCTAATGGGTGGTGCAACTGGAATCTGAACTTAAATCCATCTCTTTTTCAAGTCTGTACTAGTAACTATTATAATATAGTGTATAATGCAATCTAAGCTTTGATAGGGAAGACAAAGTAGAAAATATATAGGATTGAAGAAGTAGCAGTAGGACTTCCAATTGATTTAAACTGTATTGAGATGCTACTAAGTACCATGCACTGGGCTGGAAAAGTAAAGTATTGCAAAGTGTTTAGAGTCCAGGGGTAATTGAGGATTTGAGACAGAGACAATGTTCAGGCCATCATACCATTATGTCCCCTTCCATAAAAAGAGACTGTGGCAACTGATTTTAAAAGATGGTCCCTGAAGAATTAAGCCTCCCACTATTATATGTTTTTATATACTCCCTGTGTTCACTGAATCCAGGCTGGCCCTGAAACTAGAGTTAATCAACAGAATATGGTAAAGTCAACCTGTGCTTATAACCACCTAGCCTTTAAGAACACCTAGCGTTTAAGGCAGCTCTGTATTTCTTCCCTCATGGAAATCCTTCTTAAGGGAGCCTCAGGGTGCCATGTAAGAAGTTTCACTACAAGGTGGAGATTGCACATAGAGAAACCACATGAAGGAAGCACATAGAAAGGTAATATGGAGAAGAGAACCCTTTAGGTTATATAAAGAGGGGATGAGGCCCGGTCTTCCCAGAATCAAAGCTTCCTGATGAGTCTAAGATCTGTGCACCATCAACTTTCAATAACAAGAAACTCCACCTAAGATCAGCCTAATTGATCCCAAACCACACAAAATAATGAGAGATAATAAATGGTAGTTGTGTTCAGTTTTTAAGTTTTGGAACATTTGTTACACAAATAGATAATTGAAAGAGGGACATTATATGTCTGTGGGATATTGGAAAATGCGAAAGGAATGGCTTTGTATTAAAGAAATAACCTGGATAAAATAATAATAACAATGGCAAAAATATAATAATATTAATAATGATATTATCAGGCATTTAAAAAAATTCAAACCCTTGATTGCACCAGACCATTCTTACTAGATTGTGTGTTACTGTATTAATTCAGATATAAGAAAACACATCATGTAGCATTTGAAACAAGAATATCACATCCTTTCAATTACAGCAACATTCATTGGATCCTAATTCAATGGGTTGAGCCCATAAGGTGGGTAAAATTGTTCCCCCAAACCAATGCTATAAAAAAACCTTCCCCTGATTTATACATTTCATCTACTCTAATTATCATCATAGTTAGAAATGGCATCCCTTCACATATAATGAAATAGTCTGTTCAGACAGCTGTCCAGTTACTTTAAATTCCAGTCATCCATCACCTAAATCTTTATGGAGTAGCATGTGCTATTAGCCCATTGCTTACAGGTTACCTGGCTGTGTGACTTCAAACTGTAACTGGTAAGCAAAGAACAATATTACATTGTGCTCACATTTTTCATATTTTGCATAAAGTAAATGAACTATATATGGACAGAAGACTTCAATTCACTATAGCCAAGTATTCATGATATACAAGTTGAATTGTGCTGCAGGTGAGGCAGTTTTGTTCAAAGCTGACATGTAAGAAATATCTGCAGCAAACACCTGACCTCCATCAATGCATTGCCTATTGATTCTGAGAGAAAATGAGGGGTTGATTATTCATCTCAGGTAAAAGAAGAAAAGTGGAATCAACCTAGGGAAGGAGAGAATGTATTTTCAAAGGAAAGGCATCTGGTTGCCTAAGATCATGACTTTAAAAGGAAAAGCGCATAGTAGAGTCATAAACTTTCCATAAATTTTCAGCTGGAGAAATGCCAACAAAGGAGAGATATGGGAGTATCTTTCTTCTACATGACTAAGTCCTGCTAATATTATAGGATTCTGATCATATAAAGAAGAAATATGCTTGCACATATGCATAATTTATGGGTAAAAATTGGCACTATTACTGGTGTGAAACTTGGGAGGGTACTGTTGAATAAAAAGAATGCAAAAGCTTACTAATTTTTAATTATTTATTATAAAAGGAACACATGCTTGTTGTAAACAAAGGCATACATAGTTGCACAGGGAGAGAAGAAAGATCTAAAATAAAAGTGAAATGCTTTTTTTATCTGCTCCAGCTCACATTCTCTCTCCCCAGAGGTAAATAATGTTAATGGATATACAACAGTTCAGACACATCTGTAAACACATACAAACAGATATCTATGTAGATACATGTTTAGATACATGTTTAAAAGTGGGGTTAAGATATATATTGTTCTGCAATGTGCTTTTTTTTTTTTTAAGATTTTATTTATATGACAGAGAGAAACACAGCGAGAGAGGGAACACAAGCAGAGGGAATGGCAGCGGGAGAAGCAGGCTTTCTGCAGAACACAGAGCCCGATGCGGGGCTCGATCCCAGACCCCTGGGATCTGACCTGGGCCGAAGGCAGCCGCTTAACAACTGAGCCACCCAGGTGCCCCTGCTTTTTTATAATAATCGATAGTGACATGTATTGGCCCTTCATCACTGTCAGTGCACACAGAGATAATTCATTTCTTAAATGGTTTGCTTTTATTCCAAAGAATGGATGAAATCAATTATTTAATGCTTTGTCTATTGATGGACATTTATGTAACATCACCACTTGTGTGAATATTTCTTTTTTTTTTTTTAAAGGTTTTATTTATGGGGCCCCTGGGTGGCTCAGGTGTCTGCCTTTGGCTCAGATCATGATCCCAGAGTCCTGGGATCGAGTCCCACATCGGGCTCCCTGCTCGGCGGGAAGCCTGGTTCTCCCTCTCCCATTCCCCTTGCTTGTATTCCCTCTCTTGCTGTGTCTCTCTCTGTCAAATAAATAAACAAAATCTTTAAAAAAATATTTTATTTATTCATTTATTTGACAGAGAGAGACAGATCACAAGGAGGCCGAGAGGCAGATAGAGAGAGAGGGGAAGTAGGCTTCCCTGAGCAGAGAGCCCGATGTGGGGCTCAATCCCAGGACTCTGGGATCATGACCTGAGCAGAAGGCAGAGGCTTTAACCCACTGAGCCACCCAGGCGCCCCTTGTGTGAATATTTCTATGGCAAGATAAGAACAACAATAATACATATGTAATTACAATCTCATAATAAGTAAGATCATCTGTTAATTTAGAAATTTAAATTTTTTCAATGGCATTTCACAAAGCAATTTTAGGGAGCTCATGTTGTGCATCATTTACATCAGTGTTTTTAAACAACCAGAATCACTTTTGAACTGTCTTGGTTTTCGGCACATAACCTTTTTACTTCCACTTAAGTTGTTGGGGACCTGAGGCTCTTTGAAAGTAATGTGAATTTGTCACTGATAATTTTATTCTTAGCTCAAAGTAGTCACTCTCATGATATTAGAAATATTTTATGTTTGTTTCCCATTCTACTTAAAAGCTTATACATGTTTTCCAAAACAGAATCATTTACTGAATTGTCTTTTAAGAAGTAATATGCAATCTCTTATAGACAAAATTACATACAGACTAGTACAATGTTAAATGCCTTAATTTCTATTTTGCTCAGGCAGTTGTAGGGAAAGTTTCCTAGTTTTAGCAATAAGTCTACTAGGTCCAGAGTAAGGTCCAAATGACTGTGTGCAAAGGTGCGCACACACACAAACATACACACGTACACACTGATAATCAAACCAAATCAAAACAAAACAAAAACCCTGTCTGGACAAGTGGACAGAGTTTTCGTATCTAAACTTGCTTGCTAGGGATAAAAACAGGAGAAAAAAAAGTTAAATCATATATAACAATTAGTTTACCAGGTTACAAAGTATTTACTTACTGAACTACTGGTTTAAATGGATTAAAACATCATCAGTGTATTGATCACTTAGGGATTTGGATCATAAGCAACAGAGAGCCAGTATGATAATTTGGGCATAAAAGTAGTTTATTACAAGACAGAAAATAGCCCACACAATCTCCATTTGGGCTGGAAATCCCAGGTTGGAGGTCATGTTGCTAGGGGAAAAAAAAATCTACAGATCACCCTGTGATAACTCCATTATCAATACCAATGGGCATGACTCCACACGTCATTCCAGCTGTGCTTGACCCTGGGTCCTGCTGCCTCCAAAAACTGGCCACCATAGTTAATGCCATTTATGCCAGATTGGATTTCTATGTAATCCCTATTTTCTTATAACACTGGCTTTCTGATCAAAGTCCAGGTAAGCTAGTCTGATTGGCAGAATTTAGGTCATCTGTCCAGGCTGCTGAGAGGGAAGTTGAGAAGTGTGGTACCTGCTGCCATTCTTTTGATTCTTTGATTCACATGTTCATGTATGAAAAAGTGGTTTTGAGTGCCAGCTGGCAAAATAATGAAACATATTCTCTGCTGTCCCTGAGCTGAAGGGTCTTACTATATTATTTTTTCTATGCTATAATTTTATCACTTGGAAAAAAATGACTGTTTATTGACCTCCCAAAAATATTTTTCCCTAGTAAGGATTTTCATTCCCTTAAAATTCTGAAAATAATTAATTTTAGACCAACTTACATGTGACTTCCAAGGTAGTTACAGTGGAGAAGAGATTGACTTTAAACTACTTGAAGAAAAGGTTGTATAAACATTGGCTCATCAGTCTCATAAGGAATTCCATTTCCTACACCAAAACGGCAACAATTTTGTGAGAGTGAAGTGCTCCTATACATATTGTATCAAGCTTTTTATAATCATAATATTAAGAACGTCTGTGGCGCTCTCCCCCTTAAAAGTACTTTAACAAACATTAGCTATAATTGTAAAGAGCTTTAGGATCCTTAGGGATGAAAAGTATTGTATAAATGTGCCATGTAACCATGCCTATTACTTCTGTACATTGCTGCATAAATTATCAGAAAATGAGTAAATGGATTTCAGTCTCACACATTTGAATGTTAATTGGGAAGAAAAATCTTTCACCAGTTTGGAGATGACAATTATATCACAGTCTATTTGCTTTAGAAGGTATTCACTCTTTGTTAATCTTGACAGATTATAACCTCAGGTGCGCTCTGTGTCTGGAAGTCTTTGTGTGTATCTTGACACAAGGTTTAGTGTCAATTCCAATGTTCAGTCTGCTGTGAAGACATTCTACAGTATCTCTGGCCTCACTATATATCACTCTTGTACATGTACCTAGATTCTGCTGAAGCAGAGAATCTAATCCAAGTGGTTATTACTTCGCTGAGCAGCCATAATACTCTGCGAGTTTTGTTATTGTTTGGTGAGGGATTTTGATAAAGAAATTTAAAATAGTACGTTAACAATTTTTCTAAAATTTCAAATTCTTACACTTCTATTGAGCGACAAGTTTATTAACAGTTCTTTCTTGGTAGCATACCAAGTACATGTTGTTGTTCCCTGATGTTTAATTCTTATTCCAGGAAGCTTAATTTTTAAACCACAGCACTTGGTATTTTAGCTCCTCTGAATTTTTCCAGGCATGAAACTAAATCAAATAAATATAAGGCTTGCCTATTTTAAAGTGATTTTTAAAATTTTCAGAAGTACTATTAATCTTCTTGCCAGAAAACCACCATAATTAATCCTTTTTAACATCTCTCCATTTCATCCTTTACTTCGTATATTGATTAATGCTAGTGTTTAACCCGGTATGGACTTTCAACCATATCATGCTCCTAACATGAGTCAAGAAATTCAGTTCTATTTTATTTAAATAAGGGTAAAAATCCTCTCACTGTAAAGAGCGTGTATCTGGAACTTTTTTTTTTTTGAACCATCTGAGCACTTGCAAACTAACATCCTAAGATTCACCCTGGCTTTTGGTCCTTTATTTATAAAGCAGTTCCAGAGTTGGGCAGATCCTGTGGACAAGTGAAGCAGACATGGCATAATACAACTGGCACCCATAGGGGTTTCTGCTATTTGAAGGTAATGGTGGCTAATGGAGATTACTGTCACATGTGAATGTGGATTTTGAGCCACTACAGCTTCTAATTCATCAGGGAGCCCGGAAATCTAGAATTTTGAAATAATGACAACTAATTTAGATAGAAAATATAGCACTGCACAAACACTTCTGTGGACCAGACTTAGTCCTAGATGGGAAACAACCATGGGTTTCCTTCCTTCCCTGCCTTGGGGTTTGACAGGCAGTGCCTTCATCTCCATTATAGCTTTGACAATACACTTTCTCTTGAAGGTTTCCTTCTGGATTCCCTTGCTGGTTCTGCCTGAGCCCAAAGATTCCCCACTGTGGCACTCCCCCTCTTGTGCTGCAACCCTACAGGTTCATCCTAGCCTGGTGAGACTCCCTACAGCCACCACTTAAGCAGGCAGCCCTTGGTGCTTGAGCTGTTAGTCCTCAAACTATTCACTTTGTCTCTAGTTTCTACTTTAATATAACCTTCCCACAAGTGACAGATTAATCTTCCCATATAGTGGCTTTCATTGTATCACTATCTTGCTCAAAAGCCTTTAATTGCTTTGCATTTCATAGAAGAAGAGATTTAAAATCTCACATTAATAAATTCTAACCCATCACAAGGGCTTACCATGGCCCAATCACTGTAACTAAGTGCTTTACATGCATTATCTCATTTAATTATTGCATTGAGGTAGATATTATTACCCTTATTCTATGGATGAAGAAACTGAGGCTAATCTCCCATTGACCTCATTTTATGTAATGAAAAAAATATATAATCCTACAATGGCCTGAAATCATACGTTAAAAAAAAAAATCTCCATTCCTATTACAGCTCTGTCAATTACTGGCTGGGTACTTTTAGAGACTTACATAAACTCTCCAAGTCTTATCTTCATCATCTAGGAAAGAAAAATAATACCTAACCCTCAAGGTTATTTAGGATAAAATTAAATGGTTTAAGTATAGTACTCTACCAAGGAAGGTTGACATTATTAGCTTAAAACACACTTGAACTTTTATATTTCCCACTAAATCAAAAGTGTAAGAAGAATACTCAGTTAAATGTATAATGGTGGAACTGGAGATTGCTGAATAATATGACTTCATGGATGCTCAAATGACCGTATAGGCTCCTTTTTCACTTATTCATTCAACACGCACATTTATTGAGGTTGCTGTGTATGCCAGATACCACATACGTGGGAGAAGGTTGACTTCCAGGTTTATGTCATAAAAATTAGAGGAAGAGGAGCAGGTTTATGGGAGGTAGGAGGGAGAATGAGTGCAGTTGTGAAGTTATTACTTGTGATACCTCAGTTGAAATCTAAGTGAACTATCAAAGAGAGCAAATTGATATAAAGTTCCATGGTTCAGAAGAGAAAGCTGGCTAAAGAGGGAAATATATGGATCAAAAGCAATTATATTTTATTTAAAGTCACAGGGCAAGATGAAAAGATCTGGGAGTGGTGGTGGAGAGAAACAGAAGAATATACAGACCAGAGAAAGCACTGAGTAATCCCAACATTTTGAGGTTAGGTAAGAAGAAGGAGCCAGAAAAGGTGACATAATGAAGTCAAAGAGGCAGGAGGAAAATCAGTAGAGTGTAGTACCACAGAGGTCATCTTTAACTACATAAAACATTTTAGAAGGGGCAGGTAAAGTGTGGATGGAAAAGAGGTCTTTTGATGAGGTGGTCTGGAAGCTTCTGGGGACCTTAGAAATGTACTGATGAAACAGGGGAGTAAAACATAGAAAGCATACTTCTGACACCTTTCTTACTGATACAGGAAACTCCATCTTCCCAATGCTGCATAACCTTGTAAGCTACAGCTCAACATTTATGGTTTATTTGAGGGGAAAATAGTTCACCAAAAATGGTAATATTTTGAAGGGCCATGAGAACACTAAGGGCTTGAAAGAAATTTGTTTAGGTATCTGACTATGAGAGGATAGGGTCTGGGGGAGAGAGTGAGGGCTGAAATGACTGGAAGTGCTAAAGACAAGATCTTACCCTACTTTTGCCAATGGACTGACCTGGTTTTAGTTTCCTGAAGTTTCCCTCACTACTAAAATACACCTCATTTCATGCTAGTGTTGGACTAACCTTTATCTTAGGATTCAAACAAGAGAGACAAAGCTTCCTGAAAAGCGTGATTCCTCAGGGAAAATAGCTAATCAGCAAAATAGCATTTTCCTTTTCCTTGACTGCAAAGTATGCTGATTTGATTTCTAAATGCTATAGTTACCATCAAAATTCTGATGAAATAAACTCCACACACTCTGCCTTGGGGCATTCCTTGTGCCTAAAAGTGAGAAGCAGGGGGAAATACAGGCTTTTTCAAAAATCTCTCCCACTCTTTTCTCTCTTCTTGCAATATTTCGCTGTTATTGTATTCTTTATCTCGGAAGAACATCTGCTATCTTTCATGCACTGTACCAGTGCTAGGGACATATCAATCAACCAAAGGGACATAATAGCCTACTCTCATGTTACTTATATTTAAGTGGAAAGATGGTTAAGACATAACTTCGGGAAAAAAAGATAATCATGTACATCCCAAATATGTTATTCTGTGAATGTGAATGAGCAAGCACATTTTTCCATTATATTCATTAATATTTTTTAACTTATTAGTCCTATTTTATTGTTAGATTACTTAGCTGAAACATCAGAAAGTGGGAACCAATGGAAATAGAAACAGCGACAGATGTTTTGAAGGCAGGGATAGACAATATTTTGGAAAAGTTTGGAAAAATGACAGAATAGCAAAGAGATTAGATCATTTTCTATTATTCATAGCAGTTAAACTGAGAATTTGAAATCACTAGTTTAAATTAGGGAGGGTTTGAAGTAAACCCCTCCCACTAATGTCACGATTCTGTGAAAAGTTTATGAAGCTGGAAAACATTAAAAACATTACACTCAGGCGCTTGGGTGGCTCAGTGGGTTAAAGCCTCTGCCTTTGGCTCAGGTCGTGATCTCAGGGTCCTGGGATGGAGCCCCGCATCGGGCTCTCTGCTCAGCAGGGAGCCTGCTTCCTCCCCCTCCACCCACCTGCCTCTCTGCCTACTTGTGCTCCCTCTCTCTGTGTCAAATAAATAAATAAATCTTTAAAAAAACAAAACAAAACCACTACACTCTTCAATATATTAGTTATTGTAAATAACACTGAAATAAACAGAGGGGTGCATATATCTCTTCAAATTATAGTTTTTGTTTTCTCTGGGTAAATACCCGGTAGTGGAATTACTGAACTGTATGATATTTCTGTTTTTAATTGCTTGAGAAACTTCCATTCTGTGTTCCATAGTGTTTGCAACAATTTACACTCCCATGAACAGTGCACAGGGTTCCCTTTTCTCCACGTCTGCAGCAGCATTTTTTATTTCTTGTCTTTTTAATAATATCCATTATGTAAGAGGTACAAATTTCCCATTATAAAATAAATAAGTCACAGGGATGAAAGTATAGCATAGGGAATATAGTCAATAATATTGTAATAACATTGTACGGTGGCAGATGGTAACTAGACATATTAGAGTGAGCCCCGTGTAATGTACAGAATTGTCGAATCACTATGTTGTACACCTGAAACTAATAGAGCACTGTATGGCAACTATACTTCAATAATTAAAATAAAAATTTAAACAATAAGATAGTTAAAATAATAATTTAAAAAGCATGCTCTTTTTAAGGGATGGGAAAGGAGACAAACCATAAGAGACTCCTAAACTCATGAAATGAACTAAGGGTGGCTGGGAGGTGGGCGGGTAGGGATAGGGTGGCTGGGTTGTGGACATTGGGGAGGGTATATGCTATGGTAAGTGCTGTGAAATGTGTAAGCCTGACGATTCACAGACATGTACCCTGGGGCAAATAATACATTATATGTTAATAAAAAATAATAAATTAAAAAAATATATATATACATTCTGTCCAAGCCTTAATTGGCTAGAGGGACAAATAATAAATGACATCTAAACAATCTATATTAGTAAAGAAAATAAGGTATCATCTCTTCCGAATACCCTACATTGAACTGATCAAATATTCCTAACAATGGAAGAAACCGTCCAACAAAACTCCATTGCCTGAATATTAGTAAGCTGTTAGCATATTTTCAAATTCTCATTCCTTCCAGATTTGCATGTTAAGAAAGTGATTTATGAAATGACTAATGCAATGAAGACTTTAACCCAGTCTGGCAAACAAGAAAGCTAATTAGTGGCAATAATTTACTTCTGGTGGAAATTCATAATTTGCTGGGTCATGACCTATAATTAATATATTTTCTGTGTTTCTTTGTCTAAGATAATTGATGGTGCATATTGAGTGTTGCTTTAGGAAAACTTATGTCTTAAATGCAATTAAAATTAAACCATAATTTTGTGTAGGTAAATTATGTAAGACATTTGAAATCAAAGAATCTGCAAATTAGTGTCTCACAATAACAGGAGAAGAATTAAATGTCTTACTTAAAATCACACTGAATAAACATAACTTTATGGGAAAAAAACTGTTTTGTTTTCTGAAATGGCATTAAAAATAAAACCATGACACCTCATTGCTAAAGAGAAAATATTTGCTCAAGTTGTCAGTCTAATACATTGAAAATAGTAAGATAACTTATTATTATGGAGTTTCCTTTGGTATTGAGAATATTTTAATAAAAGAACAGAAATTAACATAACAAAAATTTTTATACTCAATACCTAGAACTGACCATTGCTAGCATTTTTCTGTTTGCTTTAGGTTTTTTATTAAAAAATAAAATATTATTGAAATAAGTCATATCCTCCTTGCCCTTTCCACAGAGGCAATTATTATCATTGATGTAGTGGAGTCTATTTTTATAAATTATCATATATGTCTTTATAAATGATAGATTTATTCTGCGTGTATGTTCTGTAACATTTTATATAAGTAATGTTCTAATATATAATTATCTAGTTTGCTTTGTACTCAGCATTATAATTCTAGAATCTATATGTGTACAACCTGTTTTTTTTAATCAAAACTGTGGTTTTGAGGGGTGCCTGGGTGGCTCAGTCATTAAGCGTCTGCCTTTGGCTCAGGTCATGATCCCAGCATCCTGGGATCAAGTCCCACATCAGGCTCTCTGCTTGGCAGGAAGCCTGCTTCTCCCTCTCCCAGTCCCCCTTCTTGTGTTCCCTCTCTCGCTGGGTCTCTCTCTCTCTCTGTCAAATAAATTAAAAAACAACAACAAAAAAAACTGTGGTTTTGAAATTTTCAATATGTGTGTTTCCTTCTTTATCCCATTCCTGTTAACAGATATTCTTTCCCATTTACACACACACACACACACACACACGTGCACACACACACAAACACACTAACTTACCCATTATGTAAATTATGGACATTCATGTGCTTTCTCTTTTTGCTATTTTAAACCATGTTACAATAAACATACCTGTACATCTCCCTCTTGTAAAGTTGTGTAAATATTTCTTTAGAGAATAAACATGGGAGTGAAATTTCTGGTTACATACATACTTAATTTTACTGATAATGCCAAACTTTTTTCTAAAGTGGTTATTCCGATATACTCTCCCACAGCAGAGAGTTGTTTTCAAACTTTAAAATGGTTACCTATCTGATGGGTGGGAAATAGTATCTTGTTTATTTACTTATTTGCATAGGTGTTTTCTATGTCTCTTATCATTAACAAAATTCAGAATCGCTTTCTAACTTGTTATTTGGCATTTTCTTTTGTCACTTGCATGGTCATATTCCCTCATCTCTTTTTTCTGTTTCTTTGATTTTTTTCTAATTAAAATTTTATAGATTTGTCTTTCCAAAGTATTTTACAAAAAATATTTTTTTAGAAAAAAAGTACATCTTCAATAAATTAAAACCACTACAAAGTACAAGAAGTAAATTTAAGCTTTTCATTTAACCTCATCTGTCTGCCATTCTGCCCAAATCCTATTTAAGAATGCTAGGGAACTTGGAAGATTTCATAGAAACAGGGCTTCATGCTGCAAATAGCTTGGTATTTGCTAAAGTCCTCAAAATAATTTCATTTAGGACCTAAGGGCTTTGCACAGGAATTTTCCTGTCACTTACAAATGTGCCCATACCGACAGTGACATTGCTTCTAGCAGTCCCTTTTAGGAGGCTGCAACCAAGTGGAATGTGGCATATGTCAAAGTGATGGGTATGAAGAGATTCAGTGCTCTTAAATAACATCATTACTTTGTAGGGACTGAACCTTGTACAGGAGTTTCCTGCAATCTGATCTTTACCAATAAATCTTTCACAAATCTCCTCATGGTATTCTCATGATTGGTGTGAAAATACAATTAAAGGGACATCTGAGGGAAAAAAAAAAAAGCAGAGTTTCCAGAGGGGATTTAAGGGGAAGAAGGAACTTGAAATCGTTCAGGCATACAATGATGAGGAAAACATAGCAAATTAGAGGTCAAATAAAAAAAATGATAGCAAACATATGCATATATATGCATACATATATACACATGGATGTATATGTACACACATGCATGTATTGCAAACATACACGTACGTACAAGCATGTGTGCATACAGACATGCATACAGGGCTCTGAGGATGTGTTCAACAGAGCACTAATCTCCAGCAAACATTTCAATGAGTCTATAAATTTACATCCAAATTTATCTCATTTGCTTTAATGGACCATTATTTACATAACCTATCTGGAAAAGGATTCTTTTAGTTAGGTATTGTCAATATGACTAGAATTTAATATTTATATAACCCTAACAATGTACTAGGTACTGCAAAATTGATAAAATTGAAGCAAAATCGTACTTTCACATTTATCTACCTAAAGATAATATTTTCCAACCTCTGACTACTGTATTTTCAGTTACTGGGAAAAATCTCTGCTGAAGTTGCTTTCTAAACATACAAAGATTAAATTTGCTGACTTATATTTAGAGAACAACTACACAGGTTGTAAGACTGTGAGAATAATAAAAATGAAGTGAAAGGAAAAGTGCAAGTGGAGGTAATAACAAGGCCTTACATTTTCAAAAGAGAATAGAAAATATTGAATCAGATTAGGTACTGAAGAGTTGAAACAGAATTTTGAACAAGTTGCTATCATAAAAAGTTATTATAAAAATCAATTCAATAAATATTTATTAAGTGGGTGATTTATGCATTCTAAGTTCATTCCTAATTCACTGGTTCAGTAAGTCAGTTGTTTTCTGAAATAACAATAATCATTTAAAATCATGCTATAAATCACCTGAAATTGAAATCACATAGTACAGATGCTTGCACCTTAGTATATGATGATGTTAGTTTTCATATCCATGTATCAATGAGGGTGAAAGTGAAATTAAGGGTAGTGAACAGGGAAAGAAGGGATATAGCACAAAGATGATAAAATTTGGTTGAGCAAAGAGATGATCACCAAGAGGCAACAGAATCAGATTCGAAGATCATCATAAAGAGAGAAAGAAATACTTTACAGTTTCCTTGTTTTAAATATAACTTTTATTATTCTCATAAAATCTGTATAAAATATTTAGGAACTAAAAAAGTACAAAAAGAGGTACAAATTTGACCAAATTTGTTTATATGATGGAACCATAATAAAATATTAAATATTCTTATACTATTTTTGTGTGTGTGTGAGCACATGTGTGGATACACACAGTGTTTAATAAGGGATTTTCTAAATATAATCTTCTGTATTTTGGTACTTTAAATGCACACATATAAATGCACACATATATGTGCACACATACACAATCTTTTTTCCCATGCCAACAAATTTAGGTTTGCATCATACTATTAGTGGATGCTTGTATTTCACTGTGAATTACATTATTATTTTTCGTAATCATTTCTTCTGAGATTTTTTCTTTTCTTTTGCTTTCTTTCTTTCTTTTTTTTTTTTTTAAATAAATAATGCTCTTTCATAAGCACAGTTTTTCTGGTTATTTTCCTGGCAACTCATATAAACAATATGCCTCTGAGATTTTAGTAAAATTAATTTCTAGAAAGCATCTCTAAATAAATGAAGACAGGAGTGGAATGCATTCAAAGGGAAACAAAATTTCAGTCTATATATGTTTTAGGTGTATGGGAACCAAAGTAAATAGTTTTCCAAAAGCACAAATTTTAATTAAATATACGTAATGCCAGTTTGGTAACAGTTACTTCTTGAAATTCTTGTGTGTGAAATTATATCTAACAATGTCTTAGTTATTAATAACTAAGAGATATATTAAAAATACTAAAAACATGACAGGCTTAGGCATCACCAAGCCAGAGAGATGATGACTCAAAGAACAATGGAAGCTGTCTATTATCTATACTGGCTGAACTTCAGTTCTGCTTATTATGTAATTTAAATTTTGGTATATGCTCTAATACCAATTTATGACCTAAGATTTGACCCAGGGTTACTTTATAAGGCTTGAGCTCAATTGAGTATCTAGTGAGTAGTGAAAATTTTAGTTTTCATTTGGTTTGGATTTGGTTTGGTTTTTATAATAAGACATATGCCATTTAAGTTCCATTAATTCCAGTAGAAGGAATTAAAATAATTGATATTAGTCCTGAAAGAGATGTCTCCTGTCATTAGATTTTAGTCCTATCTGGTGGGACAGTTCAATTGTGTGTTTTATAATTCACACAGAATTACTGGAGTGTGAATTACTAAATGGGAAGGCACTGAAAGCACAGGAGCACTAGAAAAACAACCCTGAATTATAAGAGTTTTGTGCTTCACACCAGCACTATTTGATTGTCTAGAAAAATCAGAGGACTTACTAAGACCCTTAGGTTATATCTTCTCTCTAATAGAATAAAACTTTTAACTCTAGATAAATAATTGAGCCTTGGTATCCTCAGGTGTAAACTGCCTACCTACTCAATCTCAGTGTCACGAGAATAAAATGCATGTGTATATAAAAACACATCCAAGTTCTTAGTAAACTCGGATATATACATAACATTATAATACCAAATTTTACAATTCACCAGGAAATGCAATGTGGTCTTTCCTATTAAAAATCCCTAATAAATGGCTGCAAAGTTGACTCCTATAACCTGGGATCAAATATCAAAATCTGATGTCAAAAGTCTGTATGATGTTCTTCCTTTTGAAAGAAATCTTTCAGTCTGTCAGGCAGTCAGTTAAGAGTTGGTAATTTTATTGAGTGCTCTCTCTGTCAGGATATTGAATTCCCTCACCCATCTCAAAAGCTTTGTGTTATCTTTGACTCCCACCTCTCCTTTGTGTTCCATGCCTATCAGTTATGAAACGGCATGGGACAGACTCCATTGCTCCTGCTTTTGCTGTTCTGGGCCCATGAGCTTAGCTGCATTTCATTTCCTGTCCTTGATGTCAATAAGGTTGCTAATGCTATCCTTACATAAAAAAGCATTACTCTAACCAGTCTCAAGATGTTTCTGATCCTTACAACCAAAATAGTCATAATTAGAATATATTCTGGCTTCACTCCACCACAAGACATCTACTTTATATGGAAACTATTATTTCCTTCAGAATCCCCAATACCCTATATCTCCACCTGTGTATTATTATTATTATTTAATCTTTGTTGAAATTTCAGTTCTTCTTTAAAAGCCCTGCTTAGATGCTATTGTATTAATGAAAGATCATCTCATTTAGGCCACCAGGCTATGAGATCCATTGTTTTGTTTTGATTTTACCTCTCTTACAATGCCTCCCTACTTCCTGTATTTTGCATCTTGCTGTATTACAAGACTTTAGCCATAGTCCATCCTTCACCCTCATACAGTAGATTGTTGGGTATTTGTGAGCAGAGAATGTTTTCTACTCACGTTTAAGACCTACACATGTAGCATGGTATTTTAGTCACTGTAAGAATAGATACATGTGGGGGAAAAAAAAAGCAAAGTTGTTGAACAAACAAAAAATGAGAACTACATAATATAGGACTTCTTCTAGGAAAAGCTTAGAACACTGAAAATCTGTTGCTAGGAAAACCTTTAGTTGAAATAATAAATGAATATGTGTTGTTTATTTTAGAAGTCTTACTCTTTGAAAATATTGTACTGTCTTCTTTTTCACTACTCTCTTCAGGGTCTGGTAGGCAAGGAGCCATCTCAGAAGCACCCTGAGACACCGGCAAATGGCAACACCCTGACCATGGACCTGATACTAATTTAATTTAAAGAACACATTAGTATGATTTACATTCTTATTTTGGGCAACATTTCAAAAGAGAGTCTTACAAACTTACAGCAATCCACTGATGAGACAAATGTGAATGAAAAATTGATAAGTAGCTGTGATAGGGCCAGTTGGAGCAACAAAAAGAACAAAGAAAGAAATTTTAAAAGTATCAGATAAGTGCATCTGGATCGTATACTGACAATTAGGATAGCCAACATTATCATCATTCATCATTCCCAGTTGAATTTTCACAGCAGGTGATACTGTTCATTTGAAGAAACCAATTTATCTACTCATTTCAACTCAATTATTCATAAATTCTGTCTCACTAAGGAGACATAAGAGAGCCAATGGATGATAAAATCGAGAAGTTGAGATCATATCCAGTATTATGCTATTGAGTTGGAAGGGACCTTAGAGGGCTATTTTGTCTCAGTTTCCTTCCCACAGAAAGTCTCTTTTGCAAAGTCCTTGTAGATCTTTGTTAATCTCCAGGTAGTCAAATGACTGGTGCATTTTATCATTCAGTTTTTGTCACAGATACCACCTGAGGACTTCCCTGAACAGGCTATTTAAATCAGAGTTCTTTGAAATTAGTTATTACAGCATTGTCTTTGTTTTCTACACAGTGCTTTTTGCTGTACAATACAGTACTACTTATTTAATAATTTGTTTACTGTCAATCTCTACCAATAGAACACAACATCCATTAAGAACAAGGACATTGTTTAGATTGTTGACTGATACATCCAACTTATCTAAAATAGTTCCAGGCACATGGCAGAAATTCTACTAAAATGTAGTTCATGTTACTGAATAAAACTAAACAATACTTAAAACCTATAGTTACTATCTTCCAGAGCAGTTCACTCTATTCCTAGAGGCTCCTATCAGAAAGCCTTTCTACTTTTGGAGCAAAAATTTGTCATCCCATGACTGACTTCCTGTTCAGTCTTCTTTAACAGGGTTATTTTGCCTTATGACTGATCATTTTAATATTTGGAGACTCAACTTTGAGCCAATCAATAATGTACTGAGTTTTAATCCTTTGTCACTCCCTCTCTGAGACACTGAGACATTCTTTCTTTCTTTCTTTCTTTCTTTCTTTCTTTCTTTCTTTCTTTCTTTCTTTCTTTCTTTCTTTCTTTCTTTTTCTTTCTAACAAACAAAAGTTTGATAGTTGAAATAGTGGTTAAGATGCATATTTATCATGTTACCAGAGCACTTATTCTTACTTTCATCAAGTTTATGGACTGAGTGTAATGAATCGAATGAAAATACAAATCTGATCAGAAAATTACACATGCAAGCAAAAATTTACATATGATTACTGGAGATTCATAAATACCCCCAACTTTACTTAATGACACTGAATAATGAACAAGATCTTTCAAGAAATAGTCCCAATCCTCAAGGAGTCCTCTCTATCGACAGTCAATTCCTTGCTTATGTCTTCATTTCTCTAGGTTTCATAAATGCATGCTGTTGCACAGATGGTGGTTTAGAATCTAAATAGTTAACTGCTATCTCAGGATAAGAAGATGCTTTTTAATGTCAAAGTGTATGATTTTCAACTGCAAATTATGAATGGTAAATCAGATTCTCCATCCTTTACCTCCAAATCACTTGGCAAAAGATTGTCTTTCAAAATTTAGAAACATAATTCTACTAACCATTGTTAGGAATATTTTTACTTACATGGCTTTAATTCAGTGATTTGAAATATAATTGCATTCACAGCCCCTCTCTACTCTGTTCCTGATTGTCTCCTTTAATAAACTCCACTGAGAGAAAAAGAATTTATTTTTGGTTTGCAGTGATTCCAAAGGCAAGATATAAAGACCTTGATAGCTTCCTAAGTGATAAAAATTTTCCATAGGCAACACACATAAATAAAATGATTTGTTTTAACGTGCACTCATTATAGACACAGCCTGTTGTATTTCTCTCTACAGCAAATTAAATAGATGTTTTTATTCTGGCAGAAATCTCACTCTTCACACTTTGCTTTTGTCTCTCTTCTGAGAGGGCTGAGACCTACTCTGTCAACTTAGAAGCTCTTACTGTCACTAGGCAGAAAGAAAGCACCTCTCCATGGATGAGGACTATCGTCTGCCAATAGATTTGGCTGTCAACCACCCAAAAGCGCTGTCACTCAGTGTCAAAGCACTAACAACAAAGCAATTATCCACACAAAAAAGAAAGAGAATCAGAAGACCCAAGTTATGTAGATAAAACAGAGCCAGTGCAAAATATAACAAGCATTTCTGAAAACTAAAGTGTGGTTCTCTTCCTCCCTCCCTTCTCTCCCAATATGCTGCCACATCATCCGTAAAGCTTTATCATTTTTTTTTTGACTTAAAGCTTGGCAAGTAATCCCAATTATTTTGTGAAACACCAGCAACTTATATTCCATAGAACATACTTCTTCCAGTGGTTCTACCTTATTTGAGGGAAAAATATATTCAGGATCAATTAAAATTCAGACAAATCTACAACTTAATTTGTAAAAGCAAAGTAGAAGCAGCCCTAGAAAAAGAGAACTGTCACATAGAGTATAATTTTAAATGGACAGAATAGAATTGGAATCAGAAAAAGAGCAAATGAATATTCAATTTTGTTGATAATAGGCAAAGTGTATCAAATATTGTAATACTAAATAAAATGAATTTTAACCTATAGGCTACTAATAAGCCCTAAGGCATAAATCAGGAATTCAAACTAAAGTAAGCATCCAAAGATAGTAGAAAAATAGTGGCTTCATAACAAATTGAATTTTCTCCCAGGTTATGTAGTTTTTCATTTTTTTAAAATTCTTACATTCATTCGATGATTATTTATTAAACACCCCAAATGTCCCCAAAACTGTACTAAACTCTGAGAATGCAGTGGTGAAAAGTAAAAGCAGTCATGACTATTCTTGGAAAGAGTCTATTGGTAAAGATGAGTGGAAGCAAGTAGATAAAAGGTAATTCTTGGATAGGGTGTCATGATAGTTTAGCTATCTTTCTAGCTCTATTTCATTTGTCCTGTGGCCTTTTATCAGGTCATTTCCTTTCTCTGGAGCAAATTTCCATGTTCTGCAAAATGAGATGGGCTATTTATTAACCTATAATAGGCATTTGTTTTTAAAAAATTCCTCATGATTCTATTTGATAGCTTCTAAAATATCTTTCTGTAATTCATATTCATACTTACAGGAAGATAACCTGGCTATTAAGAATTATTTTGGTACAACACTGAAAATAGTTTGTGAGTTTTTTGCCCCAGAATCCTGTAATTTTTACTTTAGTCCACTAACATCATCATTATAATTAATATTATCACATTTTCAGGTGCTGGAATTTGTGCAACTTAATGGAACACGAACTAGAAAAAATGAAATTGATATAAATATCCAAAATATTGAAAATACTTTAAAAATTTTGGAAAGTTGTAGGGATGATGATGATGAAGAAATTAAACTAAATTTGGAGGAGTGAGGTGCAAGATGGGGGAGGAGTAGGAGACCTAAATAACATCAGGTTCCAGGAGTTCAGCTAGATACTTAACAAACCATACTGAACAGCTACAAACTCAACAGGAGAGAGAAGAGAAGAAGAGCAGCAATTCTAGGAACAGAAAATCAACCACTTTCCGGAAGGTAGGATGTGAAGAGAGGTGAATCTGAGGCAACATTCAGAAAGATAGACTGTGGAGAGAAGGGCCAGATACTGGTAAATGAGAGTGGTGGAGCACAAAAGTGGAACTTTTAGAAGTCTGCTCTACTGAGGGACGTTGCTCCAGAGGCTAAGTGGAGGGTAGAGCCCTCGCAGGAACAGTGTGGTCTCCAGACCTGTGGGGTCACAAAAAGACCAAGGGTGTCTTAGTGGCAGAGCTACTGTGGTAGCTCTACTGTGGCAGAGCTCCTAGGTCTCACAGAAGGGAAGCCAGCTACAGAGACAGAGCCGAGGAGTCAGCTCTCAGCTCAGGATACCTTAAACTGTGATCTGTGGCACAGTTGGGGCACTGCTCTTCAGTCAGGGACCCAACAGGCAGGAGATCTGGGGAAACTCAAGCTCCTCCACCAGGAGGAATGGCCTGAGAGCATGCTGTGGGAATCAGCTGGGTTTGGAGACTCTAAAGTGGGCCATGCACCAGAGATAGAAACACTTGGTCACAGGCTGGGTGAGCTTGGAGTGTAGCCAGAGACCACGGAGATGGGAGGCATTGACTGCTTTTCTCTGAAGGCACACAGAGCAGTGGGACCCTGAGCTCTCAGCTTCTATGGGGCTAAAGATTGGGAGGCCATCATTTTCATTCCCATCATCCAATACTGTATGGAAACCTTTCAGGGAACAAAAGCTCCCAAGACCAAAACTGAGCAGGTTACTTAGCCTGACCCCTGGCAAGGGCAGTGCAATTCTGATTCTGGCAAAGACATTTGAGAATCACTGCAACAGACCCCTCCCCCATAAGATCAGCAAGAACATCAAGCCTAGACCAAGTTCACCAAACAATGAGAACTGCGAAATTTCGGGCTAGCTGGATATAGTATTCTTGGGTGCATATTTTTCTTGTTTAGTGCTCTGAGTATACCATGCTAGTCCTTTCTGGTCTGCCAAGTCTCTGCAGATAGGTCTGCTGCCAATCTAATATTTCTACCATTGTGTGTTAGCCTGTCATTGAAAATAGAAGGAGAGATAAAAAACTTCCAGAACAAACAAAAACTAAAAGAATTTACAAACACCAAACCACCCCATAGGAATATTGAAAGGGGTCCTCCAAGCAAAGAGAGAGACTAAAAGTAACAGACCAGAAAGGAACAGAGATAATATACAGTGACAGTTACTTTACAGGTAATACGATGGCATTAAATTAATATATTTCAATAGTTACCCTGAATGTAAATGGGCTAAATGCCCTAATCAAAAGACACAGGTTATCAGAATGGATTAAAAAACAGGACCCATTGATTGCTGTCTACAAGAAACGCATTTTAGACCCAAAGACACCTCCAGATTTAAAGTGAGGGGGTGGAAAATGATTTACCCTGCTAATGGACATCAAAAGAAAGCTGGGGCACCAATCCTTATATCAGACAAATTAGATTTTAAGCTAAATCAGATAAATTAGATTTAAGATCATAATAAGAGATGAGGAAGGACACTATATCATACTTAAAGGGTCTGTGCAACAAGAAGATATAATGATTTTAAATATCTATTCCTCTAACATGGGAGCAGCCAATTATATAAACCAACTAATAACAAAATCAAAGAAATACATCAACAATAATACAATAATAGTAGGGGACTTTAACAATCCCCTCATTGAAATGGACAGATCATCTATAAAAAGATCAATAAGGAAATAAAGGCATTAAATGAAACACTGGACCAGATGGACATCACAGATATATTCAGAATATTCCATCCCAAAGCAACAGAATACACATTCTTCTCTACTGCACATGGGACATTCTCCACAATAGATCACATGCCGGGTCACAAATCAGGTTTCAACTGGTACCAAAAGATTGGGATCATTCCCTGCACATTTTCAGACCATAGTGCTTTGAAACTAGAACTCAATCACAAGAGGAAAGTTGGAAAGAACTCAAATATATGGAGGCTAAAGAGCATCCTACTAAAGAATGAATGGGTTAACCAGGAAATTGAAGAAAAATAAAAAAAAATGGAAATGGAAACAAATGAAAATGAAAACACAACTGTTCAAAATCTTTGGGACACAGCAAAGGCTGTCCTGAGGGGAAAGTATATAGCAATACAAACCTTTCTCAAGAAACAAGAAAGGTCTCAAATACACAACCTAATGCTACACCTAAAGGAGCTGGAAAAAGAACAGTAAAGAAAGCTTAAACCCAGCAGAAGAGAAATAATAAAGATCAGAGCAGAAATAAATGAAATAGAAACAAAAGAAAAACAAAACAAAAACCAGTAGAACAAATCAATGAAACGAGGAGCTTTTCCTTGAAAGAATTAATAAGATTGAGGGGTGCTTGGGTGGCTCAGTGGATTAAAGCCTCTGCCTTTGGCTCAGGTCATGATCTCAGGGTCCTGGGATTGAGTCCCGCATCGGGCTCTCTGCTCAATGGGGAGCCTGCTTTCCTCCTCCCCCCACCGCCTGCCTCTCTGCCTGCTTGTGATCTCTCTCTCTGTCAAATAAATAAATAAAATCTTAAAAAAAAAAAAAAAGAATTAATAAGATTGATAAACCCCTGGCCAGACTTATCAAAAAGAAAAGAAAAAGGACTCAAATTAATAAAATCATGAATGAAAGAGGAGAAATCACAACCAACACTAAAGAAATACAAACAATTGTAAGAACATATTATGAGCAACTATACACCAGCAATTTTGACAACCTGGAAGAATGGATGCATTCCTAGAGACATATAAACTATCAAAACTGAACCAGGAAGAAATAGAAAACACTCACAGGCCCATAACCAGTAAGAAGAATGAAGCAGTCATCAAAAATCTCCCAAGAAACAAGAGCCCAGGGCCAGATGGCTTCCCAGGGGGAATTCTACCAGTTAACGAAGAATTAATACCTATTATCCCGAAACTGCTCCGAAAAACAGAAATGGAAGGAAAACTTCCAAACTCATTTTATGAGGCCAGCATTACCTTGATCCCAAAACCAAAGACCCCATCAAAAAGGAATTACAGGCCAATATCCTTGATGAACACGGATGCAAAAATCCTCACCAAAATACTAGCCAATAGGATCTAACAGTACGTTAAAAAGATTATTCACCATGACCAAGTGGGGTTTATTCCTGGGATGCAAGCTTGGTTCAACATCTGCAAATCAATGTGACACAACACATTAATAAAAGAAAGAACAAGAACCATATGATACTCTCAAAAGATGCTGCAAAACCATTTGACAAAGTACAGCATCCTTTCTTGATCAAAACTCTTCACAGTGCAGGAATAGAGGGTATATGCCTAATAGCATCAAAGCCATTTATGAAAAACCCGCAGTGAATATCATTCTCAATGGGGAAAAACTGAGAGCTTTTCCCCTACGGTCAGGAACATGGCAGGGATATCCACTATCACCACTTCTATTCAACACAGTACTAGAAATCCTAGCCTCAGTAATCAGACACTAAAAAGAAATAAAAGGCATCCAAATCGGCAAAGAAGAAGTCAAACTCTCACTCTTTGCAGATGATACAATATTTTATGTGGAAAATCCAAAAGATTCCACTTCAAAACTGCTAGAACTCAACAGGAATTCAGTAAAGTGTCAGGATATAAAATCAATGCACAGAAATCAGTTGCATTTCTATAAACCAACAGCAAGACAGAAGAAGGAGAAATTAAGGAGTCAATCTCATTTACAATTGCACCCAAAACCATAAGATACCTAGGAATAAACCTCACCGAAGAAGCAAAGAATCTGTATTCAGAAAACTATAAAGTACTCATAAAAGAAATTGAGGAAGACACAAAGAAATGGAAAAACATTCCATGCTTATGGATTTTAAGAACAACTGTTGTGAAAATATCTATGCTACCTAGAGCAATCGACACAGTTACTGTGAGCCTATCAAAATACTACCAATTGTTTTTGAAGACATGGAACAAATAATCCTAAAATGTATATGGAACCAGAGAAGACCTCAAATAGCCAGAGGAATGTTGAAAAAGGAAACCAAAGTTAGCATCAAATTTCCAGACTTCAAACTCTATTAAAAGCTGCGATCATTAAGATAGAATTGTACTGGCACATAAACAGAAGAGAGAGTCCAGAACAGAAGAGAGAGCCCAGAAACTGACCCTCAATTCTATCGTCAACTAATCTTTGACAAAGCAGGAAAGAATGTCCAATGGATGGGGCACCTGTGTGGCTAGTGGGTCTTTAAAGCCTCTGCCTTAGGCTCAGGTCATGATCTCAGGGTCCTGGGATTGAGCCCTGCATCAGGCTCTCTGCTCAGCAGGGAGCCTGCTTCCTCTTCTCTCTCTGTCTGTCTCTCTGCCTACTTGTGACCTCACTCTCTATTAAATAAATAAATAAAATCTAAAAAAAACAACCAGAATGTCTAATAGAAAAAAGAGTCTCTTCAACAAATGGTGTTGGGAAAATTGGACAGCCACATGCAGAGGAAAGAAACTGGACCATTTCCTTACACCACACACAAAAATAGACTCAAAATTGATGAAGGAACTCAATGTGAGACACAAATCCATTAAAATCCTTGAGAAGAACACAGACAGCAACCTCTTAGAGCTCAGCCACAGCAACTTCTTCCTGGAAACATCACCAAAGGCAAGGGAAACAAGGATAAAAATGAACTATTGGGACTTCATCAAGATCAAAAGCTTTTGCACAGCAAAGGAAACAGTCAACAAAACCAAAAGACAACCAACAGAATGGGAGAAGACAATTGCAAATGACATATCAGATAAAGGGCTAGTATCCACAATCCATAAAGAACTTCTCAAATTCAACACCCAAAGAACAAATAATCCAATGAAGAAATGGCAGAAGATATGAACAGACATTCCTGCACAGAGGACATCCAAATGGTCAACAGACACAGGAAAAAGTGCTCAACGTCACTCAGCATCGGAGAGATACAACTCCAAACCACAGTGAAATACCACCTCACACCAGTCAGAATGGCAAAAATTAGCAAGTCAGGAAACGACAGATGCTGGCGAGGATGTGGAGAAAGGGGAACCCTCCTAAACTGTTGGTGGGAATGCAAGCTGATACAGCCACTCTGGAAAATAGTATGGAGGGTCCTCAAAAAGTTGAAAATAGAGCTACCCTATGACTCAGCAATCACACTACTGGGTATTTACCCTAAAGATACAAATGTAGTGATCCGAAGGGACACATGCACCCAAATGTTTATAACAGCAATGTCCACGATAGCCAAACTATGGAGAGAGCCTAGATGTCCATCAACAGATGAATGGATAAAGAGTAGGGGTATATATCCACAGTGGAATACTATACAGCCATCAATAACTGAAATCTTGCCATTTCCAAGACGTGAATGGAACTAGAGGGTTATTATGCTAAGCGAAATAAGTCAGTCAGAGAAAGACAATTATCATATGATCTCTCTGATTTGAGGAATTTGAGTGGCAGGGCAGAGGGTTCATGAGGCATAGTGAGGGAAAAAATGAAACAAGATGGGATCAGGAGGGAGACAAACCATAAGAGACTATTAATCTCATGAAACAAACTGAGGGTTGCTTGGGGTGAGGGTAGGGATAGGGTGGCTGGGTTATGGACCTTGGAGAGGGTATGTGCTAAGGTGAGTGCTGTGAAATGTGTAAGCCTAATGATTCATAGACCTGTATCCCTGGAGCAAATTATAAATTATATGTTAATATAAAAAAATTTAAAAAACCAGATTAACTAAATTTGTTTCTAACTTAAATCTTTAGATAACTACTAGTGTTCTAAATTAGTATTGGGTGAAGGCATCTGTTATTAATCTAGATGTATTTCTTTATCCTCTGGGTGCTTAGATTTTTCTAGATGAAAAATAGGGTTTTAGAGTAAAAAATAAAAATTGTACCATGCCATGAATTTTAATTTTGTTTCCCTTAGATGAGAAGTCCTATATAATTTTGTAAGTTATTAGTTATCATGAGAATATGAGATTATATGAAGGACAGGATTAGTTTTAATTGTTTGTTTTGAAAAGCTAACAAAATTTAAGCTATATTAATTACAAAGAAGATTTGGTATGATTTTTTAAGTAGAATACAGAAAACGTTTAATAATAATTACTGAATTTGTCTAAGTCTTTTGCAGAAAAATTTAAAATACAGTGAAAGTATTATATAATTTTTGCCAAAGTCTGCATTGTCTTCCTTGATGTTGAAAAGCTGCATATTCAATATTTCATGAGTAAAACTATAGGAAGAAATTTAAATTATTTTTTTAAATTTTTATACAGGAGTGATAGTGCACTGGTAATTAATCTTTATTATTTCATTTCTTAGTTATTTATATTTCTTTCACCACATCTTCGTGTGGTGATTACCAGGAAATTTCATTTGGTTACTTTGCTTTAAAGATAAGCATGTATTCTATCTTTCAGTATAAAAACAGTAAAATGGGACAGGGATATGAAAATATGTGAGTAGGTACCAAAACTGTCTAAGAAAAGCTTTCACATTAAAAATTCCATACTTGTTTTGTTAGACTTATATACAGTAGCCAAGATTCAATGTGTGTGTGTTTCTTCTCCAAAGTAACATCAACTATTTTGTCATGATCTGTGAATCCTAATTTCTAGATGGGAATTCTAACTTTAAGCTAGTTTTCCAGGTAAGTATCTGGGAAGGTGGGGAAACAAGAGTGATATTTGAGAAAGATCAGATTAAAGTCCTAATGTTTCACTGAGTAAGTCCATGACTAACAGACTATAGGCACCTTCCCCTAACATAGGTAGGCACATTTTATTCATCTTTCATTCTTGATCACCCAGCACCCAGCTGGTATATAGTTCAATGTGTGGTACATATTTGTCACACCAAAATTAGTTACATGGAATCTATAAATAAGAACCTTCCTTTTTCAGTACAGTTTGTATCATCAGAGTACCTAGTTGAATTGATGACCTCTATGGTAGATAGACTACCAACTCTGAAATTATGTCAGTCTAATTATTTGTTAGGAAGAACATACCAGACATCTCAGATCACAAATATATCTTTCTTATTTTGAATAGTTCAGATTAAAAAGGAATGCAAACACACATACACACAGACATATACACACATAGTATTTACTCCATTCATAATAGTTACTTATATTTCAACATTTGCAATTATGGACAATTTTGGACTAATATAGAAATATCAGAATGAAGAGTTGTCTTTCATTTATTCTTTTTCCAAGGTACTTAAAATTTATTTTCAAATTACAAGAGGAACCGATGCTGTATTTTGCAAGCTGGAAACTTGGTGGAATCATAAGCTTTACATTATTTTGCATTTATTTTATGTAGTTTTGCAAATAAAATACAGTCATTCTATTTCAAGGTGAGAGAAATTTTATTTGGATTTATTCCAAATTTCATAAAAACTACTTGCTAGACATCTCCATTGGTAAGATGATGATAATAATAGTTTTGATAGCAAGTGCTTATCTGGCTGACCTTGACCCTGCTCAAAATCTTTACACATCTTAATCCATTTAATGATAAGAGCAACTCTCTGAGGTTTCTGTTATTTCTATTTTACAGAAGAGAAAACTACAGTAAAGCAACTTGCCTTAATCACCACAGCTAGTTAAGTGGCAGATCAAGAACTGGATCCAATGCACTTAGCTCCAAATTCAATGCTTTGAACTGGTAGACTAATGATGTCAATATTAATATGTTTTAATTAAAAATACTAAAATATATTAATCAGTAATAAATTACAAGAAAGAAAGAAAGAAAGAAAGAAAGAAAGAAAGAAAGAAAGAAAGAAAGAAAGTTGAATTTACCTTAAAGATAACTTTATTATCTTTATTATCTATCTAAAATAGGTTATTTTAGAATAAGTGCTTAGAATAAGAAATGGTTGTTGGGGTGGCAAAAGATTATATCACTGTCTGGTGTCTAGACATAGAATGGTACAATTCCATTAAAATTCTAAGAGAAAGATGAGTAATTTTAAGTAACATGACCCTGCTGACTTATGTTTTGAAGCAATGAATATTAAGGATAACTATTTCTCTGTGTACAGATTCATTTTGAATGATCAACCTGACAAATAGTCGGCTCGAGTTCACCTGATAATTAAAAATTTTACTGAATGAATTTTATTTCATTTAATTTTGATACTAAGTAAAATTCTACTCTTACATCATATTTTTCAAAACATCAGCTAAATAACTTACCAAATATGTCAAATAAATACAGGTCTAAGCTATAGAACTCTCAGAACCAATTACACAAAAAGGTCAACTTTTACCAATTAAATAAAGAACTTGCATTTACTAATGTAGAAAACATTTCTAAAAATGTAGAAAACTCATGTGACTTTCTTATATACACAAAGATGGCATTAGTTTTGTGAATGAAGAGAAAAATTTACTGAATAGTTCATCAGTAGAGAGCATGCTTGAAATAGTAAGATAAGTAACAGAAAATAAAAACCAAAATTCAGAAGGAGTTCACATTTTAAAAAGAAAAAAAATTCCATGTATGTTCTTTTATATTGTATAAGTACAGACAACACTTCGGCATTTCTGGAGAGTCCTTGATAGGAAAGGATCAGTTTGAGATAGACCCCAAATGGTTTTATAATAGTTTCATTTTGTCCTTGAATAAAATGGGCCAGGCTCAGAGACAAGTTGACTAAACACAAAGGGTGATCTTGACCTTTCCCTTGCTCTGAGTTTACCAGAGCTTTCCTATTAGAACTTTCATAGATCTACTTTTACTTTATTGTATAGTTGTATGTATGTATATATTTTTTGTCTTATCTCTAGCACTTCCAAATCTAATAGCTGGAAATATAAAAGAAGTCCAGAAATTGTTGTCACATATAGCGCATATGAATGAGTTTCTTAGATTCTTTGCCAATTTGGGTATCTCCCAACTTGGAAACTTTCCCAGATGGGTGCACTTAAAAAAAGTTATGTCATTCTCCAAGTTGTTGTTGACAAATGTTTCTGTGGATGCTAATAGAAGTAAATGTTATTTCCTATTTAGACTAAGTATAGAAATGGAGCATTTACAACATCACATTAGAGATTCTTATCAGCCAGGAGTGGAAAAGGGCCTGGGAGAGAGACAAAAACATTACAATTGCATACAGTGATTAATTCATGTGTAGGGTTTGGCAAGGTGTGTGTTTCTGGAGAATTCAAGCCAAAGCTCAGAAGAAGGACTGTGATTGTGTTATGTGGGAGGGGTTCACAAATATCTGCAGTTTTAAAATAAATGATCTCTGCATTTCTAATTAAGTTATACTATTTTTTTCCTGTTATAGTTGGTACAGACTAGGATTTATCCTAACCACCCCTCCTCCAAAAAGAATATAGGTTTGCTAATCTGATTCTACCCAAACTGTACTCAGAATATTAAAAAAAAAATTTGGATAGAAGATGGTGGTAAAATATAAGAAATGAGAACATGTTCTCAGCACCTGAACTAAAGACAAGATTTTCTATAGACACAGTGGAGAAAGAATGGTCCCAGTTCATCACATGATCCTGAATCTGAGTAGGGAGGTAATTCTATTTCTTACAATTGGGTCTTCGGTGGTTTCTTTTGCTTCATCCAGACAAATATTGGGAAAAGAGAAAGCCAAGGGGAAAAATGGAAAAATTATGTGAACTCAAGCAGAGCAGTCAACGAACACCATTTCAAAACGTGATAATTCCTCTGCAAGTTCAAGGTTAGAAGAATATCAAATTGATCCAAAATAAGACACATATTAATATTTAATATGATTTCCTCCTGCCCATGTGCCAGTCAGACATTTGGTCCTTAGCATGACATTAATGAGACTGTGAGCTCCTTGAGACAGACACCATGTCTGGTTTGTTTCTCCACACCCCATGGGATCTATCCCAGTGACTAGTACTTAGAAGTGTCTCAATGCATATTTGAAAAGAAAAATCCAAAATAAGTAGCCTAGTGTTTATCTTAAACAAAGCTTTACTTCCATTCAAAATTAGTTACTTCCTGCCACACAGCTCTCAAAGCTTCTGTATTGTCAGCGAATAAATATAAATAAATACAAATCACTGTTAATTTGCAAAATTAAACACTGAACTGGTGGTTGCTAGGGACCTTTCCAGTATTCACAATTTCTCATCTCTGGACATATTGTCCAGTGTTCCTCTGTTTTATGATGAGACAAAAAAAAAATGTAGGGTACTAGCTTTGATAATGCTTTTCTCTTTTCAGGGTGGTGATTTTTGTTTTGTTTTGTTTTCCTTCTCTCTTTTTCTTTTTTTCTTTTCTTTCTTTCTTTCTTTTTTTTTTTTTTTTGAGGTAGAGGGGAGTCAGTGAGAATATGCTGGCAATTTCAAATAAAAACTATTGCTTTGCTTCAGGTTAAATCACTTAACCTGCTGTGAAGCAATTAGAATCCATTTCGCTATTGAGCACAGCTAGGTGCTTAATAAAAGGGTCACAGGGAGTCACACACAAAGATGGTCACTCAACGCTGCAAATCCACCAGCTGTGCAAAATGGTCACTACCCTGATGCTGGACAAGTAGGTCCATTCCCTGATTCCCACTCCCCATTTTGTAAAGACAACTGAGTTCCGGAATTTATAGCCTAAAAGAGTAAGGCAAGTGATTGCATGCATTTTTTAAAACGCTATTTTATTAAATTTTATTTTACATGATAGAGAATGTTTCCAGAGTCTTTTACATACATGATAAATCTCTCACTTTTCTTATTTATTGGCAAATGATGAAAGTCAAAAACAATTCATCACCTGCTGGGGCCACTCATATATAAAACTAAGCCTGCTGTTATCCACCGTGCTTTAAATCAAAACTACACTGCTAACACACTCTCGCCCTTGCACATTCCCACACTCACAGAAAGGAAAGGCAGACATAATAAATGTCTTCTCAGAAACAGAGGCAGTTCAACAGTCAGCCAGAGCAAAATGTTCTCTCTCATATTTATCTATATTGTTCTTCTTAAAAATTGTAATGGGAAAGCAGTCCAGACTTCCGATGCAGCTACCCAAGTCTGGAGCCTATTTAATTTACCACTTAATTAGTCACTAATCTTTTCTTAAGATTGCTCAAAACATACATCCCTGTCTAATTCTCTAAAGTATAATATAAACAGCATTTTTTTCTAAGGAAAACAAAGAGACTCTATATTTATGCAAGAATATGAAAGAAATGCAAAAGTTATTTTTGCTTTTACAATAGGAATATGTTAAATGTGAAAGACTACTTAAGCGGTGGAGATTCACTTATGTGTAATTAAAAAAAAATTTTTTTGAGTGTGCCAGGTAGAAAGAAATATTAATAGGCACTTACATAGTTAAAGACACTTCTATTTTAATTCTACATCCTGAAATACAAATTTCTAAAACTGCACCCTGCCATAATCCTAAAGTCATGCTGAAATTCCTACTTATATCAGGGATGTTCCATAGTATCTTAATTTTATAAAGGTAAAGTAAAAGCAATTCACAGTTTCTATGCATACTTTGACCATGATACTGGCTGGCTGAGTATTATTTTGTGTTCCTGTGGCTACTGCCCATTAGTTCCAGTGGAGAAAGATAATGACTCTGTGGTATAGCAATTTATCATACTACTGCTAGATCTGAATTCCATATTCAGCCATTGCATGTGAAACCAATCCACAAAGGAGACAGAAACCAGCAGAACTTGAAAACCAAATATCTTGCATCAGTTATTGTTGACTACTGCAAGAAGAAAATTGTACTGCTTTAATTGTTTTGTCTGAGATTTCACCTCATCATGTAAATCAAGAGGGAATTGCTCTGCCTTATGGAGGCCTCCACAATTTTTCTCCCTTTCATGCATCAGGACATGGAATGAAGGAGAAAATCTATGAAAAGAGTACTTCAAAGATGGCAAAGGGAGAACAAGTGTGAATTTACTTTATTTGGATTCTCTTCTTAGTTAAAGGGTTGAAGACATTTGTCTAATACCAGCAGAAAAGTAGTATAGGGGGGCTTTCACTAGTTGTTTTAGACAAATCAATGGAATTGTTCTGGAACATCCATACTTTTAATACTCTTTGTAACCAGTGGAATGCTTTCTTTTTTTTTTTTTTTTTTTTTTATGATGGCCAGCTGGGGTCTAGTATGCTCAGGGGCCATAATTAAATCCACTTGCTCTGAAATCAAAACACTGGGTTTGGCTTCACCAGCATTCTGAATAAAAGAAAACTATTATTTCAGTGGTAGAGAGTTGGATCCCTTACATCTCTAAGGATATGGTTGGGACAGCAGCTACTTCACCAAATCCAATCTCCTTACAAAGCCAGAAGTCAAGAGATTTATCATTGCCAGTGTTGGGCGATTAGAAAGTGTAATTGATCAATGCCATTTAGTGGCCAGTGAATGAATGGATCAGACCTATCTGGAAGCTGGCTTTTAATGGTAAAAGGGGAATTCACCTAGACAGATAATCTATTTCTCAAAAAGGAATTGACTTTAAAAAGTCTATTTGATTGCACCCTCATTCATTTATTACTGGTATTTGGAAATGCCCTATCTACCTAGCTTTCCAAGTCCTTAATTCCTCTACACTGGTTCTCTGACCTCTGAGATTATTTACCTGTTGAAAAGATTTTCACAGTTATCCAGAACACCAGAGCAAATACGAAATGGAAAGGAGAAACACACAAACCAACCAACCTTCATTTTTTGGCCACTTGCCCTTCAGTAGGCCACCCTGAAGAATCTTCAAATGATAAGATAGCCATGGCTAAGTTAAAAACAGAATATGATTGAATTATACAAGCCTTCCTTACACACTTATTCTGCTATAAAAATACTCAAGAGATAAGAGTTGGCCAAAGAAGAATAGTGCGTTGAACTTTATTATAATTCTACTAATAAATTTTGGTTTTCTAATGAATTTAAAATTAAACTTGTCTTTTCTGATACTCTTGAAACACATAAAATAATTCATCTACTTATCTTGTTAGAAGCATGTATGGAAAATATATTTCAGATTCAGCTCTCAACTACTATTCAGATATTATTTTTTGAAGCCACAAAATTACTCATCATATGCCTTCTGAAAATTACTACAGTCAAAATCGACTCCTTTCATTATTTACTTTGAGTATGCTCTTATATATTTCTTAAGTGAATTATCTTCCCTGATCCCTCCTCACACCCCTTTTTCTGCCCAAACTCTTTAATTTACCATTCCTTTCAATAAAGGGCTTATCTCCATGGAAAGTATAATACATTCATAAAGTAACTCACTCTCATGGAAAAATACACTTTTCCTCATTGTGAAGGTATTTCCTCTTCTGAGTTCCATTTCATGATTCAAATGGTATATATATATATGCCTAAGTCAAGGCTACATAAAGCGTTGTCCTTGGGTAGATGGCAATCTGAAAACTGTTACTGGTTTGCAATACGATGAGATGGTGCTAGGATATAAATTACAACACTAGGCACACTGTTGTGTTCAGTTGCCATTTTTTTCATAGAAGGACTTTCTCAATAAGGAAATACTGTGTGGATTTGCCTTCTGGTGCACACTGTATGTCTTATCAGAGTCCGTTAATAAGCAGTTTAAGTAGTAGCAATTTGAATGACAAAAAACTACCCATGCATAATTGGTCTTATGCCTAATCTGGTTCAAAGATCTGTGGATTTAACAAATGGATAGTTCTAGAGTATTGTAACAGAGGACCTATTCTCAGTCGTCTTTCTTCCTTTTCTACCACAGAGCCATTTCAGTGTCATAATGCACCATGTCATCCATTCACTCATTCACACATTCACCTATATTTAATAGTGTCACTTCACAATAATATTTGTTTTCATGGAGTTTATATTCTAATGAGAGACAACACCAAATAATAAACAAGTACATAAACTATGTATATTCCCCAAATCATAAATGCAAATAAGATGATGTGATTAAACCAAGAGGACAGAGTGGAAAAATGTGTTGCTTTAGCATAAGCATAGGAGCTGAGAACACAATGATGAGGAGAAATCATCCACAGGGGATGTAAGGGAAGAGCTGTTTTCAGAGGAAAAAAAAAAACAAAAAACATCTAGTGCAAAGATCCTAAGATGGGATGAGCTTAACATGTTAGCAGAGTAAGAAAAAGGCTTGGTGGAAATGAAGTCTAATGAGCAAATGGGGAGGGCCCAGGGCCTGCACTGGGAAAGACCACCAATAACACCTTTTTCCTTAATCCACTAGTCATCAGATTGGCATTATCACTTTAGCAGGCATGTTTCTTTTCAAATTGCTTAACATTTCCAATTCAAATTGACAGAATTATTGAGATCAACAAGCTACTAACGTGTCTAGAGTGATAACATTAGGAGTTATAATTAAATGTGCCTGACTTGCTTAAGAGCGTAAGTTATTTCTTTAAAGTCACTCTTTAAGACTCAGGGATCTAATCAACTGAACGCACTCTTGTGGCCTGAAAAAGCACTGCCTTGTAGAGGTATATAAGAAATTAAACCAAACAGGAAGCAAAACTAGGGCCTTGGGATTTGATTGTTTTAGAGGCCATACAGAGAACATGAAAAAGTCAAATGATCATGAATAAGTCAAATGAATAAGTCAAATGATCAAATGATCATACTAGTCTGATGGTAAATTGCAACCAACACGGGTGATATGATAAGGAATGATGGACTAATAGTGAAGTGGAAACTAATTTGCCCTTTCTAAAAGTATATGCCACCATGGAGTTTCAGCAAATAATTTTTACATGGGCTTATGGTTCTACTGTGGCCAGATCTTCTAATCTGTTCATGAAAAAGTAGAACTTGGGATTTGGAGATGACTGCAAATGAACATTTTAGAAGTTGGCAAGTTACTAAAAGCAAAGCAGATCAAACAAAACACAACTCCAGGCCTCCCCTAGCCCAAGGCTGCTGGTTTGCAAACTTTGATTTAATCACGGGGTTCAGCTGATATTCAAGAGATACACAAACATAACTATCTTACTATATGGTAACTTTCATGAATAACCATAGAGCCTATCCTATTTCTTATCTTACATGGTGGCAGTTTAAGCCCAGTAACAACAGTCCATAACAGTTCCACATTTAGTAACATACTCCATCACTGGGGTTATGAATTCTGGGAATTTCAAATTCTTCCTAAGAGGTTAGAAAGTTTTATATACAAGCTAGCAACAGTTAGTCAGCTAAATGATACGTTTCTAGACAAAGACAGAGATTGATGCCACAAGGATGTATTTTAATGCTTAACACTTTTTTTTACTTATAATACCTAATATTACTCTGATGCACACCAGTCTTCTACCCGTTGATAATCATTAATCTAACAAAAGCACTATAGGTGACAGCAGAAGATTGGTTCTTATACTATTTAATTCAACAAAATCAAAATCTTTTTCATTTAAATGGGAAAAATATGAAAAGAAAAGCAGCTGTTGAATCACTCTGATTTCCATTTTCAATCAATAACTAGCCCCTGATATCTGTTTCATTAACCCTCAGGAGAGAGTTTTGCCATGTCACTGGAATAGGGTTGCTAGGAGGCGGGTCGCCTACACTGGATTGGGTTCCTTTGGTTCCCTGGGCTGCAGTACAGCCTGTCTGACTATACCTTGAGCTGCAGTGGGTGGCTGAACTCTCCTGAATGCTTAAAAGCATCATAGCCCAAGACAGCAGTAAATAGTTCATGGGGAAATATCTGTTACAGAAGCATCAGTAATCTTAGGTACTGCATTATTATCACTCACTAGTCAAGAGACCCTGGGTCCTTTTTGTCACACGTTGCCTTGCCTGGTCACCATGAAATAATGACCATTGGGTTACATAGAGTATGATATGTGTATATGTGTGTCTCTAGGCAGGAGCTTCTCTTTTTCCCTTGCTAGTGGTTATTTTAATAGAAAAATTTCATGTCTGACCTATACCTGGCTGCTATCCAAGAATTAAATATAGCAATTTGTAACAGTAATATTCCTCCAGAGTCCTTCAGCAAGAACACAAACTATTTATTTTAAGTTATGCTTAAAGGTATATTTCATTTTTAAGTCTCATCTCTGGCACAGAACATATTCTAAGCAGCTTTCTCTCTCTTCAGTAGTACAAGCAATTTTCCTCAATAACTTCTTTTCCAGTATGGCATATCTCCCTCACTAGTACTCACCATTTGAATAGTCACATCTGATTTTGGTTTGCAACAGTTTTATCGAAAAAAATTAAGAAAATATTGTGCATAGGGAAAGACCCTTCCTCCCCAGCAACCCCATCAAGACTACTACTACTTCTTTGTGTTAGGAAAAAAAATATATATATACATATTTCACAATAAAATTTCAAAGCAATTTCATTTGCCTCTTAAATGCTCATCAATTTTAATAAATTACTTTTGGGGGTGCCTGCGTGGCTCAGTCATTAAGCATTTGCCTTCAGCTCAAGTCATGATCCCAGCATATTGGGATCAAGCCCCATGTCGAGCCTGCTTCTCCCGCTCCAGCTTCCCTCTGCTCTCTCTCTGTCTCTCTCTGTGTCAAATAAATAAATAAATAAATAAATAAATAAATAAATAAATAAAATTATTTTTAATTTCTAACCAGATGCTTACAGTATTCTTTCAAGCAGTGTTGCATTTTTGTCTTCTAGTCCTATGTCCTGTACCATCCCCTTCCTAATACATCCTTCCAGATGTATTGTACATATTGCCAATATTTGTATTGCAGCCATCTTTTTAGTGTTTTCAGATGTGTATCAGTTTCCTGTGGCTGCCTTCACAATTTACTACAAATTGGGTGGCTTAAAAGAACATACATTTATTCTCTTATAGTTCTGGAGGCAAGAAGTCATAAATTCAAAGTACTAGAAGGGCCATACTCCAGCTGAGGGCGCTAGGGGAGACTCCTTGATTCTTTTGGTTTCTGGTGATTACAAGTATTCTTTGTCTTATGACAACATAATCTAGTCTCTGCCTCCATCTTTGTACTGTCTTCTCCCTTTCCTGTCTGTGTGTCTTATAACTCCCTCTGATTCTCTGTCATAAGGACATTAGTCATTGGATTTAGGGCATGCCTTAAAACAAAGATGACCTTATCCTGAAATCCCTCCCTAATTACATTTACAAGGACACTTATTCCAAATAAGGTCACATTCTGAGATTTCAGGTAGGCATCTTTTGGGGCCACAATCCACACTGCTACAGGTTAATTTATAATAATTTTTTTTAGAGTATCTGACAGTTAAGACAAATCAATAACTGCTAACAGTGTGATATGTGGTATGGTAGTGGAATGTCCTAAGTTCCGAGAGAGACAGTGGTAGAACACAGAATGCTGATTGGAGGAATAAGAGAGTTTCCAAAAGGAGATGTCAACAGAGCTGAGTGCTGAAGGGAAACACTTCATCAAGAAGGGAGGAGAAGCAGGGCGCCTGGGTGGCTCAACCATTAAGCGTCTGCCTTCGGCTCAGGTCATGATCCCAGAGTCCTGGGATTGAGCCCGGCATCGGGCTCCCTGCTCAGCAAGAAGCCTGCTTCTCCCACTACCATTCCCTCTGCTTGTGTTCCCTCTCTCACTGTGTTTCTCACTGTCAAATAAATAAAAAATATTAAAAAAAAAAAAAAAAAGAAGGAAGGAGAAGAGCCTTCCAAAGAGAGGAAGTAACGAGTTCAAAGACCTGAAAGCCCTAAATCAAGTCAAGGACTCCTAAAAAGTCAAGGAGGTTTCAGGGAGTGGACAGTTATAAAAACATCAGAGGCCAGATCATGAATATGACTTCATTTGGAAGTCTCAGCAGAATTAATGAAGGCTGAAAAATGGAATGGATGTCGGCATCTTGGATTTTCAACAAGAATACTCTGGCAAGAAGCTTATAAGTGGGATATAATGGCAGTCAGTGCTTCAACTAAGAAGTTGTTCCTAATGCAGGAGGTAAGAAATGAGGTCTTCCACATAGACAACTGCACTGCTACACAAGGTAAGTGTATGGACCTGAAGTATATTTAGAAGGCAGATATTGCTCTTGTATTGGTTTAAAACAATGTAGATGAGGGAAAAGTAACATTTGAATCCTTATTTCCGTCTCGGTCCTCTACTTTTGTGATGGTGCCATTCACTCAAACGAGAAACAGTTGAGAAATTTTGGTGAACAGGATAAAAAGCTGAGATTGTGGAAATGCTTAAATTGACATTGTTATGTAATACCTAAGCTCAGGTGACTATAAGGCAGTTGAATTTTTAGGATCTCAAGCTTAAAATAGCATTAGTCTGAAGGTTAGCATTATGGAGATACTAAAATATGTTTGAAGCAATATACATGCACAAGGAAAATGTATATGGCACAAGGGTGCTTGTGTATTGTTTACCTATATGGTTTTTAGGAGGGAAGAGTCCCTACTATTTTTTGTCATATTTTACAAAGTGTTTATTCTTCTCCACAATAGTTATAAATCCCTGGTATAAAATGAATAGATGTTGGAGGATAAAATACAGATTTATCACATAATTAAAATGTGGGTTCACAGGTGAGGGTAGGGGGAGAACATATGAATGAGATTTAAAAATCTAGTGGGCAAAAGGAAGGAGGGAGCTTTAAGGAGGAGAAAATACAGGGTCAAAGGCTATGAAGAGATTATTTAAAAACAAAACAAAACAAATATATTTTGGATATGAAAATAAAAATTACTAGTACGTACACAATTTTCTCCTATTTTAAAGAGGTTTACAAAAGTTTGTAAGGGTAACGTATCATGATGATCTGGGATTTGCTTTAGATTACATCAGGACAAAAAAGAACTGAAGCATATATGGTAAAATCTTTTTTTAAAAAATATTTTATTTATTTATTTATTTATTTATTTATTTATTTATTTATTTATTTGTCAGAGAGAGAGAGAGAGACAGAGAGAGACAACACAAGTAAGGGGAGCTGCAGAAGCAGAGGGAGAAGCAGACTCCCCACTGAGCAGGGAGCCCAATGCAGGACTGGATCCCAGGAGCCTGGGCTCATGACCTGAGCCAAAGGCAGTCGCTTAACCAAATGAGCCACCCAGGCATCCCCATATGGTGAAATCTTAACAGCAATTCAATTCAGGTGTTATGTTTATGGAGCTGATTATATTATTCCAATTTTATTCATGTTTGAACATTTTCCTAATGAAAGGTAACACAAATAAAAAATTAAAAATTAAAAAGAAACATACTTTGTCAGAACCAGTTTCCTATTAGGTGTCAGTAATAGTGGAATCTAGATTTCAAAAAAGTTTACAAGTTCTATTTACATGAATTATTTTATTTGCTATCTCTCTCTTTCTTGGTCTCTCTCCTCCTTCCACTGTCCCTCCTCCTCCCTGTCTCTTTTCAGCACGTATTTGAAAAATAACTATTACTATTGCTCTGCCCACCATAATTCACCAGCAAAACCAATTTTGGAAAACAAATCTCCCTAAGTTCCCCAATGGAAGAAAAAAAAAGGGTCTGGGTCTAACCCACTATGTTTTACTTAAATGGTTGAAAGTTATTAAAAACACTTACAAGAGCAAACACTTCCTCATTAACTGAAATTTGACACAACCAAAGACAGGAATTCAAAGGTAAAAGTTTATAATAGGGTAGGTATTAACTGTTCATGTGGCAGGCAAAGGTTTCTGTCAAACATGGTGGGAACGTAACTTTCAAGAAAAACTAGGTCCACTTCAAGCAATACTTGAAAAAACGTGATGTTGTGAAATACTCGTTCCCTCCATGTTGAAAAGCATTTTTTTTTCTAGGCTCAAACTTCAAAACAGCCTCGGAGTGTATCAGCTTGGCATAAGAATATATAAAAGATTTTCTGCTTTCGCATGTAAGGTATACATAGACACACAAAAAGACACGATTTTTCCTTCTGCAAATAGCATTGCTTTATGGCAGATTGCCAGAACTCACAGAGGCATGTTATCACACTGTCAGGAGGCATTGTACCAATGAGGAAAGATACCAGTTTTAGGTATTGTATAGAGTAATTGTGGTGTAGGTATTCCAATTGATAAAAGAGCAGAAATTTTGGCATTACATCAATAAGCAGTATAATTAAGGTAATAGGTAGCATGCCATCTAATCAAGTTACTACTGTAATACCAATGTGAGTTAACTTACTTTACAATCTCTGAATACTAATTACTATCCCTTTCAAAATTTTACAAGCCGCAATATATTTAACAGAATTTAACCTAGCTGGATAATTACTATTGTGCTAATAAATAAAAATTATTATTGAATAAACATACTGTAGCTAGTTTTTATGGATTTCTTCAAAAGTATTCTCCAATTACTACTACTATAATTAGAAGATACAGACTAAATCTCACTAAAAAAAACCGCTTTAATGTCAACATGGTACTTTTGCCTCTCGTTTACATAAGGCTAGCTTTATCATATGTAAATTAACTAAAAACAACAACAACAACAACAGTATTTTAAACTTAAAAAGGCATTTAAAAATCTCCTTGAAGTCAGTTGTCATCTCTCTTTGTGTGAGGCTGGGCAAAAGATGCATTTCCTAGAAAATATTATTTTTGCAAATTTAATTGTGGTTGGCCAATTCCTACTTTTAATATAGTCCCCTGATTTCAGAGCCTTCCATATAAAATAAAATAAAATAAAATAAAATAAATAAAATAAAATAAACTTAAGTAATTAATGTTCATAATCCAAGTCCATCTCTCTAAATGTACCACTTCTGACCCTTTTACTTTCATTTTTCTCTCTTTCTTATATTTTCAGTCATTTGCTATTTGCCCTTTTTCCTATCTTCTCTAATTTTCATCTTCTCCCATCCTTACCTTCCATCAGTAATCTCTCTTGGTTCAATCATGCTCGCTCCCTTACTCAATGTTGCCACTCATGTGTTAAGTTCTAAATACCTCAGTGATGATGAGTCTCTTTCTGAATTTATTGACAGAATCAAATGTCAGTATGACATACATATGGAAGGAAGCCCTACAATTTATAATATAATACAATGTGCTTCTAGCTTTTAAATAATACCCAAACCACTTTTATAGCTACAAACCTGTTTTTTAAAATGATGTATTATTAGGCATCCATGTAAAAATGACATATTAAAACAAGCATCTATACATCTTCCTACCTGAAATGTCACAAAAAAATAGAAATGTAATAAATATAAACACACAACATGCATAGAACAGATATTGTAATAACAGCAATAAAAGTAAGAAAAGACTAGTGCTAAACCATGTAGCAAAAGCTGAAAATACACTAGATTTATACCACAAAATATGGTATTCTTTAGACATAGGGTAGAAAGGATGGCAAAAATTAAATAGAAGACATCAGCAAATAGGAGATCAAGAAAATCCAGACCATTTTCCTCTTGGATACATTAAATAAACAACTGGAAACTGGCTAAAATAACTTTATAGGATAGGAGTTCCGGTAATCAGTTAAAGATCTACAGCAATCAAATGAAAGCTCAAACAAGGAAGAGCCACATTCAAAATGCTAAGAAATTTGTGGCATTTTTACTCAAAATTTCCTTACTGTCTCAATGCATTTTGCGAAAAGCAGTGGCCTCATCCTTGTTCTTTTCTGTGAGTGAGAAAAAACAAAGCAAACCTAATTTGCAACATTTGAACTTGTATAGGTACTGCCTGATGGATCCCTACATCACCCAACATGGCGGTCAGATGGCAAAAGCAGCAAAACTCTGATTTTAGGTTAGGAGAAACTGGAAAATAGTGGTTATGGGTTGTGAAAACTACAGGGATACTACAAGACCTCTCTATGACAAGAGAATTCTGACTGAAAGTGTTATCATCCTTCTGAAAATAGGAGGGCTAATGCACGTGTACATACTGGATGGTGATATAAACATCCTTCTTCTGCCCAAAATTTAGAATTTTAACAACCATGCCTTCACCTGACAAGCAGAAGATTTTTAAAAATTTCTCTGGGGGAATCTGACTAGCACAGGGGGAAAACTTTAAAAAAACTGAAATTGAAGGTCCCTAGATTACTGATGGAGACTAATCATATCACAATAAAGATAATGGTTGGCATGCTCTTCAGTAAGGCTCTTAGCCATAATTTTCTAAGGTACCAGTCTCAAAGAAATGTTTTTAAGAACTTTCCAAGAGAGTAGAAAAATAAAAGTATGTTAAAATACAAAATAAAAATTCATTTTTTCATACTTTTCAATATTTGAAAAGTAGAAGGCAATGGGACAATGTCTTAATTCAAAAGAGCAATTATTTCAATGTAAAATTTTATATGTAGCCATACTTTAAATCACTTCCCTAGTAAAATAAACATTTGAGAACTGTAGAGTCTCAAAATTCTTAATTCTCATATACCTTTTTTAAGGAAGTTACTGCAGGTTTTGCTCTCCCCAAATAAAAGAGTAAATCAAGAAAGAAATCATGGCCTGTAGGAAATAAGCCAACCCCCTAGGAAATAAATAAATATACTCCCTAGGATAGTACTAAGGAGGGATTCTAGCTTGGTAGCTTTATAATGAATATATAGAACTATATATCTATGAGAGACCTTTGGAGGAAGATGAAATGGACAAAATAACTGATGCACCTGAGTGTCTGGAGAGGACACTTACATAATTTGTGGCAAGTTTTGAGTTTTCTTTGAATTACACAGAAAACTGTTAGTGGGATAAATTTTATCCGCCTAAAATTCATGTTGAAGTCCTAAAGCTCAGTGCCTCAGAATGTTACTGTATTTAAAAACAGGGTATTTAAAGTGGTGATTAAGTAAAAATGAGGTCATTATGGTGGGCACTAATCTAATATGTCTAGTATCCTTACAAGAAGAGGAAATTTAGACACAGACATGTACAGAGAGACCATGAGAAGACATAGAGAGAAGACATCCATCTATAAGACAAGAGACTTCTGAAGAAACCAAGCTTGCTGACACCTTGATCTGAATTCTAACCTCAATAAATTTTTTTTGAAGATTTATTTATTTATTTTAGAGAGAGAGATAGTGAGTGGGAGTGGGGAGGAGGGGGCAGAGGGAGAGAAGCAGGCTTCCTGCTGAGCATGGAACCCAACACATGGCTAGATCAACACAGACCTTGAGATCATGACTTCAGCTAAAATCAGGACTTGGAAGTTTATCCAACTGAGCCATCAAGCACCCCCAGCCTCAAGAATTATAAGGAAATAAATTTCTGGTGTTTAGGCCTCCCAGTCTGTGGCACTTTATTATGGCGACCCTAGCAAATTAACACACTAACCCAACAACAATGCAAAATCAAGATCATTATTAAACAAATTGCTTTTCAGAAAGGGAAAATGCTTTGAGCTAACCATAAATATAATGGGACTATATTGGGACCACAAAGATGGTCAAAAGTGTGATTGTGTGATGGGCAGGGGAAGGGAGGGTAAGAATAAAGCAAAATATTGATCCTATACAAACAATTAAATTGAAAATTCTCTAAACAATTTATATAATGGGACTATATTGGGACCACAAAGATGGTCAAAAGTGTGATTGTGTGATGGGCAGGGGAAGGGAGGGTAAGAATAAAGCAAAATATTGATCCTATATAAACAATTAAATTGAAAATTCTCTAAACAATTTAGAGGATTGGCAGTAAGCATCAATGAAAAAGCTGAAAATTGTTTCCATGGAGATGAAACTGATTGGGGTAGAATATATTTCTGTGGAAATTTTAAACATGTTAGCCACATTAATGTATAAGTTTGATACATATTAAACATATCATTTTTTTAAAGATTTTTTTTTATTTATTTTAGAGAAAGAGAGAGTAAGAGAGAGTTGGAGGAGGGGCAGAGGGAGAGAGAGAATCTCAAGTAGATACTGCACTCTGTTCAGAGCCTGACTCGGGGCTCAATCTCAGGAAACTGAGACTATCACCTGAGCTGAAACCAAGAGTCAGATGTTCAACTGACTGAGCCACCCAGGTGCCCCAGTCACACAAAAAACATCAAATATATGATTTGTGGTATTTACTAGGTTATTTGCCATAGATCACAAATGAAAAATCAATATAGTAGAATAGCTAAGTTATGTCTCTTGTTTCGTGCAGTTTGATAAAGGCAGAACCAGAATTTGAAATCAAAACTTGGAAATCTCAACTCAGTAGTCATTTGCAAAATGACACCATAGACCTGGACTTTTCAGATCCTTGAAAATGGAAAGTTATTTCTAACCCCAATATCTATGAAGGGGTTGACAAGATCATGCCACGGGTATTAGACACTACTGAGATGGCTCCTGCTCCTACTACCCAGATTTTAAAGAAAGAGCAATTAATTTTCAGTTAGAAACTTTAAAGATTTTCCAAGTCTTAAGTTGGTCTTAAATGAAAATTTCAGTTCCTTCCAGTGTAATTATCTTGGTATAAAAGCTAAAAGTAGTGAGAATGCATACATATATATTTTTAAGATTTTATTTATTTATTTTATAGAGAGAGAGAGAATGAGAGAGGGAGCACAAGCAGGGGGTGGGGGAGAAGGAAAGCAGGCTTTCTGCCAAGCAGGGAAGCTGATATGGGATGTGGGACTCGATTCCAGGACCTGAGCTGAAGGCAGACGCTCAGACGCTTACTGACTGACCACCCAGGCACCCCAAGAATGCATACTTTTGGATATTAACAGTAAATAACTGAACAGTAAATAAGCATCACACCACTGTAGGGAGAATTTATGGTTTTCTACTGCCCTGCGTGTATATTAAATCAAAGAATAGCTTCACTTTGTTATTGACAAATATTTAAAGTTGATTGAAATAATATTTGCATTTCTGTATACAATTACGTAATCATGATGGAAAGAAGTAGTATACTAAAATATAGCTAATCGAGTTGTGCTAAAACAGTCTTAAATCCACAGGGTCCTGTCTCTATTTTCAAGTCTTTATGGCTTGGTCTAAAAAGGCAATAAGTATCAGCTGTTGTCAGCAATCCCTAGATCCCAAGGGGGAATGGGGCCAAGAAGAGGTTTACATTTCAGATCCCATCCATATACTGTCTATTAGCATAAATATGTAAGTAGTATAATGAATTTGTAGCTTGGTCATTCCACGGGATTTTTACCTTACTTTATTCATTCTGGCAAGATTTCTCCTTTACTTCTTATATCCATGTCAGCCAAATAGTCATTTGATCTGTTACCATCTTGAATTGTGATTTTTTTCCTAGTCATCAAAACAATTTAACTAAAAATGATTGAGAATTTCCCATGGGCCAGGCTCTACGCTAGTTACAAAAAGGCAGTAATAGTTAACATAAACTACATGTGCAAATCAGAGTCATGACGGCCCATTTTACAGCCCAAGAGTATGGTATTGTAAAGGGCTGGGTGGGGAGTGGGTTACAAGCAGAATGGAAAATAGGGGGACAAGATATTAAAATACAAGCTGCAACACAGCCTGAAAGGCTTTGTACTTCATCCTTCAACTCTGATGTTTTCAGTCATGAAACTATTACATACTGGAGTCTCATAACACTATCTTTGTGAGGAGTGTATCAATTAGTATTGTTGTTTTTGTTTAGTAAATTAGAGTAGAATCATCTTCCTTATTATATTGTTCATAATCAATTGTCTTTTGAGTAATATAGAGCTGACACTTCAGGTGCTATAATGAAAATTGGAAATATGTAAGGTATGTACCATGTCATCTGCCACATGCTAAAGTGGAATTTGCTGCATTTTTCTCCATTTCGGGCCTCTTCTGACAGAAGCAAATGCCTTCATTTGAAGGACCTGTTCTTTGTATACTCCCTGTATTCTAGGAGTTTCTTGTAACAGTATTCCACTGTGCTACTTGCAATGGTATGTGTACTATGTCTAGCCAACCATGTTAGGCCATTTTTCTGGTCACAGTGATTGGCACAGGAATAGCTATGACCCAAACTGGAACACACTTGATGTGGCCTGAAAAGGATGTTCTACCATAAGGAGAGAATGAGGAAGTACATCTGAGAAATGCTTTGGTTGGTACTGTTGGGTGAGGAAGATAAAAGGGGAAAGATAGAGGGAAGGAGGAAAGGAGAGAGAGAGTTGGGGGGTGGTCAGGAAAAGGGATCAGAGGGAGAGGGAGAGAGATGGGGAGATGAGGAGAGAGAGAGAGAGAGAGAGAGAGAAAGATATCCAGAGAGTGGAGGCAATGAGAATATGGAGGAAATAAGGTCATCTGTAAACTCCCAAATCCATTCTATATTTCAACAACCTAGTTATGGTTGCTAATATATTTTTAATTTTATTCATGTAATTGTGTGTGTGTATCTGTGTATTCTGAACAATAATTATATATTGTGTATATGTGTGGGGTGATTTGAGAATCAACGATAGGAAATATTTAAAAAATTAAAAAAGCAAGTGATTTGAATTTTTAGAAAAAAAGTAATTTTGATACTAATGAAAAATATAAACAAGCAAGTCTAAAGGCAAAAGGCATATAAAAAATAGAAATAGGAATATCATTATGATAGTCCAGGTGACATTAATAATAATAGTTATTATAACCCTTATGTTATTATTAGTTAATAATTATTGTTATTACTTAATGGAATAGAAAGTATAATTTACTGAGTTTTTACAATATGTATACTTTGTGTTAAATTTCTTTAAGCATCACCTCATGTAAACCTTATAATGTCTCTAAAAATGACATGTCTTTATTATTTTCATTTATCAGTTGAGGTCTAGGAAGATAAAGTAATTTTTCCAAACTCATGAAAATGGTAGTGAGTAAATTCAAGACACACATTTAAGTCCACCAGACTCCAGTACCATGATTGTAACACTCCTCTACATACTTTCCACATTATGAGGATTTGAACCAAGGCAATAAAATTGAGATTATACAGAGGAGAAGGAGATATAAAATAGGTAGTACTTACAGTATTAGCCAGCAAATAAAGAATTGAGAAAAATTCAAAATTTTGAATTAAGTATATAAAGGTCCTATCATTAAAATAGAGAACACAGGGATGCCTGGGTGGCTCAGTGGGTTAAAGCCTCTGCCTTCGGCTCAGGTCATGATCTCAGGGTCCTGGGATTGAGCCCCGCATTGGGCTCTCAGCTTGTTGGGAAGCCTGCCTCCCCCCACCCCCCGCCCCACCTGCCTCTCTCCCTACTTGTAATCTCTCTTTTTCTTTCTGTCAAATAAGTAAGTAAGTAAGTAAGTAAGTAAGTAAGTAAATAAATAAATAAATAAATAAATAAATAAATAAATAAATAAATAAATAAATAAATAAAATAGAGAACACAGAAGAGAAGCCTGGGGAAAGAAGAACCTTGTGTATTGTACTACAAGAATCTAGTACATTCTTAGTTTCATGAATGTACAATTCTTTTCTTATTCTCTTTAATCAGGTGTTAATTATATAATGGGACAAAAATATTAATGTATGAGTGTTACTAGCTTTTTCTTGTAACCTTACAAAAAGGTTTCTGGCTTTATTCTTTCTGATTTTTTCCACTGACTACTACCCATTTGGTGAGGATCTAGGTTTGCCAGATGATTCTTTTGGGGTTTTGTTATGAAGAATATAGAAGAAAGAGGTAAATATAGAAGGTTTTAATTATTAGAAACACGAAAAGAAAATTTTAGAACATTTTCTACAAGGCACACCATAGGAGTTGAGGTGTAAATGAAGAAGGGTTTTCAATACTGCTTGACAGTGACCTAGATAGAAAGAAAGACATTCTTTATGAGAGAACTTGTTTGTGGTTGCAGGCCTTTGATCAAGACCCTTTGTGGTGACTAGCCCACTTGCATCATAATTTCAGCAGAGCTGAAATGAAAAACTCTTACCCTCCACAGCAAATACAATTATTTAATGTGAGTAGTGAAAATATGTAATTGTTATAAGGTGAAATAAATACAGTTTTCATTGCAAAATAATTTTGACCAAAACTGGACTGTAGGGCTTATATTATCATATCCAAGGCTTGAATCAGTACTGTTACTCTTGATTGAGTAAGAAAGAAAATCTACCTATGAACAAGTCATGTAGAAGTATGTAAGTCTTGGAAATAAGTTTCCGAAACTGGTCTATACTTAAAAAATGAGATCTTTCTAATTCTACCCTTTACCAAGCATCTGTTCTCTTCTTCCTCTCTCTCCACCTCTCTCATACCAAGACTTCTCCAAGTCTGTGTTTTGGGTCATAAGTGAAACACAGTTTCTCTTAAGTAACTACAATGTATAACAATGAAAATAACAACCTCAAAATAGTTTCTGTAAAATATCCTCAAAAAGGACTATCTTTTGCATTTGTAAATCAAGTGAAGTGCTTCCAGGCTAAAGTCTGTGCCTCTGAACTACTTCACCTATATACGAAGTTACCTCAAGGACAGTAGAAGATATTAATAGTTTGTTGACTCACATAGCATGTATAAGATAGCTCACTGAAATGACCCCTATGAGACCAAAGACAGAGCCTGTCCTTAACACATTGCCAAGTGCACCCTTCAAGATCTAGAGAGCAAATGCTTGAAGTTTTAGAATGACTATTGGATCTCTACCAACGACTGTGAAAGATTCAAAATTATCTAGGTCCGTTCTCTTAGGACACTACTAAATAGTAGTGAAAGGGAAAAGACACTTAGAAATCTATATAAAAATATCAGATAGGCATCTAAAATATCCAGCTGTTGTTTTAACACTGGAGAAATAACAAGTCATAGAAGTTGGAACCTTAAAACAGCTGCAGGTAACCAACTAAGCTCGAAGGGGCCTCTTGGGACAGGAATTCTTACACAGCAGTCCATATCAGCATGTGATAATGAGCTTAATCGTTAAGCTTATTAAAAAAAATGACCAACCCTACCCTACACCAATTGAACCAGATGCTAAAAGTATGTGGCTTGCATACACGGATTTTGGAGAAAGTTTCCCATGTGATTCTGAAGTACACCATTATTAAAAACCATTGGACTCCTACAACTGAAACCGATATTCTCCCTGAGCAAGTAAGAAGTATCATACCAACAAAGACCCCCTGATGAAACAATCTCACACTCTCGCTTGGGTACCATTATTATTGTTTAAAAATCTTTACCATGTGAAACATTTTCAAGTTGCTTAGCTATTCCCACTGTTGGCAGTAGACAGAAAAAGCCAGGAAACTGGTAGGAACTGTATTTTCTCACTCTGGACAACTTGCTAATGAGGTTTATCTCAGTCCCTACACTCAGAGAGAGTACTTAATGTTCAAAAGACTTGTGAATGGGATCCATGCAGCAATCCACATGCAAAATACAACTGTGCAGAAAAATGGCATTTTTCACACTTTCAAATGAATTTGCTTCTGAAAGTTATATGGACTCAAACCAAATTTTCTGCTCTTCTGTCCTACATGGCTGCAAATTTGGCTCATGTGGAAATTTGCTGGAAGGTAGAAAGTATTCTACCTACTAAACTCTTTACAACTCATATTCAGATATATTTTTGCTTCGATCATTTTTTGCTAAGGTCTATGAAGGTTCACCTTCTCACAGTAATTTAGAATTCCCCCATTAGTAAATTGCTACCAATTTTAGTGGTAATTAATTTTCTTATTGATATTTCTAATTTACTTGAATTCCTTTTACTTTGCTGATCTTTCACAACATTTTGTGGTGTTTTGGAAATTACTTCAAATATCTTAACATTCAGTAATATATTTCAAGAGGTTGTTCATATAAATATTCCCATAGTCCATATTGTCATATTCAAAATATTCTATCAAAAAAGAGAAACATAGATATAATTCAATGACATCTTTCAATAAACATTTTAGGATTAAACTCATGAATTCCCTAAACTAGCATGAGTACTAAAAGTATTTTTCTCTTAACACATTAATACAATTATAACATTTATAAGATTATCATAATTATGAATATATACAAACATATATTCAAATTCATGTAGTTATTGTATGTCTTTTTGTCTTGTACCTTTTTTCCAAAATTTGATTCTAAACTCCTAGTCATTAATGCCAAGTTTTGAATTGCACCATTATACTAGAAATTTGAATGACAAAACTTTATATCAATGTTTAACAGTTTACAGTAATCATATGAATATCTAATAAAAAAATCATAGTGAATAAAAATAGCAGTGAACTTGGAAAATGCAGAACTGTTAACTTTTCCTCCATTTGCTACTAGGAAGCTTTCAAGGAGGATGTTTTTCAATTATCACATATACACAAAATATTTTTTTATATTCTTTTCTTGCTAGTCATTTAAATTTTAATATCTTCATTGCATAACATGCTTTCAGACCTTGAACCAGGTCAATACCCTGGTTGAAATATTTTAACCCAAATAAGGTTAAATGTAGAAAAGGTAAAAATGTATTTTTGTCTCTGGTTATAGCCTATTTAAAATAATAAAGGAATGTCCAGTAACTAGCAAATAAGACTTCCATTCTAAGTATCATAGAATGTTTTCATTTTTATTTATTTATCTGCTTTTTTCATTGGGATGACTATCTTGCTATATTAGGATGGAGTGGGATTACTAGGATAGAATTTAGATAATTACTATAACTTTGGAAAGTATCAAAATTTTATTACAGTTTCTTTACTTTACTCTGGGCCATTGCATGACTTCTAAATTAAAGTGAATGTCAACAGGACATCAAAATAGCCCAAGATAACACTGACCATATTATTTCCGTCTGTTTTATTATCAATTTATGTTACCCAAGGGCTTGCAGGAAAAGAGCTGAAGGGCATTTTTGGAGGAAGTAGAAGAAGATGAACCCATGCTAACTGATAGGCAAGGGGTTAGTTCTTTTTTTTTTTTTTTTAAGGAGTTAGTTCTAAGTTCTACCACAAATGTGCTTTGATTATTCTTGTTCATCTTTGAATTAACCTCTTAATAATCTTGTTACTTATTTATCATTTTAAAAATTTTCATCTAAATGGAATTTCTTGTTATTATGTTATTTCTTGTTAAAATGTTGCTACTTTTTGTATATTTTTAAGTTCTTTGATCACTTAAAAGCACTCTTCCTTCTTGTTAAGCACTAAAATTTCACAAGGAAGTATTGATTATTTAACTTGCTTTTCCAATAATCTGTGAAAATGGAAATGTCATAAAATCTAAAATATTAAAATAAATTGATCATTTATAAATGTGAATATTTTATCCAACAGTATTTCCTTATAGAAGAGTTGTGTGGAGATTTTGAGAGTGCACTAAACTCTGGAATACTCCACTGATTGGATGGGAACAAGATAGATAATTTCAGGGACTTCCCAATTTTGCCTGGGGAAGTCTTGCAAGAACTGTTGACATTAAAGTAAAATAGATGTGAGAGAACTAAGATGGTGGCATAGTAGGATGACCCTGGGTTCATCTTATCCCTCGAACACAACTAGATAACCACCAAATTATTCTGAATACTTCAGAAATTAACCTAAGAATTGACAGAACAAATTCCACAACTAGAAGGAGAGAAGAGGCCATATCAAGGAAGATAGGAAGCACAGAGATGTGGCTAGGGGAGAAATGGATCCCAAGTGCTATGGAAGGATGGGACTATGGTCACAGAGAAAGAGAGAGAAAGTGTGGGAAAGAGAGTGTGGGGGAGAGAGAGAGACAGACAGACAGACAGAGGAATGCACAAGAATATTTCCTCAAAGACAATGACTGGGAAAATGAGAGGGACTGATTTTCATGAGTTCTTGCAAGCAATATGGCTTAAAGACTAGAGTTTTAAAGGTCAGTGGGTTTGGTTGGGATAGAGGTCTGAGGATGCTGCCCTATTTCTAGAGAAAAGGCAAGCAAATAACCCTGGGGCAGATGGCATGATCACTGGGGCTCACAGTGAGATTATTCTTCTTGGAGCACATCCCTAAGAGGCAGAGCTCAGGGATACATCTCACAGGCCACAAAGGAGCCCATGGGCACCATTTCCCTTTTTTACCTCTCGTCATAAACGCAGAGCCACATGCCAAGGGCAGCTCGGCTCTGACATTGGTTGCCTGGCCTGCTTGCTCTAAGTTCCACACCCCCATGCTTTGGTGCTATTGCCCTTCCTGGTCAAAACCATATCCATCCAGGTGCAGCAAGAACCACCTCTGAAGACCAGCACAGGTCCCCACACATACCATGTCCCAAAAGCCTGGAGTTTTAAAACTCAGCAGGCCTGGATGGGATAGGGCCCAGAGGGCACTGTTCTGCTCTTGGAGAGAATGCAGGCAAATAATCCAGAGGCAGATAGAATGAAAATGGCCATCTGAAAAACACCTGGGACACACAGGGGAATTATTCGCTCTTCTTGGAGTGCTTCCCTGAGAGCACTGAACATGGACACCCCTCACTAGGGACAAAGAAGCTGGCTGGTGCCATTTCCCTCCCTTGCCCCTCAGCATAAACATACAGCCACCTGCAAGAAACAATGCAGAGCCAACAGTGGCTGCCTAACCTGCTTACATCAAGTCCCACACCCCTGCGCTCTGGCAGTACTACCCTTCTGGGCCAAATTTGCTTCAGTCCCAGCAGAGCAAGCCCCTTCCTCAGAAGATCAGCAGAAATCCCTGCCCTGACTATGTCTCCCTACCAGACCATTTTGCAGGGCTTCAGTTTTAGTGGAAATAGTATCAGGTCTCACTTAAAAGCAGACCAGAGCACACCTCATTAAAACTTGCCACATTGTGGCCAAGGACCAAACACTGCCCACTGAAGACAAGGAGAGGCTCTGCAGACGACTAGCCTGAAGGATAGAGCAGACAACCATAATAGCAGAGTGCACCCAGAACACACCAGAGACATTCCCTGAAGTCCCCTGCCCTGGGTACTATATGACCTCTTCTTTATGAAGCTATTACTCTCAGGAGCAGGAAACAAACAGACTTTCCTAACACACAGAAGAGGACAGAGACTTAGACAAATGCAAAGACAGAAGAATGCATCTCAAATGAAAGAATAAGATAAAGTCACAGCTAGAGATCTAAGTGAAACAGATACAAGTAACATGTCTGATGGGGAAAAAGAAACAATCATAAAGATATATGCAGGGTTTCAAAAAAGAATGGAAGACTTCAGAGAGGCCCTTACTGTAGAGTTAAAAAACAATCAGTCAGATATGAAAAATACAGTAACTCATATTCAAAACAGACTTGATGAAATAAACACAAGGATGCAAGAAGTAGAAGGACAAATAAGTGATAAAGAAGGTAAAATAATGGAAAACAATGAAGCTGAACAAAAGAGAGAAAGAACATGGAACATGAGAAGAGATTAAGGGAACTCAGTGACTCCATCAAACATCATAACATCTATATTATAGGATTCCCAGAAGAAGAGAGAGAAGGAGGGCAGAAAATTTATCTGAGGAAGTCATAGCTGAAAACTTCTTTAATCTGGGGAAGGAAACATACATGCAGATCCAGAAGGCACAGAGAACTCTGATCAAAATCACCAAAAGCAGGCCAACACCAAGACATATTGTGATGAAATTTGCAAAATGTAATGATAAAGAAAAAAAATCTTAAAAGCAGAAAGACAGAAGTCCCTAACTTACAAGGAAAGACCCATAAGGCTAGGTGCAAAGCTCTCAACAGAAACTTGGCAAGCCAGAGGAGAGTGGCATGATATGTTGAGTGTATTGAATGGGAAAAGTATGTAGCCAAGAATATTCTACCTAGCACAGCTATCATTCACAATAGGAGAGATAAAGAGTTTCCCAGACAAACAAAACCTAAAGGAGTTAATGACCATTAAACCTGCCCAGCAAGAGATATTAAAGGGCCTCTTTGAGTGGTAAGGAAAGACCCAAAGTGACAAAGACAAGAAAAGAATGGAGAAAACCTCCAGAAACAACAAGAAAACAACTAATAAAATGACACTGAATACACACCTATTAATAATTACTCTGAAGGTAAATGGACTGAATGCTCCAATTAAAAGACATAGGGTATCAGAATGGATAAAAAAACAGACCCATCTGGATGCTCTCAAACTGATGGTTACCGGAGGGGAGGTGACGGGGATTACGGAGGGCCCTTGCTGTGATGAACACTATGTAAGTAAGTGTTGAACCACTAAATTCTACACCTGTAACCAATATTACATTGTATGTTAACTAACTGAAATTTAAATACAAACTTGAAAAAAAGATAAAGTAAAAGAGAATGTACCACAATATGGAGAAGAAATAAGAAAACACAGAAAGATAGTTAACTTTAAATAATGGAAAAAAACATAAATGTCATAGCTAAGATCAAATGGGATGAGGTTGAAGAGAATGAAACTTTATTTTTCAATCACCAATAAATCATTTTGTAAAAGCCCTTTCCTATCAAAAAGGATTAGTACTATTAGCACTATTTAGCAAAAGGGATTCCTTAGAATATAAAGCAAAAGCCAGAACAATGAATATCAAAAATTAAATGTTTATTGGCTACTTAATGCTGATTTGAAAAAAATATAATTAAAAGATTTGGTTGCTTGCACATACAAATAACATTTATTCTTGTTAATTCTATAGGGATATAATCACCAACTTGCTAGACTATTTTTATAAAAATGAATTTAATAAAATATTTTAAGTTCAGTACTTAAATTTATTTTCAAAGTATCATGTATTTTATTTTATTTATTTTTTAAAAGATTTTATTTATTTATTTGACAGAGAGAGAGATTACAAGTAGGCAGAGAGGCAGGCCAAAAGAGGGGGAAGCAGGCTCCCTGACGAGCAGAGAGCCTGTCAAAGTATCATGTATTTTAAGTTTTACTTATTTATTGACTGTACTGACTTGAATAGTGTTCCCAAAAAGATACCTCCAAGTCTTAACCCCTACTACCTATGAATGTGACCTTATTTGGAAATAGGATCTTTGCTCATATAATTAAAGCCTGGAGATGAAATAAATTATCCTGGGTTTAGTGGGGCCCTAAATCCAATGATTGGTATCTTTACAAGAGAAAAGAGAGGAAGATGTGCAACACAGAGATACAGAGAAAAGAAAGCTGTGTTAAAATCCAAGTGAAGACAGAGGCAGGGGTTAGAATTATATTATAAAGCTACAAGGCAGGGAATGCCAAGGTTTTCCAGAAACAACAGAAATGAGGAGAAAAGCATGGAATAATAGCTTCTTCCTCAGAAACTTCAAAAAGAAGCACTTCAGAACTATGAAAGAACAGCTCTGTGAAAAATGTTGATGGTATTTTGATCAGGATTGCATTAAATGTGTAGATTGTTCTGGGTAGCATAAAAATTTTAACAATATTTTTTCTTTAAATCCATAAGCATGGAATGTTTTTCCATTTCTTTGTGTCTTCCTCAATTTCTTTCCTAAGTGTTCTATAATTTTCAGAGTATAGATCCTTTACCTCTTTGGTTAGGTTTATTTCTAGGCATCTTATAGTTTTTGGTGCAATTGTAAATGGAATCAATTCCTTAATTTTCTTCTGTCTCATTGTTAGTTTATAGAAATATAAATGATTTCTTTGCATTAATTTTACATCCTGCCACTATGCTGAACTCCTGCACGAGTTCTAGCAATTTTTGGGAGAAGTCATTAGGTTTTCAGCATAGAGTAACATGTCATCTGTGAAGAGTATAAGTTTGACTTCAAGCTGTATTAAAAAGCTGTAATCATCAAGACAATGTGATTCTGGCACAAACAGCCACACAGATCAATGGAACAGAATAGAGAACCCAAAAATAGACCCTCAACTTATCTTTGACAAAGCAGGAAAGAATATCCAATGGAAAAAGGACAGTCTCTTCAACAAATGGTATTGGGAAAATTAGACAGCCACATGCAGAAGAATGAAACTGGATCATTTTCTTATACTACACACAAAAATAGACTCAAAATGGATAGATAAAAGACCTAAATGTGAGACAGGAATCCATCAAAATCCTAGAGGAGGACACAGGCAGCAACCTCTTTGACATTGGCCATAGCAACTTCTTGCTAGAACCATCTTCAAAGGCTAGAGAAACAAAAGGAAAAAATGAACTATTGGGACTTCATCAAGATAAAAAGCTTCCACATAGCAAAGAAAACAGCCAACAAAACTAAAAGACAACCTACAGAATTAGAGAAGATATTTGTAAATGTCTTATCAGATAAAGGGCTAGTATCCAAAATCTATAAAGAACTCATCAAACTCAACACCCAAAGAACAAATAATCCAATCAGGAAATGGGCAGAAGACATGAACAGACATTTCTCCAAAGAAGACATATAAATGACCAACAGACACATGAGAAAATACTCCATATCACTTGTCATCAAGGAAATACAAATCAAAACCACAATGTGATACCACCTTAGTCAGAATGGCTAAAATTAAAAGTCAGAAAATGCCAGATTTTGTGAGGATGTGATTTGATGAGGATGTAGAGAAAAGTGAACCCTCTTATACTGCTGGTGGGAGTGCAAGTTTGTACAGCCACTCTGAATAACAGTATGGAGTTTCCTCAAAAAGTTGAAAATAGAGCTATCCTATGACCTAGCAATTACAGTACTACGTATTTACCCAAAGGACACAAACATAGTGATCTGAAGAGGCACTGTACCACAATGTGTATAGCATCAATGTCCACAATGGCCAAACTATGGAAAAAGTCCAGATGTCCATCAAAAGATGAATGTATAAAGAAGATGTGGTATCTATCTATCTATCTATCTATCTATCTATCTATCTATCTATCTATCATCTATCTATCTATCATCTATCTATCTACCTATTTATCTATCTATCTATCTATCTATCTATCTATCTATCTATCTATCCATCCATCCATATCTATCTATCCATCCATATCCATCTATCTATCTATCTATCTATCTATCTATCTATCTATCTATCTATCTATCTATCGTCTATCTAATGGAATATTACTCAGCCATCAAAAATTGAAATCTTACCATTGCAATGACATGGATGGAACTAGAGGGTATTATGCTAAGTGAAATAAGTCAATCATGGGTGCCTGGGTGACTCAGTCATTTAAGCATCTGTCTTCAGCTCATATTATGATCCCAGACTCCTGGGGTATAGCCTTGCATTGGCCTTCCCAGGAGCCTGGGATCATGACCTGAGCTGAAGGCAGATGCTCAACTGATTGAGCTACCCAGGTGCCCTATTTTCTAAAGTTTAACAAATAAATATGACCCAGTATATGTCTAGTTGAAATATATTCACAAGTGCCCAAAAGACACTGTCAGAATATTCATTAGAGGGAGATATCTAGGGATATCCAGATTTATTTGAGATAAACAAAAGCCAGAGAAAACTCAAATGTCCATCTGCACTAAAATGGATAAATACTATATTCATATAATACTCCTTTGTTTTTTAAAGTGTACTGCAAGGAAAATAACTAAAACACTGTTAAATGCAAAAACATGGATAAGTCACATAAACATAAAACATAAGTCGGACACAAAAAAATAACATGACATGATTCTATTAATAAAAAGTTCAACAGCAAGTAAAACTAGAGTATTTGAAGTCAAGTTAGAATGTCTGCTTTTAGAAAAGAAGGGGGCAATAACTGAGTTGACAGCTTCTAGAACACTGGCAGCATCCTATCTTCTGACTCTCATGGTGGACACATGGGTATTCCCTATATGATAATTTATTGAGATATATGTTTATCAGCATTTTTCTGCATGTGTTATAATTAAATAAAATTATATAAGATTAGAAAAAATATATAAGGTAGACCCAAGCCAAAGAAAACTAGCATAATTTTCTTAACATCAGACGAAACATTTTAGGCAAGTGGAATAACTAGAGAGAAAGAAGAGATATTCACTTTAGTATTTGTCACATTTTAAATATGCATTTTACCTTCAAGTAGAAATGTTAAAGAGCCAGCCTGATATAAAAGTTTTGAATTTATAGTAGAAGCTTGTGTGGGAACTAATTTCCAACTAAGAGTTGGGGGTCATCAGCTAGTCATGGGACTAGCTGAGATCAGCCAAGGTAGAAACTGTATTGGGGTAAAAGAAGGCTGATATTAGAGTAGTAAGGGTGCTGGTTGTTAAAAAAGGAAGAGACAAATGAGGTGAAATTACCCAGCCTTCCCATTCATCAGCAAAAGAGTGGGTTTGCCCCAAGTTTTGCTAGAAGTTCTACTTGGGGTTTTAACACATTTTATAGATCTGCATTTGAAGGGAAATTTGACATGCCAAATTCCAATGTCTAATACAGCTGCACCATATTGAGGTTGGGGTTTCTCCCATCACTACTCTCTGGTCCTACAATCAACAAAATGCCAGAAGCATACACTGTTACTAGAATCTCCCTCTTTCCATGGCTGAATTCTTTAATTACGGGACCTAAAGCTCCTCAGAAGCAATGTGCTACACTCAGTATGTACCCTTTACCCTACCTGTCCTTGGGAGGCTTTCTGTCCTATTATTGTATTTCAAAAAATGAATGTTTGAATATGGGGTTGAGATAAATTCCAGCATTCGAAAACCACATCTATGCTATATATTACAGGATAGCTGCACAGATGTCTGTGTTCTGATTTGGACTGATGTTAAGTCCCTGAGTCAGAGGGCAAAAGTTATGAAGCAACTTCTTACCTGTTTCTAATCATTGATTTTAAAAGGTGAAGCCTAGGTAGATATTTTTGTAGCTAGAGTCACTGGTATTATATTTAATGGAATTCCTACTGGATTACTGATTCAAAAAGTTTTATAAATACTTAGGACTTTTTATCTTTACCTTTATTCTTACCTATGTTTACCTGTTCTAATTTACTGCTTCTGAAGTTCTCTTTCATTTTTTCTCACTTGAACTGTCCTGGACTTCATTTCTCCTACATGACATTAAATAGGGCTTAGCAAAGATAGGCCTTTCATTTGTGTCACATCTGGCTCCTCATGTAGAATGGGAGTGAGTACAAGTAAAAAGCAATTTTATAGATTAAATAAGGAGGAACTGCTAAATTGAGATGAACAGTATTGCCTTATATGGAAGGAAATGTCCACATTATACTTTTGGTCCGTTTTTTATCTCACCAATATGCAACATGTAGTAAATGCTTAACAAATCTCTGAGATAAAACACAAGTTATCATATCCACAAGATGCTGGACTAGGAACCTATGGTCTGATAGAGTTGCAAGTCTTGGCGTTAAGTCTAGATCCTCCAGTCAGTTAACTATATGACCTTGGGCTGATAGCACAGACTCCCTGAACTGCAAACATCTAGAAACAAAAAGCCTCCAAGGATAACTCAAAAAGAATTTTGAGTTGTGAGTCCTGAATTATGATAACAGATATGAAATGACTTCAGAAGTCATAAATAGTGTCAAAATATTGTTAATAACTATGAATTTGATTATACTTAACATTTCTTGACAACAGGTAGGCGTCCTTAAGATATTTAAGCCTCACAAGAACCAGTCTAAATAATTATAGTAAACATCTATTGGTTTTTCCGACCAGCATCTGTTAATATTTTTCCTTCTAACAACTCCTCAGAGTTTCTTCAGAGCACTATCCCCTTTCCCCAAGTGCTTCTTATGGAGTTGACTTCACATCAGCTTAATCACTTGGCTATATAAATTCTCCTGAGAATGAGCTTGTGACTAAATCATAGCCAGGGGGACATAATTTTGGGTGGAATTTTGCAACCAAGACTCTTCTTTTCCTATTGCATGAGAGTCTGAAAGTTTGCTATCCTGGAAGCAGTTGGTAACTCTTGTACAGCTAGGCAGAAAAAGGGAGCTTACCAGAGGAAGTTGGGATGAAGGACAGCTCCCAGGACATAGCATAAATTCTGAATGGAGTTGCATGTGAATATGCCACCCAAACCCGAAGGATGCCTAATAGATAGAAGTGATATCAATGTCCTACACATCACTTATGAAGAACCTGAAGCTCAGGAATGTCAAATCATTTTTCTGAATGATGTGTGTGTATGTGTATGTGTGTGTATATTAGAGATGCGGTTATATTCAATAATATAATAAAGTTATATTCAACTATGTAGAAGTAGAATTTGAATTCCAAAACCTATTTTGGACTCTCTGCCTAGATGTTGGTAATTTATTGGCCCATAAATAATTGTTTGTGAATGTATATGTTTGTATACTCAATACTGAAGAAAGCTTTGTTGCAATAACAGAATTAAAACAGTTTCTCGGTTTGGGAATATTCTCCAAGGAGAAGAATCCTAGAAATAAGTAGAATAAGAAATTTTCTCTTTTTAAATAGATGAAATCTCTTCATTTAAACATGCACAATGTACATTCACATGATCCCCTAAATTTAATGCCAGGCTTTCAAGGACATAAGCTCTGAGAAATGATGGGATGTATTTAAAATACATTTTGTAATTTCATATTTATACATAAATACGTAAATATGTATATATGCAAAGAGACATTTTATAGGACATTTGGGATATATATTGAACTGTATCGTATTTGAATTTATTACATATGAAAATTATTGCTTCTTAGACACAATAAGCCTCTTTTTTAGAGTTCTACAAAATTGTTAACTTTTAAATTCTTGAGACTAGACCAGACAGATGTTACACATTTTAAATATTTTAAAAAATTGACTGTAGTTTAAGCAGTATTTAAGTAAAAAGTATCAGTCTTGAGTCCATTGGCATTTGTATTGATTGTGAATTAATCGTTACTAATTTGATACCTCTCTCTGTGAAGCTGTTTGCTGTCTCCAGGTGAGACATAATTACTTGGGAATACAGAACAGTATTCTCTAACTCACCATAACTCTCTAAATGACATGATGATGAGTTTCAGTAACACTGTGAAGTAAATAAAGAGTGACCAAAAATGCAATCACAGAGGTTTTTGATTAATTTCAGTGAAAACCATAAATGTACAGATAACACCAGGAAAGGTCCTTTTGGGATCATGAGATGCACAGTCTTTGTGTCTGAACTACACATCAACATCAGGTAAACCTCCCAAAATCTCTACAGGAGCAAGTTCTGGCGTTTAGAGAGATACTTTTTTAGAGAGCAAGGTTGTGATTGTCAGTGCTATTGAAGGCTGTTCTTCTCAGAGTCGTAAGTCAATAATCTGAAGAGAGGTTTATATTTTAGATGTTAGGTGTCAATTGTTTCTGTCAACATTGTATTTGCCAGGAAAATATGTCAGGTACATATGATAATGTGACAGCTCTTAAGCATTGTCTCATGAATCAAAAAAAGGGAGTATGGATCAAATAGCAGTATGTACTTCTTAGAAAATATAAAAAGAAGAAAAACAAAGAATAAAACTTTAATTCCTATGGATTTAATTTTCTTTTCACAATTAAAGCAATAACAAGTCAGTATTTTACAACTATTTAAAGGAGAGGGAGAAGTATAAAGAAGGGCCCTAACAAGCCGTTTCCCTCATTCTAGTGGGTAGATAATAGTAACTACTGAAAATAATCTAGAATGACGGATTCATACTCTAGTCTCTGACCTTGGAAAAGTGAGTGTAGACAACAAAAGACCATGAGTGTGGACAACAAAAGTAAGTGTGGACAACAAAAGATCATGAAGGTATTTGACGTTTCATGTAGACAAAAATATGGAGAAGTAAAGATCACTGGAAAAGTCATCACCTGCAATTTTTGGTAGACATTTGTTTTCAAGTAACAGAAAATCTAATACTCGTTTTAGTAATATAGACAGTAAATTATCTCACTTTGAAGAAGTCTGAAAAAGGCAATTATGGCATTTGTGCAACAATGTCCTGCTCTGCTACCAATGGATTTTTATGTTGGGCTTAGGTTTGAGTCACATTATAGATGTCACAACCCCTGCATCATATCTTTACTCCTATGATCTGAACACAGAAGAAGAAAAAAAAGAACAGGGATTTCCTTTTACCATAGAGAAAATCTTTTTTTTTCACATTGAAAAAAACTGCTATTTATGTTCTATTAGTCATAACTATGTCACTGGGTGACCTGAATTGGAAAAGCAGTTGGAAAGTGAATTATTAGCAAAAGGATGGTCATATCTGGCTTGTCCTAATTATCATTCAATCCACTGTGCAGGGCACATTGCTGTCCTGAACAAGTTTAAGGCTCTGTGAACAAAAATATAAGTAAAAATGGCAATTGGGTAGGCAACGGCAGTGTTTGTGACAGCTATCAAGGTACTATTAAACTTCTATTTTCTCTTTTCCATTATATCTTACATATTTCAACAAGCCTGGTCATAAAACTGGCCCCAAACTCTCGACTTGATAACTTAGACATATGAGGGAAAATATGAGAATAAGAATGTGTACGTAATCTCTTTCATTTTCTTAACCAATTCATACAAACTTTTCTTAAAAATAAATTTATATGCAATGATGCTGCAGTGGGTTGAATGGTAGTACCAAAGCAATATGTCCACATTCTAATTCCCAGAAACTGAATATCTCTTTGTTTGGAAAGAGAGTCTTTGCAGACAGAATTAAGTATCTTGAGACAAGATTATCCTGAATTATCTAGGTGAGTCCAAAATCTAATGACAATTATTATAGGACAGACACACACAGGGGAGGCTTGACAGAAGAGGAGGAGGCAATGTGACCCCAGAGGTAGAGACTGCAGATACACAGCCACAAGCGAGGAATGCTTGGAGATACCAGAAACTGGAAGACACAAAGAAAGAAATCTCTTCTTGAGCATTCAGAGAAAGCACAGTTTTCCTGACACTTTGATTTCAGACTTCCAGCTTCCAGAACTAAAAAACAATAAATATCTGTTGTTTTAAGCCAATGAGTTTATATTTATTCTTTCCTTCTCCCTTCCTCCCTTATCTGTGTTTACTTCTTTTTTTTTTTTTTTAAAGATTTTATTTATTTGACAGAGAGAAACACAGCAAGAGAGGGAACACAGGCAGAGGGAATGGTAGGGGAGAAGCAGGCTTCCTGCCGAGCAAGGAGCCCGATGCGGGGCTCGATCCCTGGACCCTGGGATCATGACTTGAGCTGAAGGCAGACGCTTAAGGACTGAGCCACCCAGGTGCCCCCTCTGTGTTTACTTCTGCTAGAAGTCAATGAGTACAGTTTTCTTGGTATTCCTTGAGTGTACTTTTAGGGTACCTATTGTCAGGGAGCAAGAATTCCTGTCCCCTTCAAGGCCCCTCTAGCCAGAATGAGAAGCAAATTGACATGAGACAGATTAACGGGAAAAAATAAAATTTAATAGCATATGTATGCAGAATCCGCATAAACATGGTTATTTCAAAGACAGTCAAGCAAAATGAGGTATATGTGTTATCCTGAACTAAGGGAGAAAGGAGTAGGGGTCTGTAACTTCAAAGGGAAGGAATATAATCCTCAGGTAGAATGGAAAAGAGTAAAAGTTGGTAAACCAATATTTGCTGAGCTACTAATAAACAATAGGACAAAGAGAGGACTTTGATTAAACAGGTCTTGTTAGGTTCCTCCCTATCTACCATACCTAGTTCCCATCATAATGTAGATATCTAATGGTGATAGTTCTCCTCCTGGGGCAAGTCCAAATTTAGATAATTCACTTTGGAAGTTGAGAGGGAGGTAAGGAATCTTTCCCGAATCTGCTGGGTTTTGACTGCTTTGTAAACCAAAATAGTCTTCATGCCAAAGTGGCCCACTTTGGGGTGTCCTGCTTTTGACCTTATATGTCACTTAAAAAAAATTGATCTGTTTCATCTGCCCAACCTTGCCACAGGACAAAGAGTTAGTTCCCTGAAGTCTAAAAAAACGAAACAAAACAAAACAAAAACCAAAAAAAAACCAAAAACCAAAAAACAAAGCAAATGAACAAACAACAGAAACAGACTCCTAAATACAGAGAACAAACTACCTTGTCAAAGGGGAGTTGAGGAAAGGACAAAATAAGTGAATGGAATGAAAAGGTACAAACTTCCACTTATGAAACAAATAAGTCATGAAATTAAAAATGAAAAAACAGCATAGGAGATTTTGTCAATAATACTTTAATTACAACAGATGGTAATTACACTTCTTGTGGTGAGCATTAAACATGTATAAAACTGTCAAATCACTATGTTGTGCACCTGAAGCTTATCTAACATTGTATGTCAACTATACTTCAATAATAAAATTCTTTTTAAAAAGAGGTAGTTCCCTAAAATAACCACTGCTTTAGGCATTTGCCTTAGATTAAATCTGTCATATCCTTACAAACTTGGTTTGAGATTTATGATATTTTTTACATGTTTGGTAGACTTGGCCCATAAAGGTGTCCATTATCTTGTGCTAGCCCAGCAATACATTAATAATATATGTTGTCACTTCCATTCCCAAGAAAGATCTAGATGTTTTATTGTAAAAGGACTTCTCTGATTATCTAGTCTACTATATTATTAGAAGAAATCTATACTACTAATTTTCTACTATTATTTCACTTAACTAAATTAGGGAAATAATTTTATTTGATAGTCTATAGCTCTAAACTAGCAATGTAACTCTACTAGTACATTTTCTACACCCACATTTTAATATGTAAAAAAATCTATATCCCTGAAGTTCAATATTATGACATTATACACCATGTTATGATGGATCTATTTTCTTTTCTTAGAATGAAAGGAAATGAGAAGGTAAAGATTATGGTTTGTTTAGAATTGGGGACTCAAACTCATATTAATGCAGGGACAAAAATGTTAATGTTAATGAGTAAATGGGTCTAGCATTAACCTGGCCAAGACATATTCTTTCTACAGCAGGAGAGCTAAGTACTCCATTCTAATTAATTGGTGCTGTGAGTCTAATTTTTGGTACAATTTTGTCAGTCTTCTTACTATTTTTTTAGGATAGACTGTGCTTATGATTTTGTTTTAGTAAATTTCAGTTTGTGTGCATCAAACAAAAGATGATTTCATGTATTTGAAAACACTATGTTGACAGAACAAAAAACAAAACAAAACAAAAAAAAACAAAGGAAAACAAAACAAAAACAAAAAACCCAGGATTTGACTTAGCCTGTAGTCAACATTATTTATCTATAATTTTAAATTTTAAAACTTTGCAGATCCTTAGACATCATCTGTGTAACTTACACATTTCACATGCAACATAGTTCAGTTATGTTGACAGACTTCAAGTCAACTCAAAGTCAAAATTCTTTCTAGTATCCTGGAATACTGACACTTTATCCAGTCTTCTTTCAAAGTTTCAGGATCCAGTTTAGCAGGGCAAGTGAAGTTTGAGAGAACTGCTTAAAACTCACCATCAACACAATGTTTTTAGAACCTTTTGTTTGTACCACGTACTGTGCCATTTAATTTAAATATAGCACAATAGCTAGAGTGTATAATAGATCTGTCCGCTGAAAAGTATTAGTTCATAAAAAAACAGAAAGTTTAATAGCAAAAGTTATAATTCCAATAGTAACCCTAAGATATCATGTATTACTAACTGACAAGTCTAGAGTGAATGGTCTTCATTGCTGAAGACCGTTGATGACACTAGACATGTCTACAACAGCTAGTTATTTTCATTTCATTAACTTTATCAAGTCTTCAGATCAAAAAGATTTCTATTAAAATACCTGTAAATCTTTTTGATGGCTAAGTAATACTCGCGCGCGTGCGTGTGTGTGTGTGTGTGTGTGTGTGTGTCCATATCTTCTTTAGCTATTTATCAGCTGATGGACATTTGGGCCCTTTCTATAATAAGGTATGGTTGATAATGCTGCTAGAAGCTTTGGGGTGCATATCTCCTTTCGAAATAGGATTTTTATACCCTTTGGATAAATACCTAGTAGTACAATTGCTGAGTTGTAGGGTAGCTCTATTTTTAATATTTTGAGGAACCTCAATACTGTTTTCTAGCATGGCTGTGTTTGTATTGAAAACCGTAAGAGAAGACTACAGAGAACTGTAACTACAGAGAACAAACTGAGGGTTGATGGAGGGGTGGTGGATGGGGGATGGACTAAATGGGTGATGGGCATTAAGAAGGGCACTTGTTGTGATGAGCACTGGGTATTACATGTAAGTAATGAATAACTAAATTCTACTCCTGAAACCAAAATTACATTATATGTTAAATAACTATAATTTAAATAAAAATTTGAAAAAATTACTTCTAAATCATCTACCAGAATCTGAAATACAAAAATTACACTTTGTATGACTTTATGATTGGTATGAATTGCAATTTGTGATTAATAAAATTTGAAATACCACATACTACTCAATAGCATAAAAGCCCAAATAATCTAATTTAAAAATTGGCACAGGAAGCTAATACACATTTTTCCAAAGACATACAAATGGCCAACAGGTACATGAAAAGATCCACAACATCACTAATTATCAGGGAAATACAAATCAAAACCACAATGAGTTATCACCTCATACCTGTTAGAATGACTAGCCTCAGAAAGGCAAGAGATAATTAGTGTTGGAATGAGTGTGAAAAAAAGCAAACCCCTGTGTAATGTTGGTGGGAATGTAAATTGGCACAGTGAAAATGGAAAATGATGTGGAAATTCCTCAAAAAAATTAAAACTAGAACTGTCATCAATTCAACACTCTCACTTCTGAGTATTTATCCAAAGAGAATGAAAACAGGATATCAAAGAGCTATCTGCACATCCATGTTCAGTGCAGCATTATTCACAGTGGCAAAGATATGGAAATAATCTAAGTTTCCATCAATAGATGAATTGATAAAGAAGGTGTGAGATACACACACACACACACACACACACACACACACACTCACACTGGAATATTATTCAGCCACGAAAAAGAAGAAAATCCTGCCATTTGCAACAACATGGATAGATCTTGAGGCATTATGTTAAGTGAAATAAGCCAGACGAAAAAAGGCAAATGCTGTATGGTATTATTCATATGTAAAATCTTAGAAAAGAGAAAAACAGAAAAGGAAAAAAAAAAGGAAAAGAACAGAAAAGAAAGGAAAAGAAAACATCATAGAAACAGAGAGTAGAAAAGTTGTCAGGGTCTGGGGAGTGGGGAAAATAAGAAGTTGGTAAGAGTGTGTGTGTGTGAACAGACATTCAGATACAAGATGAAAAAGTTTTAAGGATCTGATATAAAACACAGTTTTATAGTTATTAACATTGTATTATATAACTGAATGTTTTTACAGATTTTATTTATTTATTTGACATAGAGAGAGGGCATGCACAAGCAGGGAGTCACAGGCAGAAGGAGAGGGAGAAGCAGATTCCCTGCTGAGCAGAGAGCCCAATGCGAGGCTGGTTCCAGATCCTGGGACCTGAGCCAAAGGCAGATGCTTAACCAACTGAGCCACCCTGTAACTGATCTTTTCTAAGATAGTGGAATGTAGACATTCTCATGGAAAGAAAATATAAATATATATCATATTTTTATATTATATAAAATACATGTATATAAATGCATGAAGTGATGAATGTATTAATTAACTAGATAGCGGGAATGTTTTCACAATGTATCAAATCATCACAATATATACTTTATCTTACAATGTTATTTCTCAATTATACCTTAGTAAAGCTGAAAAAATATTTGAATATTCATTTATTTAATAGGTCTTATTTAGCAACAATGGGTAAGATACAAAAGTAGGCATAATAGTGAGAATAAAAAGAGGGAGACATGATGATCTGGTGAAAAAAAAAAAGGAACCATAACTTACAAACTCAAGGTTCAGCTTGTATATTGTTCCTAGATTGTGTGTCTTGACTGAGTCACATTAATAACATAGATTTCAAGGTTCTCACCCATCAAATAGGGATAACAATGACCTCTGCTGCTATGTGGCTTGAATCACATAATAAATAGAGCAGCCATCCTCATATGGTGAAAGTGATCAACAAATGTTAGGTACAATTACAAAAAACTCTTTTTTTTCTAAAGATTTTATTTACTTATTTAAGAGCGAGTGAGAGAGAGAGAGAGAGAACCAACAAGGAGGGAAAGTGGCAGAGGGAAAGGAGAAGCAGGCTCCTCTTTGAGCAGGGAGCCAGATGTGGGACTTGATACCAGGACCCTGGGTTCATGACCTGAGCTGAAGCCAGACACTTAGCTGAGCCACCCAGGTGCTCCCCAAAAATTCTTTATTAATGTCCCCTCATTTGTATTTTATAACAGTACCATGCAATGGTACTATCATGGTACCATTTTATAGACAAGAAAACTGAGGCTTGGGGTGATTCATTAATTTATCAATAATGAAGACCTCATAGAGGAGGTAGAATTTTCCTTGAAGAGAAAAAAAGATTGAAGTATTCAGTCTAATAACAGGGGGAATATCACAAATCAGGCATGTGTCAGGTTGTATTTTACAAAATTGACCTTGGCAAAATCACCAGTTTGGGAGTTGCTATGCTTTCCCAGAACCTTGACATTCCCTATCAAGAGGTGAATTCTATTTCTCTTCTTCTGGAAACTCACTGCACCTTTGTGACTGTTTTAACAAATAAAATAAAAAGAGAAGTAAAACTATTAGAAGTTTTCCCTTCACATGCGTGTTACATGGTCTGTTAGGGTTCTCCAGAGAAACAGAAAGAATAGGATGTACAGATATATGGACAGAAAGATTTAAGGAACTGGCTCATATCATTGTTGAAGCTTACAAGTCTGAAATTCTCAGGGCAGGCCAGCAGGCTGGAGAACCACAGAAGAGTGGAGGGAGGTTGCAGCCTTGAGTTCAAAGGCTTTTGGATAAAGAATTCCTTCTTCCTCAGGGGGACCTCAATTTTTTTCTCTCAAGACCCAAGATGGGATGGGGCCCACCCTCACTATGGACAGTAATCTCCTTTACACGAACTGTACTGATTTAAATGTTAATCATATCTAAAAACTTTCAAAGAAACATTTATAATTGTGTCTGACTTAAACAACTGGGTGCCATAGTCTAGCCAAGTTGACACATAAAAGTAACTATCACAGGTGAGTCGAGTAAATATGTCAACAGGACTATGTAACAAAAATCAATTTGGGACTTAGGGCACTTAAAGAATTTGGCTGAATCCAAACATTGCCATTTCTGCTTTGGCCATTGACGCCTGAAGCATTTTATTTGTATCTATTTTTGGAAACTTATGTTGCTATGTCCATCTAACAAAATCTGTGAGTACCCCTATATTTAAAGGATAATCATGAAAATATATTTTACAAGTAAGAATTTCTTTTAAAATAGTTCCAAGGAAAGAAAGCCATCAACTCCCAACCCTAAGACTCTCCAGGGAAATGCTCTAATAACATTAGGATTTTGTCTTGCTGTCTAATTTTGAATATAGTTTGTCTTTGGATGGTAGTAAAATCAATGATTATTCAGAGCTCTGAAAGGACCACTCTTATCTTGAAATAGTTTCTTGGAAAATGACAGAGACAGTGGACTCTGTTGCCACAGACCTGACTTCGCCTGTAAGAGATGTATTGTCTTGGGCAAACCACTTTATTTCTCTCAGCATAACAATTCTCATTTGTAGAAGGAAGTGATTCAACTATCTACCTCACTGGGTTATTATAAGGATTAAATGGTATTATATAGACAAAGAGCTTAGCACAGTACCTGGAACAAAGTAAGTGTTCAGTAAGTATCAAATACTAATAAAAAAAATACAGATTAATGATGTAGGCAGGCAGCTATCAGGAGCACTATCTGTTAAAGTTCTAGAATTAAATAGCCTTTATGAGAAACTGACAAATCAAAGGTATATAGATCTTTTTCATTATTTCATCCATTCAAAATTACTACAGAGTGCTAGGCACAGTCCTAGATCACAGGAATTTGTTGGTGAATAAAAATGGCACATGTTAGCTTTCATAAGCTTACAGTTTAGTTAGTAAAAAAATAATAACTAAATGTGAGTGTGTGAATGTATATTGTGATAAGCACTATGGAAAAACCAGCAGATTCAAGCAGATAGGGTGGTAAAAACAAAAGTACAAAATAAGCAGGGCCCTTGTCATATAGGATCTCATGATAGGCAATGACAAAAACTATGGATTTTCTAAAAAAAAAAGTCATTTTATGAATTTTTTTTAAAGATTTTATTTATTTATTTGACAGAGAGAGAGATCACAAGTAGGCAAAGAGGCAGACAGAGAGAAAGGGGGGGGGGAAACAGGCTCCCCGCTGAGCAGAGAGCCCGATGTGGGGCTCGATCCCAGGACCCTGAGATCACGACCTGAGCCGAAGGCAGAGGCTTTAACCCACCAAGCCACCCAGGCGCCCCTCATTTTATGATTTTAAACAGGATAATGACATTATCTAATTTGTATTTTTAAATGATTTCTTTGATTTCTGTATATGGAAGAGCTTCCTAAGAAGCAAAAGAAACAAGGAAAATCAATAAGGGAAGGAAGATGCAGTAAAAACAGAAAATATGTGTAAAAAAATGGAGATCAGGAGAAATGACTTGATTTGAGAAATGTTTCTAAGTTATAAATCATCAGAGTGTTGACAAATTAGAAAGAGGGGTAGGGGCAGTTAAAACAAAAGAAAATGAAGAATGATTCTAGTTTTCTCTAGACACTTGGGAAGAGATTCATGACAAAGAGACATAAATAAGACTGAGAATAAAACTGGCTTTTCTTTTTGGGAGGTTTAGTAATTAAGAGCTTTCAGAGACATATCAATTTTGAGTGCTAAGAAGACAGCTAAGTAGAAACACAAAGTAGATAGATTTCTAAAGCACATGGGAAAGGTTTGTATCGTAAGTAGAACTTCTAATTCTACATCATATAATTGGTATGTAAGGTCAGAGAAGCTGGAGACAAAACGAAGAAAGAAAAGTAGAGGCATGGGGTATATTTATTAGTTTTTCAAGGTTCTCATAACCAGTTAGCACAAACTGGGCAGCTTAAAACAGACATCTATTCTCTTACAATTTCAAAGGCCAGAAGGCAAAAGTGAAGGTGTTGGCAGGGTCATGCTCTCTCTGAAGGCTCCAGAGGTGAGTCATTCCTCGCCTCATCTAGCTTCTGGTGGCTCCTGCCATTCATTGGTTTGTGACAGTATAACTGTAATCTCTGCCTCTGTCTTTGTGTGGTCTTATCACTATCTTAAGTCTCCCTCTCCTTTCTCTTATAGGGATAATAGTAATTGAATTTAGCATCCATCCTAGTTCCAAGACAATACCAATCTGGAATTCTTAACTTAAGCACATTTGCAAAGACCCCATTTCCAAAGAAGTTCATGTGTGTAGGTACGCAAGGTTAGGCACTGGACAAATAATTTTCGTGGGACTTTTCAATCCACCACGTGGAGTTAAGCCATAGGAATTCTAGAATTAGAAGTTTGGGTAGAGGAAGGATGAGGAGTCTGCAAAAGACATTAAGATGTTGCTTTTAGAGGAGAGGAAAATGAGGGAGTAGGGGCGCCACAAAGGCCAAGACCAGCAAGTGTGTCAAGGAGAATGTGGTCAGATTGAATGGGTCATTGCTCTGTTATGAATAGTAATTAAGAAAATCCATGCAAAACACACAGCGTAGAGCCTTTTAAGTGCTCAAGTACTGTTGTTATTTTCACTGCTGTTGAATAGAAAGGCCCTAATTTTCTAGAAAAGCATTTTAACCCAGCATTGAAAATTATTCTAGTGGAACTGTCCTGTTATTTGGTTAAGTGATGGATGTTTAAAGGAACTTTAAAAAATAGTCATACTGAATAATGTAATTTTTATCATCTGCACAGAAAAAAAGAGAGAACTTAATTGAAAGTCCATTTTAGTATACTCTCAATTAATATTTTAGCTTGCTTAAATTTACAATGTGTTTTTTTTCAAATATATCAAATAATGCATTGATGTGTTAGTAGAAAATTTCTCCAGCAATAAATAGAGTATGGATTTTGAAGAATTATTTAAGGAATTATAATTTAATTTTTTCTAAAATATTTATAGCATATATGAAATATATCTTAAAATGTATAAATTTTGAAATATTTATATTTCAAGGATTTTGCCTCTTATTGGGGTTATTTCAAGTCTTGATTCTATGCATAGGATTTTAAGCTCATTCTGTCACTAAAATTCTTAGGAACGTCTTAAGAACTTATAGAGATAGGATATCAGAATATTAAACAAATTTGTACTAAATATCTTAAACTAGCCTAGAACTCCCTTGAACTAATTCTATTTCCAACATTTCATATTTGATATTAAGGTATGCTCATTTTTCAGCTTGTCACATGGGTAACTTATACAATTTAGGTAAAGCCAATGAATGAATTTTGTATAGAAGAGCCTTAGGAGTAGGATGGATTGTGATACACACACCACACACACACACACACACACACACACACACACACACACGTATGTACATAAGAGAAAGAGAGGGAGGGAGGGAAGGAGGGAGAAAGAGAGAGAGAGAGTGAGAGAGAGAGAATGGGAGGGGACGAGATGGCTCACAAGTGGTGGTGGTGTCTATATTTTCTGAATCATGCATAATAGGAGTATTTTGTGTGTGAATACATACCAAATATTTCTTCTATTTGTTTAAAAATACATACAACAACTTCCAAGATACAATCTTAAAAGAATGAGGTGAAAATTAATAGAAAATATAAAATTCAATTATTAACACACTTGAACCATATTCATCTGACTTTAGAGAAAACTTACTTTGGGGCATTAGAGGAGGAGATAGCCTATGATAGTAGTCAAGATGGAGGGCTGGAAAGCCAGGTGGTTTGAGTTCAGATCGTGGCTCTACTTACAAGTTAGTCTGTGAATACTAGACAGATGTAAGGTCATCTGAAACTGCTGGGCTACTTGCCTCTGTAAATCTAATTCACTCCCACATCTTCCTACATACAGTGCAACATTAGGAATAGTGATTGAACTAGAATGTATTTCTAGGTTAGGATAGGATCCTTCCTTAACAGTTGGAAGTACATATATTTGCAGGATGACAAAATCATCCCAGTTTCGGATTTACCCTGTTTATCACTGAACATCCTTTATTCACTTCCTAAACCTGTCCTAGGCAGCAAGATGGTTGGTCAGCAACCATGTAACAGGGAGAAACAATAACTAAAATGCTAACCTATTGTGCCTAGGGTACTTAGAATTCCCCTAGAGGGGTTTTCTAAATGAATTCAAGCTTTTAATTTTATAGTTATTAAATATAAAGTAATGTTGGAGAAAATGAGAAATAATAAGGGTAAATTAAGTCCTTGCTACTCAATATGTGTGTCTTCAGACACAGTATGGTATCAGCATGAAGTTTGATAGGAGGAGGATGTAGGATGTAGGAATATGTAGGATCTCAGGCAACCACCCAGAATTAGTGGGTTGATCTAATTTTCATAATATCCCTGTGTTTGTATTTGTATTTGTATTCCCAAACACATCAGATTTGGGGGAGCACTGATATAGAATAGCGAAGGACTTTCCTCTATCAATTTCTATACTTACTTCAGTTCTGATAATGCATTAAAATCACCTCTAGCATTTATACCTGGCCTCACCTAAGGATATTCAGGTATTAGAGGATTGTCTCGGTGTTTTAAGAATTCCTGAGTGGGAATTAGTGAACTTTACATCTGAAACTAATGATACACTATACGTTAACTAATTTAAATAAAATAAGTAAAAAATAATTCCATGAGTGTCTCTGATTTATAATAAAAGCTGAGATCTCTAATTTAGAACAAATAGGTGGTTATTTTCTTTAACCCAGTCACCTTAGGATTCTCTACCATACACACTATTATTCCAATTTTTTACAATAATTTAGGGTGGGGGTTCTTATATTGCAGTATTAGACTTACTATGGAAGGTTTGCTAAAGTACAAAGTACTGAACTCCACCCCCACAGTTGCTGATTCCTGGGACTGAATTTGTATTTCTAATAACTTCCCATATGATACTAATATTTCTGATCCAGGGACCACTCTCTGAGAACCAATGACTGCGTGACCTGGTTCTGAACTTAAAAGATCTAGGTTTAAACAGCATCACTTCCATCAGCTAGTTCTGTGGACTTGGGAGAGCTGCTTTACTTCTTCTAGTTTTGTTCCTGCATCTTTAACATGGGAATAATTTTGGTATGTACCTTATATGTATAAAAGAAGTAATTTTATAAAGCATAGCATTTGGTAGTGCTCATGAAGCTATTTGTCACTTTTATAGTCCAAAATCAAAGAACACTTAACAGTTAATGTCACGCACTTTGGCCTCTGGACAATCTTATTCCTTATGACACTAGACCTAAGACCTGTACTTTAAAAAAAGATTCAAAGACCAACTGGAGATGACAAATATTACTTATAGCTTCTCTTATTTCCTGCAGACTCAAGGCTCATTAGTTTATTAAAGGCTCTTAGAAGTCGCACAGCATAGAAACCTGCTTAATCTAACATTTTCCATATTTAAATCCTTGGAAATTAACGTTACTTGGAATGTGCTTTGAAAAACACTGGCTTAGACAGTTAACTTTCTTTTAAAATGGAATGTCGTGCATTGATTTATCCACTGTAGAAAATACTCCCACAAACTAATCAGTATTTCACTGTAAAGGCAGTGCACTATCTGATAAGCAATCTTTTGAGAATGGATGAAAGAATGTCACACAACTGAAGTGGGGTTAAGAACAATGGACAGAAGACAATGTTCTATTTCTGTACACAAGACTAAGTGAAAAATGCTCTAAGCAGATCTCTTGTAAAGTCCAGATAATGGTGCTATAACTCATTGTCTGAAGTTTGATAAACCAAAGAAATGATTTCCAAGACCTTAAGCCTCAAATATACTATAAATATATCTCCAATTGATTGTTAAGAGCATTTTTATTATATTTCAAGGCATCAAAGGGCTTAAAGATAACGTACTATTTATAGATTTATTAAAAAATAACTTCATTCAGACTACCGTCTTGCTTACTTCTTAGGTGAATTTACTCAAATCCTTGGCTTTAAACCCATCTATAGATTGATGACTCATCCGTTTACAAAACTAGCCATGACTTGTTCTGTGAACTCAATTCATATATCTAGCCACTGATTTTATATCTCTACTTGGATGTCTAATAGGATCTCAAATTTAAGTTGTTCAAACTTGAAATCCTAGTTCCCATGAACCCTGCCCCTCCCATGGTCCCCAAATCCATTTTTTTTTACAGTCTTATAAATTGGTAAATAGCAAGCCCATCCTACTACTTCTTTGTGCCAAAAGCCTTGGTATCATCCTTGATGCTTCCTTCTTACACCTCACAATTTGTCATCTTCAGATAGATCTCCTTCTATACATATATCTAGAATCAAGCTTCATCTAATTATTCCCACTGCTGCCACCTAGTTGAAAAATCACCAGCATCTGTTGCCTAGACTGGTATATTTATTTCCTTGCTGGTCTCTCTGCTTTCTATCTGGGGAATCCAACAATCTAGTCACATAGAACAAGCATAAAAATCCTTTCAAAAGGCAAATCTGAACATAAATTTCCTTCCTTGAGACTTTAAAATGGTTTAAAACCTTCTCATCTCCCTCCAAATAAAACCCCAAATGCTTTTTATAACCTCTAAGGTACTGCACGTTCCAGCCCCTCCTACCTTCATCCTGAACACTCACCTACCTCTCACTGGATTCTTCCTGAAATGCATCAAGTATATTTCCATTTCAATGGCTTTACATGTTCCATTCCAGTGCCTGAAACATTGCTTCCCCAGATATATCTACATGGCTCACTCCTGGACTTCGTTTAGGTCTTTGCTCAACACTGGACAATGATCAAACAAGACTTCCACAGTTATGCTTTCTGAGCTAAAATCACTTCTGTTATCTGTCTTTTTTTTTTTTTTTAAGATTTTATTTATTTATTTGACAGAGGGAGAGAGATCACAAGTAGGCAGATAGGCAAAATCAAAGAGAGAGGGGGAAGCAGGCTCCCTGCTGAGCAGAGAGCCCGATGAGAGGCTCGATCCCAGGACCCTGAGATCATGACCTGAGCCGAAGGCAGAGGCTTTAACCCACTGAGCCATCCAAGTGCCCCTGTTATCTGTCTTTAATCCTCATAGCAGTTAGCACTTGTCTGACCTGTACATTTATTTTGTCGTTATTTATTTTCCGCCACTAAAATACAATTTCCACAACCATTTGCTCTCTCTATTCCCAGGATCTAGAGCAGATATTAGCACATAGTAGGCATCGATAAATATCTGTTGAATGAATGGATGAAGTATCTATTATTTTCATGCCTCTAGCTAAATGTGTCACCTATACTTAAATTTTCACCAAATCATCATCTACCCACGTAAGAGATATTACTATGATTTAATTACTGCTCTAAGCTTAGTACTCCCACTGGATCACTTGATATCTCAACACAATTGAAACATTCCCAATTTTTACTTTCTACTATCCAATGTGTTCTTCTTGGAGCTAGAAATTGATTATATTCCCTTTTCTTACATACGCTCTGGTCATGTGATGGGATAGAGGAGGCAAGGATATTGCCTGAGATGCAGCTTCTGTTTAGGTCAATAACCTCTTAAATTTTTCTATTTTTTTCTCCTTAATTTCTTGTGGAACCCTTGACATTGTGCTCAATTTTGTGATCAAGGATCTATTCACATACACCGGTTAGGATAGTCAAAAACAAAATCCCAAAGAGTAACAACAAAACTGCATGTTTCTATACTAATTATTTAAAAACACTTGTTACTATATACTGCAATAATTTGTATTAAAGTATCTTCCATATTTACGGAGTTCAGCTCTTCTTAACTCAAAGAATCTCAAAAGGTGGCTGGTCTAAAAATCTTGATATATGATTAAAGAGGAGGGAAACTGTATGAGCTGAAGCTAAAAATAGGCAAGTCTTGTTTTATTCTGACATTTCAGCCAGCAGCTCCAGCTCTCTTCTGGGAAAACAAGTATCAAATAGGAGGACAGTGGCTCTGTTCCTTGTTTATAATCTACAGGGAACTGCCGATGGTTGGCAACACTTGAACAATTTAAAAAGCCCGACCTCTATGTTCTAAAAACGTTTCAGTGAATATGTAAAAGTCTCCAGTCAGACCCTAGTGTTTGGAAACATAATGGTAAAATTTTGATTGAGGCTCAGTATTGATTAACCTCTTTAAAGTTCTAGCAGTGACATTTCTGCCATTAAGCTGTTAATTCATGCACTTAATATTGGGGAAAACTAAACACCAGAGGTCAAGGGCTTAATAGGAAAGAGCCCCTTTGTGTTTTTCACATTCTACCTTTTGCAGAATACAGTTCCTGCAATATTCATTCTGGTGGCTATCAAAAGTGCCTATGTGGTCCAAGAGCAGCAGGAAGCCCTTGAAAAGAATTCTGAAAGAAGAGACAAGAGACCATATTTCCTTTTTTCTTCTTCTAACGTTTACTTGCTGCTTCATAAATCACTTGAGTGCTCAGCGATTTCATTTCTTATCTGTATAATGTGAAAGATTAAGTCTGTATCCTACCTCTCAAAGATATTTGCTAAGAACGACAAAGTTAGCATTGCCTCACGGCTTGAGATAGTCTAAAATAGACATTTCAGCTGTGACCTTGACATAAAGAGAGATCTATCCCCACATCTGGTATTCCCCAGTTCAAAACAGGTATCATGAGAAGTCCCCATCTCCCACCTCTACTTATGTAAAGATAAAAGGAGACCAATCCTCCAACTTTGTAGTAGAGATGGTGATAAGACAGCAAAATGTGGGGGGAAAACGTTTTTTCAACTATCTTCCTAGAATCATAGATCTTAGTAAGAAGTGACTTTAGCAAGTTGTTGTTAGCGTTCCCATTTATATTTGGAGTAACTGAAACCCAGAAGAGTTAAATATTCCATCTAAAATTAAAAGGTAATTAAGTGTTAGAAATAAAATATCACCATTAATGCAGGGCTAATTCTACTTCACTTTCTTTTATCATTTCATCTTTCCTCAACTTTCCTATGGTCTGAGGCCTGGCATTCAATGTCCCCCACTTCCTTTGGTACATTTGTCTACAGACAAATATAACATGAAACCACTATAAATACATGTATAAACTTTAATAAACTTTGGCCAGAGGTAATCCAAGTCTCAAGGTTATAAATCTCATCTTCAAATATGCATATCCACATCCTTATTTTTCTAGGTGTAATCAAATAAGTTTTTAGCCCTAAACTCAGACAAAACTATTCGAGAAATAAATTATATTAATGATCACTCAAAAACCAACAGTAATGGAAAAGAGATGTAGGATACTTTTGGGAGAAGGTAGGAACTGAGATAAGTTCTCAAGGAAAGCTTCCTGAGGCTGCTGATTGCAGTATGTGTGTTAATGAAGATACTCTTTAACATGTTAACTTTGTGAAAATTCTTATAATTTTTGGACTTTTCTGCATATATGTTATTCATTAAACATTTTTAAGTTTACATAATATTCTCTTCTTAAAATTTAAGATTGGAAATGAGAGAGTGCAAGAAATATATTTTTCCCCAAAACCAGTGTGTTTTTTGGTGTAATTAATACTCACATAAGTCCATCCATTGAAATTTTGCAAAATGCATTTTTAGGGTCTTTTAACCTTGGGGAGTCAGCTGTTTTAAATATACTTAAAAGAGCAGAAGATTCTTCTCCAAATGATCTTCCTTGGATAAGACAAAGATAAACTATCAGAGGCATTTTGTCTGTGGATAGCACCTGAAACAGCATTTTTTTTCTCTATGTTGGCAACTGTAGGAAAGTTTCATATTGCCCTAAGGGGATAAATTCACTGGCTGCTAATCAGGACCAGTTTTGTGTGATATGGACATCTGTCTAACAAGAGCTAGATGAAGACTGCCGTGTCTTTGACAACTAGGAGACAACGGAACAGCCTTTAGATAGTAATGATTTCTGTCAAGTTAACCTACCACAAACAGATGGCGAGAAGTGACTTCGAGTTGAAGGGTTCCATTGCCCACCTTTAATCCCCTAAGCTATCTGGTCCTCTACTCCTCTTTTGACAAATACAATGTTTCATTTTTTATTGATGCAAGACAGTACATATGGTCCATTTATTTAAATCTGCAGTGATCCAGGTAAGCAAGTGCTGAGAAGTTACTGTAGATACATACAAGCTAAGGGATTAAATTTACACTACTAACTTTCTTTTTTTAAATCCCATAGCAAATAGGCAGCAAATTTCCAGCTCATGGAAAAAAAAAAAAATAGGAGTATCATGAAGGAAAAAAAAAAAACTGCTAAAACCAGAAAATGTTTACAAGCAATTCCCAAATCTAGAGATCATTTAGTTTTCTTGAATACATGAATATTTTATAAACTGGTAATATCAGGGCTTTCTACCCTTAAATATCTGTCCAAAATGTTTTATGTCATCTGTTGGTAAATGATTTTAACATTCACTTTTCACCTGATATATCTTCCCGCTCATACAATTCATTTCAGAGGCATAACTTGTTTTCTTTGCTAAGATTTCATTTCCTCCCATCTCAGAATTTGATGAAATCTATTTCTTAGTGCCTCGTCTTCCAGTGAAAGCTGACAACAAGTATCAGACCAAATGTAGCTGTTCCATATGAAGTAATTTATTTCTGTCAAATATTAGACATTATTTTTTTCTTGACATAAGATGACTGATACTGTTCTGTGAGATCCCAGAGGTGCAGCTTAACCACTTAAGGGCTGAGACTCATTTAAAAAAAAAATGTGTTCCATTCAGAGAATTAGGTTTTGGTTTGGGGAGTTAGAAAGCAAACAGAAAGAGTCAGGAAATTATAAGACAGGTAACAGTAAGAGTTAAAAAATAATAACGTAAAATTAATACCATCTTAGGCCTAAAGCAGTTACAGAGAGGTTTAAATTATTTGCCCATTCTACATTGTGTCTGAGATATGGCTATTCTCATAAGTGTGCATTCAGCATCTCTAGCAACAAGAAGTCAGATCTCATTCTAGTCCACCCAAGGTAATATAAAAAATTAGTAATTTTTAACAATACAATGAAATCAATGGACAGTTTGCTTTATTGCAAAAAGCAGATTTCAAAGAGAAGAAAGCCAAGCAAGGCAAGAGGCCACAGAAGTTGGCTGGTACTCTTTTTTATTTGTTTTACTGCATTTTAGGAAGTTTTATTATGTGAAAGGAAATGGTATTCTTTAAAGCTGCAAGATGCTGTCTCTCACCTATAGGGCTCATTTTCAGAGATGAGAAGAGGAGGAAATCCAGTGATTTGGTCACTGTATCCACATTCCTATCTTGACCACAATAGTTCAGTTTGACTTTATTTTATAGGTTGGACTTCCTTACAAATGCAATTTTAAAAAGTCCTAGTGCCAAAGGAAAGTAAATAAGTAGATATCTAGAAAAAAAATAGCAAAAATTAAAAATCTTTGACAGAGGATCATAGTGGAATAGAGGGAAAAATGAAATAAGATGAAATCAGAGAGGGAGACAAACCATAAGAGATTCTTAACTATAGGAAACAAACTGAGGGTTGCTGGAGGGGAGGTGGAGGTGGAATGAGGTAACTGGGTGACAAGTCTTAAGGAGGGCACACGATGTAATGAGCACTGGGTGTTAAATGCAACCATGAATAACTGCACTCTTACCTCTGAAACTCATGATACACTGTATGTTAAATAATTGAATTCAAGGTAAAATCATATAAAAATACTACGCCATTATATAATAATTGTGCAAAGTGATGGAGTCAGCTATCAGATGACACTGACTCTTTTTTTCATGGTTACTAACAATTCGTGATGTGTCATTCACTGTTCTAGGGTTCTAGAGGTTTCTTCATGTTTCAGATGAGAACAATAATTCAGCCTCTTCTTTGATTCCTGTAAGAATGGATTTGCAGATCAAATTAGACTGTAGGCATTGAGTGCTTTGAAAAGTTACAAAGTGGAAACAGTAATGAATAATGAGTCATAGAAATCTCAGGAAGCTTCTTGTTTTCTGCTTAGCTACTTGGTCTCACATTTTCCATAGATGGTAAAGAAAGAATGGGATTATTCTAGAATTAGAACTGGTTTTTGTTGTTGTTGTTGTTGTTGTTTGTTTGTTTGTTTGTTTTTGTTGTTGTTGCTGTTGTTTGTTTTTGTCTTGCTACTAAGTATAGCCTGGAATAGGGGCATGAAGTGATATCCTGAAGTGATATTCTGATTACTGGTTTAAACTGTGAATAGACTATGCAAGGGACAAGGGAAAGATAATTAAATTAAGGGTCTATTATGGGCAGATAGTATATTAGACATTTGCATAGGTTATTTCATTTAATCCTTTAAAGAACTGTTAAGTACAGACAAGAAAACCAAGGCTAGATAACTGAGGTTCTTTTGGAACACAGTAAAAAGGAATGAAATGCTGGTACCTAAACTGTAACCCCAGTCTAATTTCTAACTTCCTAGATGGACAGAGTATCCGTAGCATACTTCTCTGCCATGCTTTCTATAATTGCACACTGGGTTAGTAATGAAAGTCCATCACAAGGGAAATCTAGACCCAGAGGCTCCCTGGCTTGCTTCCTGGTGACCTCCTGTTTATGGCTTCCCAGTCAGTTTGGCATCACTTCCAGCAGGCAGCTCCCCAGAGCACTTTTCTGGCATCCCAGCCAGCCTCTGCCCGGGGCTTGCCCACCAACTCTGCTTTGGGACAACCTAGTCAACTCTCCCTCAACCACAGGGTTACAACCACACTCTCTCCTATAAGTCTGAATTTTAACTTTGGAGGATTCACTTTCCTGGAAGGTTGTTCCTTCCTTGACTACTCTCTGTAGAGTTTTTTTTTAGTGTACTCTTTTATTTCCTCTTAGCTAATTTCCAAATTATTTTTATCATAAACCTTCCCTGTTCAAATTAAAAAAAAAATCTAGACTATTTATCAACACTTGGGCAATATGGAAGCAGGACCCCATTCATTTATTCAATCATCCATTATTCATTCAACAAACAGTCTTTAAGCAGCTGTGTCAGGCACTGTTCTAGAAGTCGGAGAAAGAGCAATGAATAAGATAAAAACAAGATTCATTTGTTCATATCACAGGAGATACAAAACAAGAAAGAGTATCACTATAAGAGAACATTGAAACTTTGGTACTATGCTAATTAGTTCTATATATATGAAGAGTATTACATTTCTGATAGATTATCAATGTTACAGGTCCATTCTAAGACATTAAGTTCTGCTTTTATTTGTCCAAAAGCTGTGCATGCAACATTCCAAAACAGCCTATATGAAACTGAGGTTAAATACCTCTCAACTATTAACACCAAGATACATGGTTTCATGTTTTTAGAAATCTGTTTAATAAAACTTTTTTAAACATTTTTTTGTCTTAGATCAATTTAAATACTAAATACTTATCAAATCAATTATATACATTTTTTGAGAAATACTGATTTTTATGTGTAAAAATTAATGTGTCTACAAAAAACTTTTAAACTTTATTACATATTTCTGAAAAAAGGAAGCAAGCAAAACTTCGCCATATATCTCAGATTGGTCTAATTCCCATGATTCCCATGAAACAAGAGAGCACAATATCCTTGGATAAAATACTGCTCTTGGTAAAAGTCAGCCTCTTATTAGCTTTCTTGGTTCCTGTATAATGCAATGAGAATTCGGATGTTGGATCTAATTATTTATCCTTATCTCTTCACCCTCGTTAACTAATTCACTGCCATTTAAATTGAACTTAGCTTGGTTCCTTCCCTGCACATGCATGACTTGACATTTACACTCATTAAATTTCATATTCCACCCCTGAACCCTGTAGCAAAGGACTTTCTACAAAACAACTAGACTTTTTTGTTGTTGTTATTGTAGTCGCTCCATTAATTTTATTTCCAACTGTAAATTTGACAATATGTATTTAAACAATGTATTAATATGAGCTATTACAAATATTAGACACCTGAACTTCAGTATTCAACTGAAAGGGACTTTTTAAATTTCAAACCCAGAGAAAAATTCAATAAGAGTCATAAAACCATGATAAATTGTCCATATTTTAGAAGTATAGAACATTACATAGAATTCAAATTTATAAAAGATAGGGAGACAAAAATGAGAAAGTCCTTGCTATCTAAATTCAGTTAATTTTAATAGTCATGACTAACATGATTTATTTTCCATGAATCTATGATGTGCTCTATCTAATGAACTATAGTGAACAATAATCTTGAAAATACATCACGGAGGCCTGTGTGTATCATCCAATAAATGCTGTAGTTACAATACATTTTTCTTTATGTGACATTTAGCACTGTTTAATTTTCAAAAATTTTAATAAAAAATAATTGTAATGAAATTTACACTTATATTTTCTTTTTTCTGAGTAGCTGTTTGCCACTAAAAAGACTCACAAACCATGAAAATGTAGGTTTATTCTTTTTGGTGATTTATGAGATGGGAGATTACATGATCTGGGTATCTGAAAATCCTTTTCCCAATATATTTAAAATTAGTCTTAATCCTGTTCAGCTAATTGAGATCTTGCCTTCATTATTCCTAAAAACATACACATATATATGTATATTTTATCAATTGGCAAAATGAAAGAAAGTTTCATTTTCCCCTCTGGTAAAGATGGCCCTCATTCAATTTTCATTCTTAGTTGGGCAAATTTTTTTCCCAAGTTCTTGGTCCTATAATGCATATTTAAAATATTTTCATACCAAACTAAATCCTGCATGCTATTGGTACTATATTTTCCATCAATTCCCTTTGAATACATTACATACACTAGCCAAATTTTATTTTACAATGCTCTCAGTACTGGAGCAGTTTATTGCCCCTCAGAGGTTTTTTGTGGAGCCATGGTTTACTAACAATTAGCTTTAAAAATCTGCCACACATAAAAATATTTATGCTTAGTTTACATATACTCCCCTGGAGATAGACAGATAAGACTGGATGTACTCCCCTTGAGATAACTCTGCATGTCATTACATTTTAACCGTCTTTATGTTGATAGCGATTCTTCTCTGGCTTATCCAGGAGAAAAAGAAAATAACATATTCTTTTATTAAAACAGCATCAGCATATGCTGATTTACCTATAGCTTTGCTTCTAGTTATTCATATGCACACCCACACTCACACCTTTACTCTAGTAAAGATTGGCAAAAGGACATTATTTGCAGCAGGAAGAAGCATAGATCATTTTAAAAAATTTCTCCAGTTCTGTTTGGAAAGGCAGCCATATGTTGGTCCAAGCAAATGAAATCCCCTTCCAATAGTATTATCTGAAAATACTGATGGAGAATGGAAACAATCATAAATTAAAGAATAAAACAAAACAACCAGACAACCTTTCAGCACAACACCATCCAGTGAAAACATTTATGATACTCTGTGTGACTCTTCTATGAGAGAGAAACAATTTTACAGGGATTATTCACCACAGATTTTAGAATTTACGGTGTGAATGTATTCATTATTCAATCTGCTTCTTTTTCTCCATGTATAGACATGAGCAGGATTAAATGCCTCTTTAAGAAAAAAATTCTTTTGTTCTTATTACAAATGTATTGTATGCTAAATTAATTGTTAAATTCAGAATGCTATATGTTCAACTGATAGTTAATCTCAGACCTTTATAATTTTATTTTTTTAAATTTTAGACACCATTTTTTTTTTTTAAAGATTTTATTTAACAGAAACACAGCGAGAGAGGGAACACAAGCAGAGGGAACACAAGCAGAGGGAATGGTAGTGGGAGAAGCAGGCTTCCTGCTGAGCAAGGAGCCCGATGTGGGGCTCGATCCCAGGACCCTGGGATCATGACCTGAGCCGAAGGCAGATGCTTAACGACTGAGACACCCAGGCGCCCCTAAATTTTAGACGCTATTTTAAACATATTTCACAAATGGGAATCTCATTATCAATATAGAAATAAATGGAATACATATGATTTCCCTCCCACAAGCCAAATTAGAAACCTAACTTATCAACTGGGAAGTTAACAAATAATTGAAAAGATGGTTGGCATCAAACTGGAATACTTACGATTTTTGTTGTTGTTGTTGTTTCTAAACTGATTTAAAGAAAAATAACTGAGAAAAAAAAATTAAGCATCTGCCCAAGTCCTGGAGAGTTTTTCATAAGACGCAGACTGTAACAACATATAAGAGGCAGTGCTCTACAGTAGAGAGGATCTGAATATATCACTTGCTTTGTGGTTCTGGGTCTATCACTCACTGGTTGTGTGGGGCCAGTGTTTCCATGATTCCTTTTATAATTAGTCAAAAGCAGTAATCCTAGGGGATACTATGTGTTCAACAGTTACATCAAGGAAAGTACTTTTTGTGTGAGAAAAGATTTAGGAAATTTGAGAAAATATGGAGGACATTTTTAAAGTCGCATCTGCTGTTTTGAAGGTTTGACTTTGCAGGGCTTTCTGAAATGGCATCTATGTCCAGGAAGTGACTTCTGCATTTTAAAGTAGACTCACTTGCCAAGTTTTGAGGAATTATCTGGTAAGATTTCATCTGAAGAATATCAGGGTTTTTATACCTAAACTTTTGTAACTGTTCAATTTGAATACAGGAAAGTATAAAGCAATATCATGAGCCAGCACCAATTCTTGCTCCCCAGGACTATTTCTGAGGCAGAGAGTGGAGACACTGATAGTGATATGAAGCTAGAAAAGCAAGGGGTAGATACTTCAAAAATCTTGAATTCTGTAATAGAGCTTTAAAATGTAATTCAGAAGGTAATAGAAACTTCTCTCCTCCTCATTGGAGAAATACTCAAACTGACCTAACTTCTAAAATGTAAGTATTTTGCCAGTGAAGAGGGTGGCTTAAAGAGGGTTAAGAATGCAATCCTAAGGCATGTTGAGTTTAAAGTGATGCTGAAGGCCTCAATTAAGGAAGGCTGTAAATATCAAAAGGAAATTTAAGATAAGAGATAGCCTCTAAGCTCCTAACACTACTGCCTTCTGATTGATATCCATGTCCTTGTGTAATTCTGTCTCCTTAAGTGTGGGATGAACTACTGAATCTCTTCTACAAATAGAATATGGAAGATATTACAGGATGACACTTCCAAGATTAGATTTTGAAAAGAGTATAGATTCTGTTTTGGGTGCCCACTTTTGCTCTTTCTCGGACTCCTGCCCGGAGGGAAGGCAGCTGCCATACTGCAAGGCTGCCCTGTGAGGAGGCCCCTGTGAGAAACGGAGAAGGTTTCCCGTCAATCACACGTGCAAGTGTGGAAGAAGATTCTCCTACCCCTAGTTGAACCTTCAGATGAGACATGACATGATATGACATTTAATTAAATAGACGCTATTTAATTTAAATAATTAAATTATTTAATTTAATTTAATATTGCAGTTGTTGCTTTCAGCTACAAAGTTTGGGGGTAATTTGTTATGCAGCAATAGATAAATAATATAGAGAGAAATTGAAAAAAAAACCTATAAAAGCTAATATTTCTTAATTTCTACTCTGTTGCATGCACCGTACTAAGGGAATTAGAAATAATAGATCAAATTCTGGGGATCATATGAATAAAAGTGTTACAAATAACTGTAGAAAGCAATGATGATATAAGAGTCAAGGGAAGAGAAAATGAGAAGGGCTGATTCTCACACTCATTCCTGTGTGTGGGTTTTTTCCCCACACCAAGCAAATCTGTGATACTAGTCAGGCATCCTACAGTCCTACAAAGACTCCGTTCTAATGCTCTCTACCTGAAAACAACATCATATCCCACAGGTTAAGGGCGTAGTCCCACTGGACATCTCTCCTCTACTTCAGACACCCATCACAAGTCCAAACTGTCACCTGTGCTTCTGACCCACTGGCTACTGATTGGTTTCCAAAGACTCCTTCTGCAGGTATGATAAATTTTCTAGAACAGCTTTTTAGAACTCAAACATTTTACTTACTACATTTCTGATTTATTATGAAAGCATATTACTCAGGAATACCCAGATGGAAGAGTACACAGGGCAACTTATGGAGAAAAGAATGCAGAGCTCTTAAGCCCTCTGAGTAAATCTCTTTCCCTGAATCTTCATGTGTTCACTAACTCAGAAGATTTGCACATCCTGTCCTTTTGGGTTTCTATGGAGGCTGTATTACATAGGCATGATTGATTAAATCACTGACCCCTGGCAATCAATTCAATTTCCAGCTCCTCTTCCCTGAGTTCAGGGGAGTGAGACCTACAGTTGCAACTTTCCAATCACATGTGTGGCTCTCCTGGTAATAAGCCCCCATCCTTAAGTTCTTTCCAAGAATAACCTAATTAACAAACTCAGGTATGATTATAAAGAATTCATTGTGAATATTAAGACATCTTTATCACTGTGATCACTTAGGAAATTCTAAGGGTTTTAGGAACTCTGCTAGGAAAGGGGAAAGATACCAAATATATACTTCTTATTAGAAATCACAGTACCAGAGAAAGATTAAACATATAGAAAGGAAGAAAATGGAGAAGGTAAATAAAAACAAGAGGTAAAGAAAAACTATTTCAGTACAATGAGTTTATAAGAAATTAATGTAAATACTAATTGAACAATGTGATTTTATTATTGGAAAAATTTTAAGTACACAATGTATAAAATATGTAATGACAAAAATACTTTCTATAATTAAAAAACTGAAAATCAAATGGAAATTATTTGAAGACATTAAAAAGGTAAATGCTCTATAACAAACAGGCAGAGTCTTATACATTTTTTTACTTTATGTTTTTCCGACATTTCTCTATTTCCTATAGCTTGAACTTTATTATCTTGACTTGAAAAGAAGAAATCTGTTAACAGATCATTTTTATTTTATTTTATGAGCCAAGACAATGAAGAGAAGAGCTAACATTTTGACCACTACCTATGTGCCAGGCGTAGACTTAGATGGTTTAAATATCATCTCATGAGTTTGGTATATTATCTCCAATGTGAAGATAAGAAAACCAAAAGCTGGAAATTTTAAATAACATGCCTGTGGTCTCATAGTTACAAAATGTTGAATCTACTGAAAATCTTTGCCTGTGATTTCCAAACACTCCTTCAAATCCACTATGTCACTTCATTTGGCAACTGAGATGATTTACCCCTAAGTTTCCACAGCAAAGTGTTGCAGTCACCTATCTTTTTACGCCAAATTTCCTATGCAGTTTTAATCATTTTTTAAAGAAAACTTCCATCTTACTATACCACTTCCTTACCCAAACAATGTCCCTATTACCTGGACTTGCTTCCTGAGTTATTTTTCCTTAGAGCAATCGCATTCCTCTAAACCCATTTGTTTTCCTAAGAAGGTAGCCATAATCTTAAAGATCACATATTTCTTCATTGTATGTCACTTAATCCACTGATTGATATATGGCAAATGAAGCAGGGAGAGTCCCCAATACTTAAACTTTTCTCCCATTCTCTTGGGTAACAAGTGACCTCTCTTTAGATTTAAAAATGATCTCTTAATATGTGGGGTTCACTAACACTTCCTACTTTCTAAGTGGTACATTTTGTATTGTGAACTGCCAATGTGCTGACCAAACTACAAGTGATCTTCACCTTTCTACCTTCATTAAGCTCAGGCACAATCTGGGCAATTTCCGCCTAATTGCTCTTCCTTGCCTGATTACTGTCAGCTGGTGATGCTCCTTTGCTGAAGTGCAATATCAAACAGCAAACAGCACAATATACCTATTTTTTTTTTACATAATCACTTTCTTTCTACCAGAATCAAGAACATAACAGGCTAAATTACTATGATTGTTGGAATATCATTTGGGAAATATAGGCTAAAAAAATGCTGGGTTTGGAGGACTACTACTGCCCAAATTGCATTTTTCACTTTTTCTCCTTTTTGTTTTAGCACATAACTATGCAACTGAGTGGAGGGAGCAGCAATTCTAGCTCATTGCTAGTTGTAGAAAATCATGCAAACGCCAAGAATCTGGGGCAGATGACAATCTCTCATTTGCTTTTCTCTCACTAAAATACTTAAGTACAGAATAAGAATGTTTTGTGTAAAGTGGACTAGTATTCCATGGGGTCAGTTTAGAAGAGGCACTCTAGCTGAAGGGAAACATGTTCATTTCAAAGAATAGTCTTTTCTTTTTTTTCCCTCTTCTTTGTTGCCTTGCTCCCCTTGTTTCAACCTAGATACTATCATTTGACATTTGTCCAACCACTGAATGCTCTCTGATGTAGCCTTCCTGCCCTGATAGACATTTGGCCCTTTGGTTATTACTGCACCTTCTAGCCCAGTTCAACACCACTTAGCAATTCCTTAATAAAATGCTGATGCACAACTCTCTATTACTCTGTCATCTAGGGAAGAGATGCATCAGTAAGTGGGAAGTAAGAATGTAGGAAGACACAAAAAGAGATAGGTGTGCCTGGGTCTATGAGACACAAATGACTATTATTTTATAATACAACACACAAGAATAGAATATTAGTCAAAATAATTTGGATTTAAAAAACCCGAGTTCAAGTGGTGGCTCTGCCAATGACTTCATTAAGTTTTAGTTTTTAGGTATAGTAATATATTGTGCACCATTAGGTTACTATAAGCATTCAATGAGATTAAATGAGGTAATATTTATAAAATGCTTAGCATAGTGCCTGATGCACAGCATATGCTTAATAAATGTTAGTTTCTATTATTTTATTAGTAACAACTAACACTTATATAAAGAGCACTTGTAATCATTTGTTCATTTATATCTTCACACCAAGCCTCAGAGGCATTAATATATTCTTTTTGCCAGATTAGAAACATGAGACTTTGGGAGAACATATACACTAATACTTTTTTAATGATGATGACAAATATATTGTTCTTCTAGGACAAAAATTCCTTTTGGAAGTAAATATAAGAGGTTTTATGAATAGACCTTGGAATAGCATTGACATTTTTGCATTTTATCATAAACGACTCATTTATTTATCAGGTGTAACTCATTCATTTATTTATTTATTCCTCCAACTAATATTAGTCACTGGTCCAGGTACTTTGAGAGGACCAATGAACAAAAGAAGGTATCAATTCTTGCCTTCACAGAGCATATATTCTAGAAAGGTAGACAGATGATAAATACTAAACAGAATATACCTATAAAACATATGGTTTGAAAATAATAAATGCTATAAGCAAGACAACAAGACCCACAAAAGTGGATCAGAATAAGGAGACTTGTGAGTGGCGGGGGCCCACAGGGGAGGGGGAGGTGTACAATAAGTTGCTCTATTAAATCAAGTAATCCAGCTAAGCCTTTGAAAAAGTCAGAACTGAACAGAGCAAGGTGACTGTCAAAAAATACCTGAGGAAAGACTGTTCAAGCTGCAGAAAGGCTCTGAATTTGAGTCATATCTGGCATGTTTGAATAAAAACCAGGAGAACAGTGGGCTGGAACAGGGTAGGAGAGGAGCATAGTTGGTGATACATTCAGATGTTAATTCTGGGGGGCACCTGGGTGGCTCAGTGGGTTAAAGCCTCTGCCTTCAGTTCGGGTCATGATCTCAGGGTCCTGGGATCGAGCCCTGCATGGGGCTCTCTGCTCAGTGGGGAGCCTGCTTCCCCCTCTCTCTCTGCCTGCCTCTCTGCCTACTTGTGATCTCTCTCTCTGTCAAATAAATAAATAAAATCTTAAAAAAAAAAAAAAGAATTGTTAATTCTGATCCTTTTGGATCAATGATAGGGATTTGGCTTTCACCCTGAATGAAATGGACATCTCTTGGAGATTTTGGAGCAGAGGAGTTCCATTATTTGAGATTCTACAAATGGTACTAGACGTGTGAGGACCTGTCCACTGGGGCAGTATGTGGGAAGACAAAGCCTATGAATTCAACTCCAAAATGAATGGTAGAAACAAAGCCAAAAGCTAAATACGGTTCCAAGCAGAGTGAAAGAGGATAGCAAGCCAGCAACCCAGAAGACAAGATAAAAACCTAGAGTAACAAGGTTAACAGCCATGAATGTTACATCCTGAGTCAAAGTTTTAAAGTTCTACAGAGGCTGGGTATATGACAGTGTTTGGGACTGCAACAAACTAAATGTTGGCTTGCCCTCCCTACACGGGCTGCCATCATTCTGCTCCAGCCAGATCCTTCCATGAAGAAACGAAAGGACAGCATTGCTAGAGCTTCAGGTTTCTTACAGAAAAATAGCAATCTGGATTTTTAAATTATAATTCCAAAACTTTTAAATGCCATAAATAAATAAATAAATAAATGTATCACTGTGTAGTTAAAACAAAACACTTCTCTAAGTAGCTTATAAATTGTGAGTTGTTCATAGCTGCAAGTGTGTGACTCCTGTTGTATAAATAAGTATAATGAGTGAGGTGTGGGAAAGGTGGGATGCAGCCATTCTGGAGACTGACTCCTGCTCTGTGCTGCTCCACAAAGAGCTCTTACTTTTCAGTAGATGTGACCAGAGGCAATCCTCGCTGCCTTTATTACAATGCCCCTCCATTGTTCCTCCAGTATTTTTCTAATGGACTGTCTCTCGTCCAAAATATATCGTGGGGTGGTCTGTTGTTTTCTGTGAACATGAATTTCAGATAGGGTGTCAGTCATGTGGAAATGTTTTTGTCCTGGATAGATGGATTAAAAAAAAATTGTGTGTGTTTGTGTGCGCATGCACATGCACATGTATACTAGTGCTTTACTTATGATATAATTCTTGCTTTTTCTTTCACTCTCATTTCTTTTCATACTTCTCCTCAGACTCCATCATATCCATAATTAACTTCTCTCATTTATTAAGCAGGCCATCTCTTTTCCTCTCTCTCTTCCTCTACCTCTCTTTCTGTTTCTCCAACTTTAGACACTTGTTATGTGCTATATTCATCAGAACACCTCTAGCCCCTCTATTTGGTGAATTCCTATTCATCCTTCAGTCTTGATTCTTTAAGCTGGAGATACTGTCATGCTTCACAGCATTATTACTTATCATACTATATTGTCATTGCCTATTTTCTTGTATATATCTCCATCATTGTATAAGCTCTAAAAGAGCTAAAGCTATGCCAAACTGTGGAAAGAGCCAAGAGGCCCTTTAATAGATGAATGGGTAAAGAAGACGTGGTCTATATATACAATGGAATATTACACAGCCATAAGAAAGGATGAATACCCAACTTTTGTATCAATATGGATGGGATTGGAGGAGATTATGCTGAGTGAAATAAGTCAAGCAGAGAGAGTCAATTATCAATGGTTTCACCTATTGTGGGCCATAAGGAATAAAATGGAGGACATTAGGAGAAGGAAAGGAAGAGTAAATTTGGGTAAATTGGAGGGAAAGATGAGAGACTATGGATTCTGAGAAACAAACTGAGGGTTATGGAGGGGAGGGAAGTGGGGGGATGGGTGAATCTGGTGGTGGGTATTAAGGAGGGCACATATTGCATGGAGCACTGGGTGTGGTGTATAAACAATGAATCTTGGGACACTGAAAAAAATAAAATTAAGATGTTAAAAAATAAAGCTATGTCTATTTTTCTCACTTTATTAATCATATTAGCTTGATCTTATGATGCAGTATCTGTATATAGTATGTGTTGAATTAGTATTTATTAAATATAGAGAGTTTGAGATTGTCTAGCTGCAATTTGAAATGACTATTTGAGATTTCTTAGTACAAAGTACTCAATTAAAGAGGACATACTGATTTGGAGTTTAAAAAAACCACTAAACTGAGTAATTTATCTATTGGATTCATTTTTGTAACTAAGCATATACCACCTTACCTTACTCTAGTGTGAGAAGTCTTTATTTCCACAATATAATTACAAATCCCTTATGTATAAAATGTTCCAAAAACACAGTAGGGGCTCAATAAATAATTTAGAATTAATAAAATAATTTGATCTAAAACACTGGAGCTTTTAACAGTTGAGGTTTATGCTATGGTAAGTGCTGTGAAATGACGATTCACAGACATGTACTCTGGGGTAAATAATACATTATATGTTAATAAAAATTAATTAATTTAAAAAAAAGTGTTGAGGTTTAGTTTGTTGTCTGAAACTAGGTGCTTTACATTCAAGAGTGGGTTTATGTCATTATCTTTTAAGGCATTTTTATTATATCTTTGCTTGGGCAATCCTATTTATTAAACCTGAGAGACCACAGATTGGATAGATATTTACACTTGGATCATAACATATACATCAAAAGAAAGATTGAGTAGCTAACATGAAGGCCAAGTAGAATATAAGCAACATGTTTGTGTGTTTCAGGTTGTGTTTTTATTACTAGATTTTTTTAAAGGATGGAAGACATATTTTCAGAAATCATTCATTCTACCGCTAGGGTGTCACCCAGTTGTTTTATAATGCATTGTATATGAGCAATACAAGTACTAGAAGTAAAAGAACAGCTATTTTACTCCTACAGAATCAACATTTGCTTATAAGAATCATATCCATAATTCTTCTGAAAGCAAAATTTTCCCCTTAATTAAGTTCTTATTCTTTCAGTTAGAGATGTGAAATAAGCTGGCTCTATTTTTACCACAGCAGAAGAAGAAATAAACTGAAAACTAGAAATCTATCCATATATGAAAGCTCAAGCTTACGTTGACTCCTTTAAAAATCATTAAAGGAACTATAATAAATTGCATCCTTTGAAATGGAAATTACCTAACTTCCAAATTCACTTTTCAGGAACTTTTTTTTTCTTATGGATGATATGTTCTCAATATGATTTCTTCCAGACCACAATTTTCCTTTTCTTTTACCTCCAGGTTTAATCCCAATCAAAGCTAGCAAGTTCCATCCCTGTGGGGCACTAAAGAGAATTGTTTCACATTGTTACTGGGAGGATTTGTGACTTTAATTATTTTTGCAATTATTTGCTACAATTCAACTGTGATTTTATTCTATAATCACAGTTTTACTTCCTGATCAATTATTTGATGCCTCTTCAAAACAATTTGGCTAATCTAACTTTGCGACTTACACATTATGTTGTTTCATAAGTGCTCATAGTTTGGTTTCTTGTTGGAATACTTCAGAAAAGCAATAAACCTTCCCTTGGGGCAGACAGAGCTTTGCAACTTTTTTGGTAACAATTTAATTAGCAAAATTATCAGAAATATACTTTATACTATTGTAATGTTTCAGCTCATTTTATATTTCCAACCAGCAACCCCCTACTTGGCTACTTAAATATGAAAATCTAGATCATGATTAAGTTACTGAGCAAACTGGTACATTTCTTTAGAGAGATACCTAAAAGTAACAATCATTTTTATGTGTGTATGCCTGGTATGCCTGGTATGGGAGATAATTTGCTTCTGAGGTTTTTTTTTTTTTTTTCATATTTTCATTGAAACTGTTCACAAATAAGTTTTTCCCTACCTACGATTTTACTTTTTACTACTCAGGTGGATCTGTCTTTCCTAACCTAATAAAAATGCAATACATGTTTTCCATGAGAGAAACAGATTTTTTGTTTTTATTTTGTTTTTTAAGATTTTATTTATTTATTTGTCAGAGAGAGAGAGCACAAGCAGGGGGAGCAGCAGGCAGAGGAAGAAGCAGGCTCCCCGCTGAGCAAGGAGCCAGATGTGGGACTTGATCCCAGGACCATGGGATCATGACCTGAGCCAAAGGCAGATGCTTAACCAACTGAGCCACCCAGGTGTCCCAAGAAACAGTTTTTGTTTTTGTTTTTGTTTTTGTTTTTTTTAATTGAGAAGAAAGCAAATAAACTAACACATATGAATTTGGATTTCACACAATGCTAAATTATTTTTAAGAAATGAGCATTAAACCGAATCTCAAAACATAATAACTTATTTTTTACTTCATCAGTGTGACCAATCAGGTTTCCTATTAAACAAGATTTATCTTGGCATTTCATATGAACTGATTTTTTTTCAAATGGCCCAATAAACAACTATTGCTAGTTATGGCAGAAATGTAATATAATTGGTTAGAACCAATAAAGCAAATTAAACAATGAATCTGATCAGACATTTCAATTATATACTTTTAGACTTTCAAACTGTTTCATGTTGATTAACTATACCGTTCTGCATAATCTGGGAAAAATGTGGATTTCATAGACTGGAAACATTCTAGTTTATCAAGTGTCTTAGTTTCCTATTGCTGCTGTAACAAATTATTGCAAGCAATAGCTTAAAACAAAACAAATGTATTATCCTAAAGTTACGGGCATCAGAAGTCCAAAATAGGTCTTACTAAGCTAAATTCAAAGTGTCTGCACGGCTGCACTCCTTTTCTGGAAATTCTAAGAGAGAATCTATTTTTTTTACTTTCCTGGCTTCTAGAGGTTATCCATATTGCTTGGCTCATACTCCTTTCCTCTGTCTTCAAAGTCAGCAATGGACAGTTGAGTCTTTCTCTTATTACATCACTCTGACACTGACATTCCTACCTTTCTCTTCATATCTAAGGACACTTTTGATTATATCAAGTCCAGTTGGATAATCCAGGATAATCTCTCCTTTTTAAGGTCAGCTCATTAGCAACCTTAATTTTATCTGTAGCCTTAATTTTTCTTTGACATGTAATATAACATATTCACAGATCCTGGGGATTTGAACACAAATGTCTGCTGACCACACTGAGGAATATTAACAAACTTAAAAAGATTCTGCATAGATTTCAAAGCATAACTATGGAAATCCTGGATGAAGTTTAACTTTAGAGTATTTAAGGGACTCCTCCAAGTTGGTTCAAATTCCTATTTATTTCCTCATTACAAATGAGATAAAAGCAGAATAAATTCTTTGAACTTTTTATAAAGCTTTACAATTTCATCACAGATTTTATGGACAATTTCATGTTTATACTTTGAAAAGTGCTTTGCCTAAATCCAACCAAATAATGCTGTTGGAAGCTGTTTCCTATTAACTTTATCATATGGCATGTGGTAATCTGTCTTAATTACAATAAGAAAAAATGTAAAAAAGAAAAAAATCAGAGTAAGGGTGAAATTAAAGTTGGAAGAGAATTCAGTGGTTTTGCATTTCTCACATTCATCCTTTACTATTAGACAATAAGAAGAAAACTAAGAAAATAAATGCTGTAGTATAAGATGAATTGTTGTACCAATTTGCCTACCTTATCTACCTGTCATTTCTGATCCATCCAGCCATCTTTTCATCCATTATTCCTTCAGTTAGATAAGAAACTATCTATCTATTTTGTCTTTTAGCTCATTCATCAAAAATTTACTAAATTGCATACCAATTCTTAGGTTCAATCTTAAAATATCAAAGAAGGAGCTGCAGAAAAAACTTTTAATATGTCTATGGCAGCATTATATACTAAGTGACTTCTTTCCAGTATTCTGCTCTGGTAGAGATGGTTATTTAATCATCACATTCATGTTCTTGTCTACTGTACTTACAGCTAAATTATATGAGTCTCCTCTGTGTGAGGGTAAGACCATATGACTCTATTTCAGTCAATAACAATGTCATGAGAATTGTGTACACCCTTCCAATGGTTTGTTCTTCAATGCTTTTTTTCATCTTTTCACTTATAGCTCTTATCATGTGATGGTGGGAGTTACATTTAAGAGAGTGGAGCCATAATATGAAGAGAAGCCTGTGTTCCAGATCACTGACTAGAAAAGATTGGCCCCATCAGTCCATTCAAACAGAAGAGCTACTTCTGGACTATTTGAGATAAAAATAAACTTTTACTGAATTAAGCATTTTGGCGTTTATAGTCACTACTGAGGTTTTGGCGTTTATAATCTCTACTGTAACTGGAGAGATATGAAACCAAAAATGTGAGTTAAAAAAAGCATAAGAACTGCAAAATCAGTCAAAATTTTCATAGACATTATGTAGGATGAAATAAAATAGCAACCACACAGAGAAAAATTAAAATGAGACAGCTCAATATCAGTAGATTTCTAGACATGCAAGCTAAGAGGTACTTTCTGGATGTAATTGGCTTATCCTGAAATTATATCATCCTATAGCCCTTGCATCAAACGAAAGCTGTGAGATTTGGAACAATTGGTACTGTAATCTATTGATTAGAAGCCATATAGGCAACACCATAAAAGATGATTAGAGAACAGATTAAAAATATTCAGGGGTGGTGGCATTCTGTAAAAAGCTGAGCCAGCAAAATTCAACTAATTCCATGAAACACTAAAAAGGAAGCTATACAGCATAAATACAAAAAAATATTTTAAAAATAAAAGGTAGAAAATCAGCAAAACTAACTAAAATTTGGTAAGAAAAATGCTGCCACAGAACACATGAAAACCTTGTCAAAACATTTCTCTGAGAATTAGAAGAATACTGTGAGGCAATATCTCCGTCAAGGAAAACCACATAAGAGATATACAGAAAAATCAAATAAAATAGAAGAAAATAAAAATTGAACTGGCAGAACCCATAGAATAATTGACATGAGGACAAAGGAAAATTACAACCTTTATAGACAAACAAAGAAAAATGGAAGGAAACATATCAAAGAACAGAGACTAGAAAATACAGTAAGGGATTTAGTGGATGGTAACTATGAAAAACAATCAAAATGAATAGAGAGAAAAAGGAAATTAGAAGGTAAAATATTTATAGACAAAAATAAGTATAGATATAAGACAAAATAGATATCTATATATATCTATATATAATACTATTAATTGACTCTGCCGGAGAAGTAGACTAAATATTTGAATAGAAAAATTACATGGAGATATTATTCAAGGAAATATTCCTGAATAAATTGAAATATGAATCTGTACGGTTAAAAGGTATGCCCTCTGCCAGGAAAAGTTGACTCAGAATGGTTAACCTAGGATATTCTTTACTGAAATACTGGACCTTAATGATAAGGAACAAATCCTTTGAGCAGATCTAAAAAAAGATCAAATCTTTAAAAATTCAGATTGACATCAAATTGAATATACCAACATTTAAAAACAGAGGAGCACAGAAAAGATTAAACAAAATGAAAGGAAATAAAGTCATACCTATTAGAAAAAGAAATGCGATCTAAGGAATTATTTATCCAATCATGCTTTTCCGTATGTAAACAGTCAACAAATATTTTTTGAATATAGAAAACCTCAATGGACATACTTCCTTTGAGCTCTTACTTAGAAAAACAAAGAAAACCACATGACTTTAGCCAAATAAGAGATTTTTTGGGGGATAAATCAGAACAATAATTCTTAAACTACATAATTAAAAATAAAATAGAATTATAGAATAAAAAGATTTATGGATTATAGTGAGAAACCAGAATTTAAATAAATGCAAGGCAGAATCTATACAACTAACGAAAAAAAAATCAGAGTAAATAAAGGTTAGAAAATGGAAAACTTGAACAAAAAGATTAAGACAATGGTAACTTGTGTGTTTATTGATGTAAGCAATAATAATCTGTTTTGATACAGAAATCTTACATTTAGTTTCAGAATATGAATTTATGAATGTGAATTCATATATACATACACAAATACATACACAGAAACCTCAGATCCAAATCACGAATTATAAGCAAAAATATGAAAATTTCACATTGGATCACAAAGCAAAACCCAACTCTTTATTGTGTATAATAGATATACCTAAACAAAGTTCTTCCAGGAGTTTGAAAATGCATGGATGTGCAAAAATATATCAGAAAAAGAAAATATGAAAACATGGGTCACAGTCTTAACATCAGTTCAATGTATACAAATAAATAAAATATTATTATGTAAAACAAGACTGCTTTATAATGATAAAGCATGTAAATTATACTGACCCTAAATTCACAAATTATAAATATAGAAAATACAAGGAAAAGTAGAACTATACTGTAAATATAGAAAATACAAAGAAAAGTAGAAATATACTAATTGTAGGAAAAAAAGATAATATAGAGTCTACTAATGAATTCCTATGTTAGTGCACATAGAATATGCAATAAAAAATGACTGCATATTATAAAAGAATGCTTCAATCAGCACTAAAACATAGAAAAAGTGTAGAAATATGCGCATATTTCAATGTAATAAACAAGAACCTAAAAACCAAAATGAAACAAAAACAAGTAAGATCACTGTCCTTGTAAAAACTAAACAAAACAAACAAAACATCCCTTTTAAAACATGCTTGTATCAAAATGGAAAACAGGAATACTTTAGGATTTCTTAAAAATAATGATAATGTAAACACTATCCTAATAAGTATCATAAATAAAATTAATTGCTATATAATAGAAATTTAGTAAGGATATAAATCAATTATATATCAGACTCAAATTTTATTAAAATAAAAATAGCAGTATAAACTAAAAGAAAAAAGTTAAAAACAAAAAATAAAAGAGGAAAAAATTCAAAGGCTTTCTCAATAGTGGAAAATAGAAAATAACTAAGCTTATAAGGAATAATATGATGTTATTAATAAAAATTCATTTTTAAGGGGCGCCTGGGTGGCTCAGCCGTTAAGCGTCTGCCTTCGGCTCAGGTCATGATCCCGGGGTCCTGGGATTGAGCTCCGCATCAGGCTCCTTGCTCTGCAGGAAGCCTGCTTCTCCCGCTACCATTCCCTCTGCTTGTGTTCCCTCTCTCGCTGTGTTCTCTCTGTCAAATAAATAAAATCTTTAAAAAAAAAATTCATTTTAAGAATAACAGAATGTTATAAAAAAGTAGAAAAGAATAAATATTTAAAAGGGGAAACAACAAATACATTAATAGATGATGACGGGGAAGTAACCCCATAAAGAGCATGTTAAAAGAATCTTAAGAAACTACTCTGCACAACTTTCAGGATAAAAAGTGTGCCATTTTCTATGAAATACAAGTTACCAGAATAGATCTCAGAAAGGAAAGAAAAAAATGTAAACAGAATTATTTCCATTAATGAAAAGAGATATTTGTCAAGGAACTAGCTACCTAAGAAAGCACTGGTCCCACCAGTTTCCTAAAGGAATTCTATTCAATGGTTAAACAACAGGTAATTTCAAAATTTAAAACATTTTTTAGAGAATTAAGAAAAAGGCAACTTTCAAACTCATTCTGCTAAGTGTGTATAATGCTACTAAGGATTAAATATATTAATATAAGTATTCATATTAATATATCTAATTAAAAATGGATTATGTCTATATATACTGAAAAGCCTTTGATAATACTCAAAAATACTTCTTAAAAGTATTCAGTAAAAGAAGATTGATCTATACTTTTACAGTATGAAAAAGTCCTCTAATTCAGACCAAAGCCAGAGCTATCTTTAGTAGAAACTCAAAGCAATTAAGAAAGACTTCAAAACACACTCTCACGATTGCTTTATAATATTTTCCTAGAGATGCTAAATAAGATCATTATACAACATTTAACAAAAAACATAGAAAGAATGAAGATAAAACTCAATATTTAAAGATAGCTGTGTTTCTAAAAATTCTCAGAAGCAACCGAAAAACTGCTATAAACAAAGGAATGCCATATCCATTGTTAAAAAAACCACATATTTTATGTAAATAAATGAGAGGATAGGAAATATAAAATAATACAAACAACTACAAGATAAAATATACCAATGAAGAAAAAAAAATCATTTACAATAATAACCAAAGACAAGTGCATAGAAATAAATGAAAAAAATATTCAAGGCCTACTTAAAGTCAGTTAAAAACCCTACTGAAGGCTACAAAGAAGATTTGAACAAAGAAAAGGTCACACTGAGTGACAGCACACAGCAGAACACATAAACTTGCTAATTCTTTTTTTTTTTTTTAAGATTTAATTTATTTATTTGACAGAGAGATAGAGAGCTCAAGTAGGCAGAGCAGCAGGCAGAGGGAGAAATAGAAGCAGGCTCTCCGCTGAGCAGGGACCCTGATTTGAGGCTCGATCCCAGGACCCTGGAATCATGACCTGAGCCAAAGGCAGACACTGAACTGATTGAGCCACGCAGGCACCCCTAAACTTGCTCATTCTCCACATTTGTTTTATTAATTTAACTTGATCTCAATGAAATTTTAAAAATTATTTTTAAACTAAAGATTATTTTAAGTTAATATGGACAACTGAATCAATAACTACAGCAAGAAAAATTTAAAAATTGTAAAGTTTAAAAAAAGAAGTGAAATGACAGAAAACACAGTAAGTCATCAATACTTCAAGTAGTATATTACTGAATCATTAACAGATAAATTAAGGAGAAGACAAAATCCCCAAATAAGGTAAAAAATATATGTCCTAGAAATTAGTGCAGGAAAAAGAAATAACTCAATCAGTGAATAAATATATATTATCAGTTAAATGTGTTGGTATAATAATGTAAAAAAATCAAAGGCTAATTATAATATTGACGACAAACTAAGGAAAATATTTTGCAATCCATAGCACAAAGTGATCATACCCCTTAGTGTCTAAGTCATACCTAGAATATTGGTGAGCTAAAAGCATTAAAAACTTAATACAAAAAATCAGTAAGGAGGGTACAGATTGCATGGAGCACTGGGTGTTATATGCAAACAATGAATCATGGAACACTACATCAAAAACTAATGATGTACTGTATGATGACTAATATAACAATAAAAAAAGTTGAAAAAAGAAATGTGATCACTCACAGAAGAGTGTAAAACAGTGTTAAACACATGCAAAGAAAAAAAACACATGCAAAGATGATAAATCTTAATAATATTAATAGAATGAAAGTTGCTACTACACTGAATTATTATATTTTGCTTATTATATTAGTCAAAGACATAAACTGTGTGTCAAAATCTGTTGGAAAGGCTTGGGGCGGGAAAGGTCTTCATACATAGCTGAAAGGAAACTAAGTTAATTCAATCTTTGTATAAGACAATTTAGCAATAGTTATCAATATTATAAAGATAGTAACTTGTTCTGGTAATTTCACCATTATGAACATATCTTACAGACATACTTGTACATGTGTCGCATGGTCTGTGTAATAAATCTTTATTGCAGTAGTGTTTTTAATAGCACGAGATGAAAAACAAATGATTATTGATGGAATATTGTTTTAATATTTGGAAATGATATATCTGATAAAGGGTTAATATCCAAAATATATAAAGAACTTGTACAACTCAATACCCAGAAAACAATCTAATTTAAAAATGTACAGAGGATAAGTCAGTCAGAGAAAGACAATTATCACATTATCTCTCCTATATGAAGAATTTGAGAGGCAAGGCAGGAGTTTGGGGGGATGGGGAGAGAAATGAAACAGGAAGGGATGGGGAGGGAGACAAACCATAAGAGACTCCTAGACTCAAGAAACGAACTAAGGGTGGCTGGGAGGTGGGGGGGGTAGGGATAGGGTGGCTGGGGTGTGGACATTGGGGAGGGTATGTGCTGTTAAGTGCTGTGAAATGTGTAAGCCTGACGATTCACAGACACGTACCCTGGGGCAAATGATACATTATATGCTAATAAAAATAAAAAAAAAAAATAAAAAATAAAAATTTAAAAGTTAAAAAAAATAAAAATGTACAGAGGATCTAAATAGATATTTTCCCAAAGAAGACATACAAATAGTCAATAGACACATAAAAGATGCTCACCATCACTTATCATCAGGAAAATGTAAATCAAAACCACAATGAATATCACCTCATATTTGTCAGAAGGGCTAAAATAAAAAATGGAAAAAACACCAAATGTTGGTGAGGATGTGGAGAAAAAGGAATTCTTATGCACTGTTGGGAATGCAAACTGGTGCAACCATCATGGAAAACAGTACAGAGAGTCCTCAAAAATTAAAAACAGAATTACCATATAATCCAGCATTTCAATTACTGAGTATTTACCAAAAGAAAATAAAAACATTAATTTTGGAATTATGATGCCTTCAGGTTTGCTTTTCTTTTTCAAGACTGCTTTGGCGATAATGAAGATGTGAAATACATATATTGATTTCATATGAAATATCACTCAGCCACCAAAAAAATGAAATCTTGCCTTTTGCAATGATGTGGATGGAGCTAGACTATATTATGCTAAGCGGAACAACTCAGAGAAAAACAAATACCATATGATTTCACTCATATGTGGAATTTAAGAAACAAGATAGATGAACATAGGGGATGGAAAGAAAAATAAAATAGAGAGGTTAACAAGCCGTAAGAGACTCTTTAGAGAACAAACTGAGGGTTGTTGGAGGGAGGGGGATGGGCTAAATGGGTGATGGGCTTTAAGGAGGACACTTGTTTTGTTGAGCACTGTGTGTTGTATGTAAATGATAAATTACTAAATTCTACTCCTGAAACTAAATTACACTATATGTTAACTAATTATAATTTAAATAAAAATTTGAAAAAATAAAAGGAAATACATCCACTAATTTGGAGAGACATATTCACTCCTATGTTTATTGCAGCGTTACTTACAATATCAAGATACGGAAGCACGCAATCTATGGGTAGGTGAATATATAAAGAAGATATGGCATATACATACAATGAAATATCACTCAGCCACAAAAGAGAATGAGATCTTGCCATTTGCAAGAATCTGGATAGACCTAGAATATATAATGCTAAGTGAAATAACTAAGACTGAGAAGGACACATACCATATGATTTCACTCATATATTGAATTTAAGAAACAAAACAATGAATAAACACAGACAAGAAAGAGTTAATAAAAGTTTCTTAAATACAGAGAACAAACTGGTGTTTGACAGAGGGGAGGTGGATCTAGGGATGGCTGAAATAGATTAAGAGTACACTTACTTGAGCACTGAGTAACATAAAACTGTTGAATCATACCGCATATCTGAAACTAATGTAACACTGTGTGTTACTTCAATAAAAAAAAGAAAAAATATATATATCTGTATAGGTAAAATAACAAAGATAAGGTAAAGAAAAATGCATATGGTTTCCTATCTTTTGGCTAGAAAAGAAGGTTAAGTGAAGACTCTATAATCATATTTATGTGTATAGCATAAAGGTGCTGTTGAAGGATATAAAATAAAGAATAGAGATGGGAAAGGAGACAAACCATAAGAGACTCCTAGACTCACGAAACAAACTATGGGTGGCTGGGAGGTGGGGGGGTAGGGATAGGGTGGCTGGGTTATGGACATTGGGGAGGGTATGTGCTATGGTGAGTGCTGTGAAATGTGTAAGCCTGATGATTCACAGACATGTACCCTGGGGCAAACAATACATTATATGTTTACATAAAAAAAAAGAATAGTGGTTCTTAATGGATAGATAGGAGACAAGAATGAGAAGGAAACATTTCTGTATTTTCATTCTATACCATTTTATAATTGTTTTACTTTTTAATATTATGAATATAATTTCATCCAAGCATTGAATGAAAACAAATAAAATAAGGAGAAACCTCACATGCTCATTTCCTCGAGTTCCGCATAGAGCCCGCTCATCCTAATCAAAGAATTTGATGATGCCTTTGATACCCTGAATGAAGTGAAGACAATAGTAAACCTAGAACCAAATACTAATTTAAAGAATTACCAGCCAATTGAGACTTGGCTATTTCACGTGTAGATAAATATGAATTAGTAATTTACAGAGCATAATGCAATTAAAATACTCCATATTTTCTCTTCTTTGAGAGAATTAATGTTTTACTTTCTTGAGTTCGAAAAGAAAACATTTCTACCTTGAAAAGACAAACAAATTGAAATCCCAGTCCAAATTTTATTTTGAAGTTATGTTAGTTTGTTCAGCTTGACAATAAGAGAACTGTTTTCTTCTTTGTCATCATCAATCTTGTCTGTGATATATTGTATTTTAAGAACATGAAGGCAAGCTACACAGGAACAGAACTGTAATGTAAGTCAACCTGCCATTCAATGCACTAATCCTCTAAACATCTCAACTGTCAAGCGACAGATACCTGGGAGCTCCTGTGCAGCAGATAAAGAAAATCACTGGGCAACAAATGAAACATGTTCAAAGGAAAACTAGATGCACATATCCTGATACAGTTTTCTATCCCAAATGTGGAAATGAATGATACAGTGGTATTTTGACCTTACATAGTATGAGTGTATAATACAAATATTATACCCAGTTACTCTACTAAGTACTTTTATTTATACCATTTAAATTTCACAGTAACTCTATGGCATGAGCATTATTATCCGCATTTTGAAACTGAGAAAACAGAAGCTCAAGATGGTAAGGAACCTGTACAATGTCAAAGGGGTCAGAGCTGAGATTCAAATCCAGGCTGTTTGATTTCAAAATAGTATTATTCTCATTTAATTAGCATCTTGTTGAGATCTACATCTGGAATAGCCACATATGATTTGGCTGGTGACTCTTTATTTTTTTTTTTTTAAGATTTTATTTATTTGACAGAGAGAAACACAGTGAGAGAGGGAACACAAGCAGACGGAATGGTAGTGGGAGAAGCAGGCTTCCTGCAGAGCAGAGAGCCCGATGCGGGGCTCGATCCCAGGTCCCTGGGATCTGACCTGCGCCGAAGGCAGACACTTAATGACTGAGCCACCCAGGCGCCCCTGGCTGGTGACTCTTTAAACCATTATTTGGTTCTCTGTTGATTATTGTTTTCCCTTTATTCAAGGTATTAAATGCACTCCTAAATACTTTGCTCTCCTATGCATGACATCATATAAACATTGCTTTATACACTCTAATTTACAATAAACTATTTTAAGCAACTGAGCATATTGATGACTTGGAAGGGGTTCAACAGAAATAACAACACTTTATACATGTGGATATAAAATTTCAATTAATGTCATATTTCACATTTATAGGTTATCTGAATTAGTTAAAAATTTGGAAAGACAGAAAGTCAGATGGCATTACATTAATGCTGGTTATCTTTCCCTTTGATACACAGATCATATTTTACTCATGGTTCAGGAAAACAGAAATTATTTCAAAGGGTAAGAAATAACCCAAGTTGCTGCATGAGAAATTCAATTATTAGTGCCAGAATAATACAGACCATCATTTTGGATATTCTTTCATCTGATTATCTCTGGTTTTTAGAAGTTTGTATTGTTTATAGATGCTCTTTCTCTACATGAAAATGATGTATATTTTAAAAATAAAAATCATTGCAAATAAGATAAAATTCTCAGTCTCTACTTTGTTAGAATGCATAAGGATATTTTCCTGTACCTTATTATCAATATTATTTAAAATTCTGAATCTGAAAAGGAAGTAAATACGGTTAATTGGGTCATGGTCATGGGTAGCTATCCAGTAAGAATTCTTTCAGTGGGCTTTTAGGGGAAAAATGCTTGTATATCTTTTCTCCCCTAAAACAAATTATCTCTTGATTTTGGATCAGATATGACCCTGAACTGTGGGCAATTAACTCTTTATTTTAAGGTCTGCATAAACAAAGAGAGTGAAGGTAAATAGCTTTTAAAATCATGCATGAAGTCCAGACATATTTTCATGGCTTTCAGGGCCCTACATTATCTCACTCCCTTCTGCTTTACCTTCATTTTGAAACCTTCACATTTTCATCCCAGCTATACTGGACTGGCCATATGGAGCCATATGGACCTCTATATGATCAATTCAATCTCATCTAAAGGCCTGAGCACATATTTGCTACATGTGCATCTTAGAACCCTAAGCTCCCAATTATCTCTATGGTTCGTTCCTATTCTCTTTAATCAGATCTTCAATTCTTCAGAGATACCATCCTGATCACCCAATGGACTTAAAAACCAGCAACAATTAACTCTATTCATTCTCTATCATATCACTTCGTTTTACTTTCTTTTTATCACACATCCATGAAGTTATAATGTTTATATACTTGTTTAATATTATTTTCACTAAAAAAGTAAACTTTTTTCCCTGCACATCACTATAGCCTCAGCATTCAAATAGGTGGTGACACATAATAGATGTAAAGGTATGTGTTGCATCAATAATTTTTTAAGTTTTGCAAGTGAGAGTATGGACCACTGAAGAGCAAACTGAGACAAAAGAAAACTACAAGCGTCCTGATATATTACATGGAAATTATTAAATACATAAACATATAAGATGAAAGAAAAGAAATACTTTTAATATGTCTATTCCCATCATTACCTTCCTCTCCCCCTATGATTGGTGTCTACTAAATCAGGTAGCAGAATGAGGCACTGTCCTACAGAACATCCATGTTCCTATTAGTTCTGTGTTTAGATAGCTGTGTAACCATGGGCCACAACACACTCACCAGTTTTAGCTTCCTTATTTATATGTGGGCCTGAGATTTCTCTTTAACTCTAAATACCATTTTATTAAAATGGGGTTTTATAAAGAAGGAAAAATTATCTTATAGTACTTAAATATCTGAGTGAATACATACATTTATATATACTGTCTTAGAGGTGCAAATAGGTTGGCATATTTGGGATAAAAAGCTAAGACTATAACATATATTTAAGTTGAATTCCTATTAAAAAAATCTTGCAACATCAAAGCTTGTGTAGTCTATTTTTTGCACATGCATTCAAAACCCCTAGAGCAATAGACATGTTTTTAATGACTCAAAAAGTAGAAACTGCCAATTTATTTTTCCTCAAATAATTAAATCTTTAATTAATTTCACATATAGTTAGTAATAAGCATCATTCTAGTTTTGAACTTTCAAGTATTCCTCAGTTTGCTTTTAGCATGCTTCTGTGCTTACTAGAGCTACTTAAGTCTCATGATCAGTTGGAGAATAGCTCTTAAACTTTCACTTCTTAAAAAAAATAAAACACATTCCAAATGATGTGGGGAACTGTTGAGTCAAGAGATACAAATTATATGAAACCATAAAGTGGCATAATTGAGCAAAGCAATTTTGGTGAGAAACTAAAAAGGAGGGGGAAATCATGTAAATGTGATTATTTCTAATTAGAAACAATGAGTAACCAAATCAAATTATACAATGAGGATTTGATTTAGATCCCTGGAGGAAAGCAACACATGCATTTGCATTCATCTCCAGCATTTCCTTTTCTCTTATTCTTTTTCAGTGCTTTCTTAGACCCTTAATTGTAAGTAAGACATTATTAGTTAAGATTGTTAGAATAGTTCTGTGTATGTAGGTGGTATTCCAGTTAAGATTTATGTTCTTTCATCATTTTTGCCAAAAACTTCCTGGGTGGGTGACATAAAGAAGGCACAAATTCACTGCTTGGTGTTCTTACATAAACCACAAAAAGTGAGATTTACTGTGAGACCTAAATACTGGTCCTAGATCTGTAATATAGAGCTAAGTAACCCTTAATTGTTAATTACCTAAATTCCTTCTTTGTAAAATTTAAGTGTGTTTTGGGGTGGGGATAAATAGATTAGACAAAATTTAAGCAAACTATGTTGGGAAGGTACTTCTGCTAGATGTTTGGACGAGAGATAGATTATGTACTTGACTCCAGCAAAGTAAAAGCACAATGCAAAATAGAATAGAGCAGACCTCAATGAACTCTTGTAGAATTTTACAATTTAAAAACCACTGAGGGAGATCCTTTCACAATGTATGTGTATATCAAATCATCATGTTGTACACTTTAAAAAATATTATAAAGAAGGAAAATTATCCTTTGTCAATTAGATCTCATTAAAGCTGAAACAAACAAATAAAATTTGTATTTGTTGAGATAGAAAACAGATTGGTGACTTCCAAGTCCCAGGGTGAGGGATAGGGGAGCAACTGATTAATGGGTAAAGGGTTTCCTTTGGGTGATGAAAATATTTGGGAACTAGATAGAGGTGGTGGTTGCACAACACTGTAAAGGTACTAAATGCCACTAAATGTCCACTTACAATGGTGAATTTTTTTTTTTTTAAGATTTTATTTATTTATTTGACAGAGAGATCACAAGTAGGCAGAGGCAGGCAGAGAGAGTGGGAAGCAGGCTCCCTGATAAGCAGAGAGCCCGATGCTGGGCTCAATCCCAGGATCCTGAGATCAGGACCTAAGGCGAAGGCAGAGGCTTTAACCCACTGAGCCACCCAGGCGCCCCCAATGGTGAATTTTTTGTTACATTAAGTTTCACCTCAGCAAAAAATTTTTTTTAAATGAAAAAAAAAAATTATTGCTTTTATTTCAGCTGGTTGTTAGTCTCTACAATTGACACTGAGTTAGCAGAGAATATGTCCAACCAACTTCTCTACTGGATGACAAGTATATTAAATTAAAAAAACAGCTACACTTATAAACATTTATCATATGTCTAGACAATAATAATTTATCATACATCTAAATTACATGTAACTCTTTAGGGTTTTCAAATTTGAATTAACAAATGCCTCTGGTTAAATTTTTCTGATCTATATTCATGCTTCTCTTCTTTTTTCCTTTTTTTCTTTTTCTGTTTTAATAATTAACTGCTATTCTATGACCACGGTATGACCTCTCTCATCTCAGGGTCTCCGTACTTAACTATTTCTTCAAATTGGAAATTCTCATTCCCATGGAGGCCTTGTTAAATTACTGTAATCATTGTTAACCTTTTTATGTTTCTCTTTTTTTCTTTCTAAAGCTATTATTCCATGCCATTATATTGCATATTTGTTTACCACTCTGCTTATTGTCTGATTCACCTACTATAATATGAGCTCCATGATAGTGACACATTGTCTGTTTTTTTTTTTTTGTTTCGTTTTTTTTTTTTGGCAAAACCCCAGTGCCCAGAACAGTGCCTTGCTCTTAAGATGAGCATAGTGAGGGGCACCTGGGTGGCTCAGTGGGTTAAAGCCTCTGCTTTCGGCTCAGGTCATGATCCCAGGGTCCTGGGACGAGCCCCGCATTGGGCTCTCTGCTCAGCAGGGCGCCTGCTTCCCTCTCTCTCTCTGCCTGCCTCTGCCTACTTGTGATCTCTCTCTCTCTGTCAAATAAATAAATAAAATCTTTAAAAAAATAAAGACGAGCATAGTGAATGTATACTTGAATGAAATGGGGAATGGAACTTTTATGTTCCATTCTTAGAGCCTCTTAAGTAATTTAGCATTGCATAGGAAAAAAGAACAGAAGCATAGCCTCTGAGTTCAGAACACAGGGGCTATAGTCATAAACTTATTTCCAATCTCAGAAGACTCTGTTGATTGCCATTAATACCCATTAGATTGAACAGACCTCTAGGACCAGTAGACCAAAACAGATTGGAGGCAACTGTGAAGACAGCTCTGAATTGGCTCATAAATAGTATGTATGTATCAAGTAGAGGCAAAGGTTGGGAGAAGAGCATAGTGATTAAATAATCTTTAAGTGACCCTCAAGAACCAACATTGTAATGGTAAAAATTTCATTACATTAACTTGTTCATTGGCTAAATGGCTGTCAGCATGATACCGAAGTTGTAATTTACTAGGTATATGGTAGTATAACATCAGACTAGCACTTCTTAGTGATGAGTAATATTCTAAATCTCTTAGTTGAATAAATGTTTCTTGATCAAATAAGCTTAGATAATATTTTTTCTATTTACTAATCCTTTGGAAAGTCAAAATATTTGGTAGCTTATAAAGCTTTTGAGATATCTTACAGCAAGGAAATATAATTAATGTTTTGATGATGCAGTTTATATCCTCAGTACACTTGCTTTCATCTTCCCAAACAACATACTCTTGACTTCAGTTTAGAAAGGACTGCTCTAGAGAGTATTCTTCTTGAGGGCCAGGGACTATTTCTTATGCATTGCTTTATAATTCACACCTATCTCAGTATAGGGGATTAATATAAAAAGGTTGAACAGATAAATGTTGAAAGAGGTAACAAACTGAATTCTGTTTTCCTAGAACTAAGGATACATAAAAAACATTTTGGAGGCTAAGAAAAAAAATATATATGTGAATATTAACCACAATATTATTAGTTCACATTTATTATTATAAATATTTCTTAGCTGTAGGTTTGCATCAGGAGACTTTGTCATACCATTTTTCTAATCCTTGTGGCTAGCTTGTCTGGGCTGAAAGGAAAACATTTCCATCCCAAGTAGGAGACAAAATCTTCTATTGGAGAAGAAAATAAATTTTTAATACACACAATCACTTTCATAAAATTATTTAATGATAGCATAGTTTGTGTGAATTTGATTGAGAAGATGCATGCTCTAGAATGTCTACTGATTTATATAATTACTGCTAAAAGAGGGATGTAGTGTTTACGATTCCTGTATAATATTCAGGCCCCCCTGTTAAAATTGTTCCCAACCGGGCTAGATTTCAACCATAAGGCCAAGAAAATTATACAGTGATTACCCATTTCTTCCAGTTTTTTTATGCTATTAAAAAATAAGTTGATGAATTCATGACCAGTCTCATATTAATTATATAAACTCAACAGAATTCTAAATGTGTTATTTTAAGGTGCTTTAAAAGGACTTGACAGATAAGCAATAGGCAGAGTTTTTCATCTCAACTAAGTGACAAGGTTTATAATAGTTATAATAAGACCAGTGAAAGCAGTTTCTACTTACTAAGCACCTACTATATGCTAGGAACCAATTTATTTATGTATGTTACTAATTACTTAATTTAATACAAAAAAGTTGTATCTTTGTAGAAACAAGACACTTTACTTGTGCCATAATGAGTTATCCTATGTAAGGAGAGCACAGAATGTGACCCTTAAAAACCTATAATATGACTTTTTTTTTTTTAATTTTTATTAACATATAATGTATTATTTGCCCCAGGGTACATGTCTGTGAATTGTCGGGCTTACACATTTCACAGCACTTAACAGCACATACCCTCCCCAATGTCCACACCCCAGCCACCCTATCCCTACCCACCCACACCCCCCCCCCCCAACCCCCAGCCACCCTTAGTTCGTTTCTTGAGTCTAGGAGTCTCTTATGGTTTGTCTCCCTCCCCATCCCTTCCTGTTTCATTTCTCTCCCCCGGCCCCCCAAACTCCCGCCTTGCCTCTCAAATTCTTCATATCAGAGAGATCATGTGATACTTGTCTTTCTCTGACTGACTTATTTCGCTTAGCATAATACCCTCCAGTTCCATCCACTTGGTTGCAAATGGCCAGATTTTGTTTCTCTTGATAGCTGCATAGTATTCCATTGTATATATATATCACATCTTCTTT
>CM053607.1:46444439-46469413 GCA_028646535.1 Procyon lotor | reverse complement strand
TTAGCCATTCTGACTGGTGTGAGGTGGTATCTCACTGTGGTTTTGATTTGTATTTCTCTGATGCCGAGTGATGCGGAGCACTTTTTCATGTGTCTGTTGGCCATTTGGATGTCCTCTTTGCAGAAATGTCTGTTCATATCTTCTGCCCATTTCTTGATTGGATTATTTGTTCTTTGGGTGTTGAGTTTGAGAAGTTCTTGATAGATTTTGGATACTAGCCCTTTATCTGATATGTCATTGGCGAATATCTTCTCCCATTCTGTCAGTTGTATGACTCTTTTTTTTTTAAAAGATTTTATTTATTTATTTGACAGAGAGAGAGAGAGAGACAGAGACCACAAGTAGGCAGAGAGAGAGAGGGGAAGCAGGCTCCCTGCTGAGCAGAGAGCCCGATGCGGGGCTAGATCCCAGGACTCTGGGATCATGACCTGAGCCGAAAGCAGAGGCTTTAACCTGCTGAGCCACCCAGGCGCCCCTAATATGACTCTTCTTGAAACCACCCTACCTGCTAAACTGCTATCACTAGTTTTCTCAACAATCTACTTGGAAACCTCCCATTTTGACATACAAGGGAATCTAGACCTTCAAGTCAGAAAAACCTGCCCATGCAGTAGATCTCTATGACTCATTGGCCATTTTAGTTTTCTGATTTATACAAAGACATAGTAGTTTTTCTGTGTCTAAACCGCAATTAGCAAATGGTTCCTTTTTCTTTTCCTTATGTTTTCTTCTTTTGGATTTCAACTGTAGACAACATTTTAGGTTTTTTCACTTAACCCAAAATCCTGAGTCATGTGTGGCTTCTCTCTTTCTTTCAGTCGTCATGAATTTATCAACAAATTCTGTTGCTGCTACCTTCAGAATGTGTACACATTTGGACACTTTACTGCAAATGCCACTGTTTCCAACCTGGCTCTATCTGCTATCATCAGTTCCCTGGTTATTATAATAGCCCTCTAAATGCTCGCCTTTTCCCCATGCTGCTTCCACTTGAATCCACTCAACACACCAGCTGGAGTATAACTTAAATATTATAGGGTCTCATAAGCTATTGTAAAGCACTCTAGTTTTTGTTCTGTGTGAGATGAAACACCCTTGGACAGCTTTGAAGGGAGATGGGCCATCAAGAAGCCTCTCTTCGGTATTTGGACACAGCACATAATCTCCAGTTTCAAGGCCTCAACACAGCCAGCCACATGCTCTTGGAACACTTTTCCTTTGAGTGGGCAAGGCTTGCTCCCTAAGCTCCTCAGGTAGTTACTGAAATGTCCCTTACTCAGTGTGGCCTCCCTGGCCACCCTATAGAAGATTACACCATCCCTCTGTCACTTCAGGCAACTGCCATCCTTTCTCCTTGTTCTCTGTGGCACTCACTGCTGTCTATCACACCATATCCTGTACTTATTTCTATTTTATTCACATTTTAGCTGTCTCCACTAGAAGGTAAACATTATGAAAGCAGGGATATTGGTCTGTTTTGTTCACTGCTGTATCCACCCTCACATTAATTAGAAGGGGAACTAAAACATAATAAAGCGTCTTTGTAAATATTTGCTAGAATGAAATGGAGAAACCGACCTAACGCAGAATACCAGTCACCAAACTTATTTAGATCAGAATTCATCCAGAATCTAAATTTTATTCTTCTTTTCTTCTTTTTTTAAAGGTGAATAAAATATATAGCCTTAGGAGCGCTTCATTTATCTTATACAGGTAGGGAATTATTATATACTTGCCAGGTGCCAAATTCCAGGTGCCACATTATTAATCATACAGCAGCTTACAAACCCCATGGCTCTTAGTCTATGTCCCCATGCACCAGAGAACTGAAGAAGAGAAAATATTAATAAACTTCACAAAGTTGAACTGTATGGCATTAATTGAATAGCTTTAATTTAGAGTAATAAATTATTAGAAATAACTGCCAGGATTTGCAAGCTACAAAGTACATAGGAATGACAGGACTTTGAACTAGAAAATATTTAAATCTCCCTTAGAAGAGACTGAATAGGGCTTAGTGGAAATTAATTTGTAAAAAACAAAGCACACACAAAAAGGCCCTCTCACATATATGCAAGCAATTGTGTCCCACATATATATATGGTCACAGATTTCTTCTTTGCATGTCCATTGTACAGCTATACATATATATATAAAATCACGTGTCATAAATGTAAAAAGGAAATGGATTAATGTGTAAGAATTTCATATGGCAAATTTTTAAATAAAAAACCCAATGCAAATGAAACACCTATAAACAAAACAGTCCTTTTAATTTGTAGTTTATGCTGAAACAAGGGCCCAGTTTTATGGGTGAACACAAGAACCAAACTATCCAAAAGAATTACATTTTAGAGAAATTTCTGTTTGACTGCAATGCAAAAGAATAAAAGCAGTAGGATGAGACTATAGCTAGAAGGGATTTAGGCTGGACCCCAAACATAACTTGCTGAATAAAGGTCATGGGTCATGAAAGAAAGTGTTGAGATACTAGCGAAGCTGTTCTTTTGATGACCGCAATGAAATGGTAGATCTTTCAAGCTTATGTTTTTACTGTGGGTATCTTTCTTGACAATTTAAGAATAGTCCAGATCATGGAGAAGATGATGTCAATTACTTATAAACTCAAAACAGTGCAGTCTAATAGTTATACATAGTGGAAGATCCATAAAACCAGAATTCTAGTTATAGTACTCCTGCCAAGTTGCTTCCCAACCTTTTCAAAGTCATAGAATGACAATCACAATGAAGTTTTGAAACTTTCCTTCAAAATGGCGGACTAATGTGAAGTCATTCCTAACCTTCCCAACTTCTCTAAGCATATAACGCATCAGACAAAATATTTTTAAAAATAAAATATATTGCATGAATTTGCAATGATATTTACAATTTCATGAAATAAGTTGCATGAAAATATATTGCTTGAAAGCAATAATTGGAATTATCCAAATTCTAAGAACAAATTAGAAAGTCACAAATTATAGCCATTATAACTATTCAAAGCTCTGCAGCTCTAGTCCCAAAGACAAACTCCTACTAAGGTTACTCATATTGGACTTTAGAATTATATATTAATTATATATATAGTGAGATTAAAACTACTTTGTACTGGTATCTATCTCTTGGAAAACTGCTTTTTACAGTCACACTGAAACATTTTTTTTTTGAATTACAAAATTTTATTTGTACCCAAAACAGAAGTATTTTCAGTATCTTATTTTTTTTTTTCAAATTCAGAAAGTGTTTCTTAAAACTTGATAAAATTTTAGATACATCTAACCTGCTTTCAAAAGTCACTTCCTCTCATTTGTTTTAAGCACGTAGACAGGCCTAAGAGCATAAAACTTCATATACTACCAGAATTTCTCCTAGAAGAGTTGTAGTAACCATTTCCCCATTGTTCAACATAACATACTACATTGGTAATTTGCATTCCTTTTTTTTTTAATTTAACAATAAAAATATGACTTTATTAGTTTAGGGTCATGCAGATACATAAATAGACAGACATATTCATTTTAAGTATTTGGGGCCAGTATATTTTTTTTTTTGAAAAAAAAATTTGTTTATACAAAGGAATCCTATAAAAAAATAAAACTGGTAGTTTTGTCCAACCAAATTGCTACACTTTTTTTTTTTTTAATTCTCTAACAAACATGTCCCATTCTTTTCACTGTTCCTCCTGAGAGACAGTCTCTCAGCTTGGTGTCTGTCTTTGCTTTATGCTATTTGTCAATGTTTTTCAAGTTTGTGGCCCCGTCTGCAAGCCTGGTTTCCACGTGGGGCATGAATACTTCAGAGCGAGGGGAGAGACAGACCAACTCTTATTCCAGAACCCATATCTTAATTAATATAAGGAAAAACTATGTTTGGGCTTTAGCTATGCTGTTTTGTTAACTCTTGCTAATTGAGTTTTTAATTAAACTTGTTTTTTCACATATTATTTATAATGTACTTGATAGAAAGCAATATTTGAAAGGTTATAAAAAGGAAAACACACCCCCCACACTCACAGGTACATATAATGACTGGTGACAGAAAGATCTCTTCTTGAATTCCTTCTCTACTCTGTGCCCCTGATAAGTTATTCAACTGTTTAAAAGCCTTATCTATTTAAAAAAAAAAAGATGATTGGTTGCAAAACTTAAAATACTTTAGGCAAAGTACCTACTGAAATGTTAGCACACTCAAATATTTTTCTTTTGAACAGATAATTACTATTATTTTTTTCTTGACCCAAATTAAACACTTATTTTAATTAAAATATGTTCTGTTCAAAAGTATTTACTGTTTTAAATTGTGGGACAGCCATTCTGGTGTTTGTTATCTCCTTGTAATCATCTATACACAGACATATACTGTTTTGTTTCATTTATTTGTAAACAACCAAATAATCACTTACTTAGCATTAAAAAATTATCAAGTGGCTCAGAGACTTGATAAGTCTGTTTTATGCTTATGATCACTGAATTATTAGTAATCCATTTAATCCCTGTGACATACTATTACCCAGACTTGGCGCCTTTGGGGATATGCAAAAGTCTCTCTCTCCTTTTTTTTTTTTTCTTTTTTTCCTTCTTGTTTATTGAAGAGAGGGTCTAAGTTAGGGAAAACTAAAATTCAAAATTGGGTCTGAAGAAAATAACTAAATTTCTTATTTTTCATCTTCTATGTATTTTTTGCCCCTATAACATCAAGGAAATGCTTAAGATTTAATTTCCTATCCTGTGAAATGGGAATAATAGTATCTCTACCTCATGGTAAAGATTAAAAGAGAGAATATATGAAAAGTGCTTAACAGTGTATCTGGTACATACATTTTAAACACCTATAATTAACTACTATAATTCTAATCGCTTTCAAAAAAAGATTTTATTTATTTATTTATTTATTTATTTGAGAGAGAGAGAGAGAACAAGGGGAGAGAACTGGAAGGGGCAGAGGGAGATGTATAAGCAGACTCCATGAGGAGCATGGACCTTGATGAGGGGCTTGATCTCAGGATTCGAAGACCATGAACTGAGCCAAAATCAACAGTTAGACACTCAACCAACTAAGCTACCCAGGTGTGGCTCTAATAGTTCTTTTTAATTCCATCAATTTCTCCAGTATCATTTGCTTTAATTCACTGTATAACTTTTGAAATTATCAAAATAAAAATGTTCTGGTTCTTATAGATAAAATATGAAAAACTATAAATGAGGAACCCTTGGCAAACAAGTAACCTTAATATGGCAATGTTCTGCATGGAAAAGACACTCATAGTTTATGCTTCTTTTTTTTTCTTGATTAAGTATACGATTTTCATGCTGTCACAGAACAAGTAGAACCACAGTTTATATTTTTAAAATACAGATTTGTGTTCATCCCATTTCCCAACTCAAATAATATTTAGAAGGGAAGAGCCATTTCTTATGAATTTATCCAACATTCCTCTGCTAATACACAAAGATATCTATAAAATCGGAGCACTTTATTTCTTTGAAAACCATGGCGCCTCCAAAGGAGGTTTCTCTCTTTCAATTTTAGTGTGTATCAGAGTCACGAGGGCTCTACAACAAATTTCATGTTGAAGAGAGAAGTTGCAAACTGTTTCTCATACCCGGCAATTTGTTTTAGAGTCAATAGTTATAAAAGGAGCTGGTTCTTAACTTGGCTCCTTAGAGGAAATATTTGTATAAAGGCAATGTGTGGCACAAAACTCAGGGTTAAATTTAATTGGGAAAAGAACCCATAGAATTGTATTTAGAATCTTAGCAACCTCATAAACTTGAACTGTGGATTTTAGAGCATTCTTTATAACTCATACTGAATACAACTAATAAAATGACCCCCAAATAAGAAAAGATATCACCTACTTATAAAGAGAAATGAAAACTGTTTTCAGCTGTCATAAAATCCACGTCAGATATGCAGGCTATAATTAACCTGATATATGTATATAAGAATTGTTATAAAAGGTGTGATTGCACTGTGGAAAAGTTATGTTGTTTAGCTAGTCACAAAAATATCAAAATTACATTTATAATATCACATATATTATTTGGAGCTCCATGATTTATTACCTAGTATTTATAAAATTTATGCCTAAGAGTCAACCGAAAAATGATATTTTCCTGTTTCAGAAAAATCCATCTCTTTAACATATAAAAACTCTTTGGCATCTGAAGTGAGAAAGTGAATGAAAACAAGAGAACAAACATGGGCTTTTTTTCAAGCTGGAGTGGTTCCATAAGCTACATTTTATAGCAAGAAAACAAAAGAGGCTCCTGATAAGGTTCTTTATCATTAATCTCTGTCTCCTTGCTAGTGCATAAATCTATATGAACAGGAATGGGTCTGGGGGATTTGTGGCAAGCATTAGGTTGAATTTCTCAAGGAAATAACTTTTCAGTTTATGCATATATCTTAATCTCTGTGATAGAATAATTCTCTTTTTATTAATTCTTGTAACTGTTTTATGACCTTCAGTAGCAAAATACTTAAATTTTTTTCCATATCTATAAATGAGATAGCAAGAAAATTCATAATAAAAGAGAAGGAATTTCATCTAGGTTTACCTGATATAGACAAATGCTACAAACCATTCTCTGCTCAGAAGGTAACACTTTTTAAAAAAATTTTTATATTAATTAATTAATTAATTAATTAATTAATTTTTTTATTAACATATAATGTATTATTTGCTCCAGGGTACATGTCTGTGAATCGTCAAGCTTACACATTTCACAGCACTTACCATAGCACATACCCTCCCCAATGTCCATAACTCAGCCACCCTATCCCTACCCCCTCATGGTTTTTTGTAATATAAATGAGATGATGTCCTGTGTTTTCAACATTTTACTGACTGCGAAATGAATAATACTCAAACATATACTGGGCTTATAAGGTTCTGCCTGATCTTACTCCTGAATTCTGCCCTAATCACAATTTGCTCCACTTTCCCTACAACTCATTGGTCTTCTCTTTTTCTTGGAACACATTGAGGATTTACCTTTTTTTTTTTAAATCTTCTCAAATCCTGTTTCCTCTGTCAGATTATGTTTCCTCATTATCTTCCTGCCTTATTTCCTATCTTCAGGTTTCAGATTAAACATAACTTTCTCAGAAAGATTTCTCTGATGGGGCAAATATTATTTGTACTCAATAATTTCTGGACTTCTGTTCCTTCTTACGCATCTGGGAGATATTTCCCATTTCTCTGAAGTAAGACACAGTCATATGACTAGTTCTAGCCAATGACATATGAACAGAAATGACAAAGGTCACTTCTATGTTGGGTCAGTGAAAACCTCCTACATGATTCTTTCAGACTGTCTTGCTTTTTAACAGTGAACTTGTTGAGCTGGTGGAGCCAAAGAACTTGATAGATCCCTGAGGCATCTCAATGAAAACAGATATCCTAGGGGGTTGGCTAGACAGCAGCTGGTTATGTGTAAACAAAAACCAAAATTTATTGTGTTAGGTCACTGAGATTTGAGATTATTAGCTATGTTATTATAATGAAAGCCTGACCACACCATTCAAATTAGGTCTAACATATTATTTTAATAGCACCTACCACAATTTTGTTAAAATTAAATATGTATCCATTTCTTTATTCAATGTCTACTTTCTCCTGTAGACCATGAGTTGGCAAATACTTTTGGCAAAAGGACAGGTAGAAAATATTTTAGATTTTGTCACACTTTTATGCAGGTCTCTGCGGCAACTACTGAACTTTCCCTTTCTAGTGCAAAGTTGTTACAGACAATATTTTAAATTATTGTTGTCTGTGGCCCAAAAGTAGATAATGGGTTGCAGTTTTCAAACACTGCTCTAGACTAGCAAATCCACAGAAGTAAGGAGAATTTTTCATTTATGATAATATACTTTTCACTAACAGAGTTCTGGGTACATGGCAATGAATTTTTTCTTTAAGAAAATGAATATGGTATGCTGAGGGCAGACAGTGTTAAATCGGATGTTTGACAAGTTTATCTAGTATAGCTGATAAATTCATTGAATGTAAACTATTAGAATATATCCTAACCCTAGATTATAGGCCCCCAGACTATAGGTCGTACCTACTGTGTCTAGATGCATCCTTAAATAACACTATAATCCTTTAAGCATAAAAGAGAGATGAATAAATGCATGAACCATATAGGATCAATACCCTGAATCCTAGAATACATTCAGTTCCAGACTAATTTTTTTTTTTAATATAGGTTGAAGTACATGCAATGAAGTACATACAATGAGACTAGTAATAAGGTATAAGACTAATATGTTCTTAAATAGTTTATTACCCCCCAACTATTTCTTTCTTCTTGAAAGTATTGGCATTTTCCTCAACCATGCCATTAACTATGCCTAATTTGCCATACATTAATTAAACATATATATTTGTTAAATATGCATTATGTGCAAGGTGTTCTAATGAACTCATGTGTTCATCATGTGTGAACATGTGTTCACATGTGTATGATTTCATTTAATCCTTACAGAAACACCAAAAGAATGACACTTTTACTGTTTACATTCTAGAATAAGGAAATAGAGACTTATGAAGGGATTACCATAATGTCCAGTGAAGAGTAACACCAAGATTTGAAATCAAATTTTGAGTGACTTCGAAATAATTTTGTCCCCCGTGTTTCCTTTAAATTGTTGGTTAAATAAATAATGGTAGTGATCATGCTGATGAACTGAAATATGTTTTTTTTTTTTTAAGAAAGACAATGTCCTTATTTTCTTCAGGCTAAGCTGGAGACTTCAAAGACTCTTACTAGGTAGACTAATGAACTACTAAATGCTCTCTTGTTTGATACACTAATGTCAACTCCAAAAGATCAAATTGGCTGTTCACATCTGACTTGGTACCAGTAAAATGTAAATAAAAGTAACTGGGAAATTTCTAAAAATTTAACTACTGTTCTCTATTATACAAGTAGTGAGTGACTAAAATAAACAGATATGGAAGGACAAATTTCATTATTATAATTTTTGAATGGAAATGGGTATTATAATCATTCTCATTTGATATCAATTAACTTAGGGTACGTGCATTAAAAAAAGGAAAGATATTTATTTGAAGATTAACATTTTTCTTAACAGTTTTTATTCTAACTAATATTTGTGAGAATAGATTTGTAGATTGAGTTGATTCCTAATGAAAAATCGGCTAGCCATCTAGCTTCTCCACTATTTTGGGGAATAAAAGGTCATGAACATTTTCTAGATATTATTCATTCTGAATAAATCTATTATAATTAGTAATAATAGACAATAGTTTCTTTCAAAATTATATGTCATTCTTAATCTCTTCCCATTTTAAAAGGTTTGAAAGTTCATAGTATTGGGATCATGCAGAACAAAGACATTAAGAATATTCAAATCTCTTAAGTGTTAGTTTATAGACACTGTGCTTAACACAGTGTCCCACTTGCTTAAAAGAAAACTTTCTTCAAAGTAGGGAAGATTCAAACTCTTGTTAACTAAATCTTTCAATGATGTGGTTCTGCAGTGTTATATTTCTGATGTTAGTGCAAATGAAGGTGGGTTATGTATTTTTAAAATTTTTATTTTGCCTACCAAAATAATCTTAACTGAATACTCACTATTATTTGTATTATACATATGTATCCAACAAATAGGAGAACTCTAATCTGTCACAGATATTTAAAGAAAAATATTGCATACAATGAAAATAGTAAGAATTCATAAAACCACTGCAATTCTCGAGATATCAGGAGCTCATAATCATCTGTTTAAATCCCCTCATTTAATAGATGAAACTCAGATTAAGAGGAGAGAATTAGCAGCATCATAACTAGAAATGAGACAAAGCAATCAAACAGAACTGGGTTGAAATCTGGGCTCTACTGCTACCTGGCAAATTGTTCAAAGTTCTCTGCGTTTTTCTCTATTAAAAGGCCTAGTGAGTCTTACCTACAAGCTATTTTTAGGATTGAATATTAGGGTTATCTATTCATGGTATCAAGGCTCAGAAAGAACACCCAGCATCTTGCCTAGATTCTAGCAAGTCCTTAGGAAATAACTGTAATTGTTTTTATTATACTACCACCATCATCCTCCTCATCCTTATCAATATCATGCTGTAGAAACACAGCTAATTACTGAAATAGAGACAAATAGAAAAGGATGTTTCCTGACTTGTAATTTAGTGCTCTTTCTAATCTACTTTATAGAGGACTGAGCTTTTGTTGAATGATATGGCAGAAGCACAGCTTGTGGGAGGAGATGAAGTCAGTCAGGCCATAAAGGATAGGTGGGCCTGAAAAAGAAGATTGAAGGCATTCCAGCAGGTGAAAATGAACAGGCTGGGCAGAGGTAACAGTATTCAATGCTCAGAAAAGAAGGAAGTATGCTGGGTATAGATGGTAAGTTTTCCCACCTGATTAGAAAGTTGTTAACTGCAGAGGAGAAAAAAAAAAGTTTGTAGGTTGGAACTTGCAATTCAGGAATATCTGGATCTAATGCATGACAGACAACAGAGAAACATCATTATAGCCTTTTAATTAAAGGAGTAATATGATGAAATCGCTCTATAAATTCGTCTGTGAGCAATAATATAGTTAGAACATGGCTTGAGGAGACAGTGAAAACTATTAAAACTAGATCCTTGTACTAAAGGAGTTGTAAAGACATGCAAAAACAATATGGTCTTACTTTTGGATATTTGTACGGAGTTGTTGTTGTTGTTTCCAGAAGACAAACTAGTCACAACCCAAGGGCAAATGTCCACATTTCATACCTTTTTCTCAGTTGCATGAATGAAACCTCAAGTCTAGGAAAGAAGTAAAAGCAACTCCAAATCAAGTTCAAAGATAAATGAGGTTTCATGCCCTTTTGAGAGCAATCTGCCCATGGAGGATTATTGGACGTTTTGGTGGGGTCTGAATTTGAACCAGGTTCCAAGGATGAAAGCCCACAGACTAATCTGCTAAGCTACCAAGCCCACTGTCCTGTAGGTTTATAGAAATCCTATTAACTGAGAGATTGAAGGGAAGGAAGATAAGATAGCAAGGTGTTGGGAATCAAGCTTCAGTAGTTTTAACAGAAAAGGTACTTTTGAACCATACTATAGTATACAGATAGGAACTAAACAAGACACACACACACACACACACACACACACACACACACACACACACGATGTATGTGTGCATGTGTGTAACTGTATAATGAAATTATACATTTGAAAGATTCTACTTTGTATGTATTATATGGTCCATAAAAATGTTCATATATTTAATGTGGAAATATTTAAGACTGATGTTCATGCTGAAATCCATCTTCTTATTCTAGCTTCCAAGACAATAATGGTGAATATCACCAAACTGCTCTTCTATCTTGTGCTACTTAGTCATAATAACAGTTTCAGGACCTATTATAATAGTGAATTTTATCTATCACTCAATATTTATATCACTCAACATTTATTTCTCTTCTGATTCTGAGAATGCCTACTACAAACAGTATTTGCTAGTCATCATTCCAGTATAAATGAAAAGTAGCAAGAGAGCTGCTTTAACTGACTATTATAAAATCAGAGTTTAGATTTGCAAATAAGTGAGGCAACACAAAGAGATTTTGCCGTATTAGATTTTAGACCCATATTATGGCTGGGCTATACTGGGAAAATTATATAACCACAGTGGGTTTTGTTCTCTTATCCAGAAACTGAAGAGGTTAGTTTGGATTTGGTGGCTAGCATCATTTGTTACTGTTCTAATGATTTAAGATTCTGTGATATTAAAATGGTTGGTCAGCGTGGAAAAAAAAAGAAATAAAACTGCAAAAATCAAGGAAGTAAATCCTCCCAAGAAAACAGGAAGAGCTCATTAGCCAGGTGTCACAGGTCTGGAACTAGAATGTTAATGCTGCCTCCAAGGAGTTAAGACGAAGGGGATGGAGATGGGGTAACACTGAGGACATGACTGGACATGTCTGAGCTTTTATCATCACTTTACATCCGATTAGACCAGATGGTATTTGGACCTCCTTCTAGCATTAAAACACACTGATTTAATTATTTCTCTAAATTATTAGGTTTTACATACAGTTTACAGTTTCTTCATGAAATCAGGTTGGAATTCTGATTACTCGATCACACAAGACATCTTTTCTGAACTTTGATTTCTTTTTCTGTAAGAGGAATATACTAGTGCCTACTATTCACATGGGCATGTTGTAAAAAGCCTGTGAATTAAAGAGTGTGAATGTGCTTTTTCTTCTGTAAGGCACTATAAATGATAAATGAAGGTAGACAATTATTACAATTATGGTGATTATTAGCAAATGGACATAGAAACAGTAAGTTGATAGTGGATTTTTAAAACTTTATCTAATTTAAAAGGTAAGTATTTAGGATAAGTGCATTGAGTTCTCCTAACCTGGAGGTAATTTTGTGTTCATTATGACATTAATTAAACATTTGTGGCAGGAAGATTTTTCTTTTGTCATAAAGTAATATTGTTAGAAATAGTATGCTTTGGAGTTACATGGTTGGAAGCAAGCCAATTCTATAAATTTTGTAGGCAAGATAATACTAATAATAATATAAAGTAGACCAAAAAAGGAGGAACAGAAGTTTTCTAAATTTTATTTTTAAACTACAGCTATTGTGATATGCAGAAACATGAAAATTTATTCTGAGTTGTTATTGTTATCTTAAATGAAAAATAGAAGTGATGCTTTGTGTACTGCTGTTGAGAATATTTTATTTTTTCCCTGCATTTTTAACAGTCGTATAATAACAAAACAGATGAACATAGGGGAGGGGAAGGAAAAAATAAAATGAGATAAAAACAGAATGGGAGGCAAACCATAAGAGACTCAATAATAGGGAACAAACGTGGGTTTTTGGAGGGGGTTGGGGAAGATGGGGTAACTGGGTGATAGGCATTAAGGCGGGGATTTGATGTAATGAGCACTGGCTGTTATATGCAACTGACGAATCACTAAACTCTACCCCTGAAACTAATAGTACATTATATGTTAACTAACCTGAATATAAATAAAATCTAAAAATAGCAATAAAAAGAATTATAGGCAAGCAACAATGGGATACACATTTATCCTGGATTAATGCAATGACCAAGATATAAAATACCAGACATTTTTATATCACAAAATTTTAGGTATGTACTGTATGTTTTCTCTTCCCTTCTACTGAGTATCTGCAGGCTCTGAACACTAGGAGGGAAATGCTCAACTGAGACTAGAAAAATAAAACTGAACCAGGCGTAGTATGGATACTCTGTCTTAAATTCTTAATTTATAACTATTTTAAGGACCTGCAGAATGAAGGGCTATTACAGGATTTACTTCATTGTTTTTCAGGGGGAGAGTTCATCATTTGTTTTAGTCAATGTATCCAGCCAGACTGACACACTGATTCAAACCCAGAACTGTGGCTGTTTTTAAACTCATCCAGTCAGAATAAACTTTCTACAAGTTCGTCCTCACAGTGTAGCTTTCTATCTCCATGCCACTGAGCTATTCCTTAAGCTTGCTCCTGAGTGGGCTCAGGAAAGGCTCCTGGAGCCTTTCTTGTTATTTAACAGGGGTTCTCCTTCACAGAGCCCTTTCTTTCTTTAACATCTTATTTTGGAGAGCAGGATTCCAATTTTGAAGACAAATGTTATTCACACACTCTCAAATATTTTCATTGGGGGAGGGGCTCCCTGTCTTCCATCACTAAGGTCTCTCTGTTACTATCTTAGAAGATTTCTGGGAATTTAGGTCCCAGGATGAAAATTTCTGAGTTAATAGATGATTTGATTAAAAGTATGGCAATGATCACACATTTTAGAATGATGTAGACATAGCTTGACCTTCTCAGTTTAGGAATTTCCATGATAGAGGTAAAGTTTCTGATAGGCCACTTTTCATGTTTCTATCATAACAACGTTTCCCAGACGGTGTACTATAAAACACTATCCATATGATGAGATACTCTAAAAAAATTTTTTGTTTTTCAGCCATATGTAAGTGTAAGAGAAAATATATTCCCTCCTCCCAATATTCTTAATGCACATATTAAAGGTACTATGAAGTTATTTATGAAAGAAACCTACCATGTTTAACCCTGTACTGCCTAAAACATTTAAAAATGTGAAACTTTTCTCAGTGGGTTAAAGCCTCTGCCTTTGGCTCGGGTCCTGATCTCAGGGTCCTGGGATTGAGCCCAGCATCGGGCTCTCTGCTCGGCAGGGAGCCTGCTTCCCCCTCTCTCTCTGCCTGCTTCTCTGCTTACTTGTGGTCTCTCTCTCCCTCTGTCAAATAAATAAATAAAATCTTAAAAAAAAAAAAAAAGAGACAGTGGAGTTACTATTTGGACATTATGATTCTGGTAATATTTTCTTATTCAGTGGGAAATGTTACCTCAGTGCTATGTAAGTTATCCTCACAATACCCCTTCCCAAATTTCTTCCCCATCTAAAAATTAGAGCATTTCTGGCCTCCTGCTGTTCATAGCATAATATTTAAATTCCTAACATATTATGAAAAGTTTTATGTCTGACGCAGATTTACCTTTCTAACTGATTCCCCATGTCTCTCTTATCATAGAATTAAATGTCTAACAAAATGATCTACTTGCAACCTGCTAAACACAGAATGCTCACTGTGCATGCTATTTTTTCTGCATGGAAGTCCCTCTTTCTCTGCTTTTTCATTGACTTTTATCATTCTTCTAGATATTCAGTTTACTAAAATGTTATCACTTTTATAAAGATTCATTTTCTTATGCGTGTTAGGTCCTCTCTTGCTTCATTATCATTTAACATCTTCTTGGACCCATTTGTGTCTAATGATTTTAAAGAGTATCAAAATTATCTCTTTAAATGTATTTTTACAAGTAAATCTAATCCAGGACACTAGTAGTCAGAATAATTGTTCTCTCTAGATGGGGACTTACTGACTGAGAAGGAACATGAAGGAGTCTTCTGGAATAGTTTATTTTTTTCTTTTATAGATAGTGATTACACGGATGTATGCATGAGCAAAAATTCATGTTGTAAATTTAAGATTTGTTCCCCAGATCAATTATTATTTATTGCATGCCACAAGAGCAAAGTTTTAAAAATATGTGTTGTCCTACTAGTTTTTTAATCACCAGAAAGGAGAAATTTTACTCATCTTTTTATTTCCAAAGTACCTAGTGATGTCAGCACACTGGGGAGATGCATTCCCCATGGGAGATATGCACGGGGATGAATGAGTAAATGATGGAAGAAATATGCAGCCTCCTTTCCTGGGTGCAGCCTTAGCTTGTCAAAAGAGGAATACATTTCAGGTAGATGAAGGCTATTTAATTGGCTATAATTAGAACAATCAGAAGATATAGATGATGGTATGTAGCTAATAAGTTTGCAGATGAGAAGAGTGTATGAAGACTGATTAAGAATTCTGACTAGAACTTTAGAGCTTGGCAACATTTCAACAATGTAGTTCACTGAACAGCTCAGCAAATACCTGTGCCCCATATGTCTTCTATTTTCCCTCACACTTAAGACATTTCCCTAAAGGCTAGTAAACAATGGATACATCCCTGAAGAACAATATATATATATAAATTGACACAAATATTATTACTTAACATTAACTGCCAGCTGTATGTAACTTACAACTAGCATTAGCTCTTTGCCCTTGAGAATCCCATGTTTAAAAAAAAAAAGTTACAATGTTAGGCAAAAAAGCAAGAGGAAAAATCAATCGTTATCTTAGTTAATATCTCCTGTTCCTACATTAAAACATAAAATGCCTATTGTGAATAGGCTAGGATCTGGGCAAAAAATGGTGAGGAAAACAAGACTCCTGACTTCAAGAAGTTATAGTCCAGCAAAAGAACAAAAATTAGAAATAGCTTCAATTTATAGTTTTCTCTGTGCCAACCATTTTCCATGCATTTATCTAATGTTCATATCAGTCAAATGAAAAGAGGTATCACTACCATCTCCACATCAAAATGAAGAAGAGGCTCAAAGTTTGCTTAGATAATGAAGGTTCACATATATGATTTTCTTTCTTTTTTTTTTTTTTAAGATTTTCTTCATATATTTGACAGAGAGAGAGAGATCACAAATAGGCAGAGAGGCAGGCAGAGAGAGAGGGGGAAGCAGGCTCCCTGCCGAGCAGAAAGCCCGATGCGGGGCTCGATCCCAGGACCTGAGCTGAAGGCAGAGGCTTTAACCCACTGAGCCACCCAGGAGCCCCACACATATATGATTTTCTAATCTATATTTGTCAAGGTCTGGAGAGGAGGAAAGAGATCATGTACTCCTCTGTTTCTTCCTTAGCATCTAGGGCAGGGCTGGGAACACAGTAGGGTGTCAGCTATCAATTGATTTACTGGGATGAGATTTGACCTACAATTTCTTTCCTATCCTTGGGCATCAGGAACAGGAAGAATATTTCTTTCCTGTGTAAGAGAGATATGACTATATTAAATTCTATGGTTGACCCATCCTTGTTTTCTTTGCCGCTGCACATTACTAAAGTATTTGGCATATGGGATGGTTCAGGCCAATCAACAAAATTTGTTAACTAACTAAGCAACATGACTGTCCGTGTTTCACTCACATTACTGTAGATCCACTATACTATTTTGTAGAGTCTGTGTGCTCTGCTTCTAACAAATTGTACCAACAGGACAGAGAGCCAGCAGTTTCTAGGAGTTAGAGGGCCCTACTAATCCCTACCAATGATTAACTGCTGCAAATATGAAAGTTCAGCTCTATTCCTCAAGGTAGGACCAACTTTCAGGTGTAATTCACTCCCTATAAAACCAGGATAAGTCTAGAACTTTGCCTAAGCTTCCATTCTTGATGGAATGGAAGTTCCATCTTCCATTGGATAGCCCAGTGGATATTGGACACTTTCAATGGATAGTCCCTTCACTATTCTTTTCCCTTCACTCCTTTACTGGTTTCTTACTGGAAGGAACTCTGCTAAATCATTTACACATGAAGATTCAGTTCAGTGTTTGCTTCTAAGAAAACCAACTGCAGGTTATTTAATCTATTTTTTAGCAATTTAGTAGCATATCAGACAGGGCTTGCCAGAGACGTAAAACCAAAGTGATACTTATAGAGAGAGTAAAATTTAATTTAATGAATTGGCTCACATGATCGCAGGGCCTGGAAAATCCAAAATCTAAATGGCAGCTTCATAGGCTGGAAATTCAAGTTAAGAGTTCATTTTGCAGCCCTGAGTCTGAAGTCCACAGGACAGGACAGTAGGCTAGAAACTCCGGCAGGATTTCTATGTTACAGTCTTGAGGGAGAATTCCTTCTTCCTGTGAAACCCAAGTTTGAATTCTTAAGACCTTCAACTGATTGATGAGGCCTATCCACATTATGGAGTATAATCGGCTTTGCTTAAAGTTCAATGATTGCAAATGTTCAATCACATCAACATTACAGCAACATCTAAATTACCATTTGACCAAACAACTGGGCATGATAGCCTAACAAAGTTGACACGTGAATTGACCATCAGAAGGAGAGGATTTGAGAATGGTCAACCAGTCCTGCCCTAAGCTGGAGGAGACCATTCACTAGAACTCCAGAACAACCTGGATTTTCCTTGTGTAAGCCTAGAGTTTTCTTCTTATGTAGGATCATCTTACAAGTACCTGAGCAGGGCGCCAGGGTGGCTCAGTCAGTCAAGAAGCTGCCTTTAAGCTCAGGTCATGGTCCCAGGGTCCTGGGATCGATCCCTACATTGGGCTCCCTCCTCAGCCAAGAGCCTGTTCCCCCTCTCTCTGCCTGCCGCTCTGCCTACTTGGTGCTCTCTTTCTCTCTCTCAAATAAATAAATAGATAAAATCTTTAGGAAAAAAAGAGTACCTGAACATAGATGAAGTTAAAAGCAGTACTGTACTTGTGCCTCAACACTTCTGAGATACTAGGTTGGCACACAAATAGATTCAGAAGTCCAGACAGAAGTTGAAAGGTCCAAATAATGAGGTTTATTAGGGGAGCCAGAGAATAAACCAATTCACATCCCCTTGTTACACACTTCCACAATAACATGCACCTCTCCTTGAGAGTACAATTATTAATTATACATTAATTTGTGTAATTATTTGATTAACAGCTTCCTTATAACCCATTAGAATGTAAGTTTCATGAAGGGAAAGCTGCTTCTGTTGTATTATTGTATCCCCAAACCTAGTGAAGTACCTTGTACAAGGGATGTTTACTGAATATATGCCAACAGCATTAAGGTATTAGTGTAAATGGTACCTCATTGATATCATTTACATATGTAACATATTAATTATATATAATAATTATATAAATATAAGTTATGCATAAATATATGTTTATACATGCATATGCATGCGTGTGTATACACACACTGCCTTATATACTTCATTCATTTGGGGATGTCCTAAAAAAGTGTACTCAAACTTAATGCTTTTCCTGTTTTTCTGTATATGATATTCCTTTCACAGGGAAACTATCTCTCAGTTTGTCACACAATGAGATCCTCCTTGTGGCCTTTTTGTGAAAGATGAGGTAACATTCAACCTTTGAAATCATCTTTGCTGTAAATACCTCAACATTGGCTTACTGTTAAAAACTCCAAATAGGAAAAAAATAAGATAGACAATCAGACAAGGGGACCTGAGCAGCAGAAAATAATTGGACTCTCTAAATTGTACCATTCTCAAGAGGAATTACTGGAGCACACTGTTTCTTCCCAAGACCATGCTGTGCATCCCTTGGAATCGCTACAGAAGCATTTTATTGCTCATTAAATATTTTTTAATGTGAATCCACTCTTGGCATTTCTATTTTATAGTTTTCCTCACAATCTTCCCGTGTTGAATACCTCCTTCCCCACTATGTGTAATTTAAAAGAAATTATGTAAGCTTATTTCTCTGATTAAGAAAGCCTAATGCACAAACACACAAAGGATATGACCAGTGTAGCTCAAGTAGCTAATGAATCTGGCAGTTTTAAACTCATTCCCAATAAAAATAGGCCCCACAAATCACTATAAAAAATGTGTTTAGTACCTCAAGAGCCATAATTGTCACACATTTACAATTCATAAGCAGTGACTGCAGGGTGCTTACTCTAGTTAATCCTCCATAGAATAGTGGATATTGATGCTGTGGAGAAGGGACACAACAAAATCATCTGTCACTTGAAATACTCATTTGGGAAGCCTCACACACTAATGAAATCCTGAAATGTAGCAATGGGAAGCCTGGATGCATTCTTCCTCCTAAACTGTAAATGGTGACAAAGGTGTAAGTCTGAGATGCCCAGACATAGCCTGGCACAGCTTGCTTCTGGTTTACTGACTCTAAAAGAGTAAAGATAAAACATGCATTTGGATTGTGAAAAAGCTTATGTCCCAAGTCTTCACTGTACCTATCTGGACCTAAACACATAGGACCTAGAAAAAGAAATTTGAAGAAGCTTCCTCATTTTGACTGATTTGGTTAAATTGCAACTGGTATGTGATAAATAGCTAGACTTAATAATGACTTGATGAACATATTTAATATTTTTACCGTTCTTTTCACAAGGCCGAATACTTTATATGACTGTTAAATTGAAATGATTTCCAACTCTTAAAAGTAGTATTTCGATTTAACCAAAACATGTAGATAACCCCTAAAGCCTGTAGCAAATGGCTATAACCTACATAATTGAATCTCTGGAATGTAAGGTCTCCCCTCTGGTAGGTCATGAGTTCTTGAAATGGGTTCTTGGTCTGTTTCCAATTCAATTTTTGTTTCGTTTTTAAAGAACGGTTATAAAATTAGAGAAAACATGTGCTTTATCCAATCTAACCATTCTGCAAGGGAATTACTCTGAATAATGTAAAGGCTAATGAAATGGTTTAGGTGAATCTTAGATGACCTTTGACATCTATTTTTCTGCCCCTAAAAACTGGGTTTTTAATAATCACTCAGTCATTGAAATATGACACCTGAATGTATGTGTGTGTGTGTGTGTGTGTGTGTGTGTGTGTGTGTGTATGAATAAATAAAATAAAACAAAATAAAATTGTTAAATTAAATCAGAAATCCTTGTTTTGGCTCCTCTTTAACATACAATTTTAATATCTTTATTTTGTTCTCTCTAGCCCCCCTCCATCATTCATTGCTTACAGCAGCCACTTCTTATATATTTCTTTGTATAAAATCATCTCGGTTTGTGATTCAAAATAAAGATCCCTCACTTCCTGGGTTTGCAATTTTAAGCATACAAGTTTTTTAAGTACAAGAAGCAGAATCAAAATGCATTTATATTCTATATTACAATAAATGTGAATATCAAAAGATTCTTCTTGAGTTGTGTGACTGCTGGCATGTGTAAAAAAGCCAGAGAATTTTGGAATTGGAAGAAGCAGAAATATACTTAGTAGTTCAATTGACTCTTGATGGAAAGGGAAAGAGAGGAAAAATTATAAGTTCCGTTGCAAAGTTTTATATGTCTCTTAAAAACTATTTATTTTCCTAGGACTTATATTAATTATAAAGCTTGTTCTAAGATCTGAAAAATTCTCTTCTATTTAGTTATTTGTTTGCTTTTTTTTTTTGTTTGCTTATTTTTAATAATATAGCAAACCTACATATATTATGAAAAGTAGACCCTTGATGGTAACTTACATGAGCCCACATGGTCTTCTAACCTTTTTGTCTTCCTCCCACAACCCAAAATAACAATCATCCTACATGATCAATCTCTTGGGGGTGTATGTCTGTAGAATTCCTTAATAGTGTGTGCCCTAAAAAAAAACACATTATTTTAGTTATTTTTACTTTATAGAAAGGCACACATCCTATCTAATCTTTTTAAAGTTACTCTTGGAGTGCTTGGGTGGCTCAGTTGGTTTAGCGTCTGACTCTTGGTTTTGGTTCAGATCATGATCTCACATGGAATTTAGCCCTATATCAGGCTCTGTGCTCGGTGAGGAAGGAGTCTCCCTAAAGATTCACCCTTTTGCCCTTCCCTCCATTTGCGTGCTCAATCTCTCTCTCTCTCTAACATACACACATAAATAAATAAATCTTTAACAAAGGAAAGAAAATGCTATTTATAAAAAATAAGTGACTGTTATTACTCTGTAATAATGCTAAGATTTATATACATTACTAAAAGTAACAGTAGTTTTTTTTTACTGATATAAAGTATTCTGTTGTATATACCATGTTTATACTCTTGTAAACAAATTTTAATTCATTAATTCAGCCAATTATTTATCTATCTATCTATCTATTTATTTATTTATTTATTAAGTTTTTGTTTTTTTAGAGACAGAGAGCTTGCAAGATCATGGGGGGTGGAGGGGCAGAGGGAGAGGGAGAGAGAGAATCCTAAGCAGAGTCCATACCCAGTGTGAAGCCCAATGCAGGGCTCTATCTCAGCCAAAATCAAAAGTTGGAGGTTCAACTGACTGAGCCACCCAGTCGCACTGATTCAGTCAATTATTTATATTAAATCAAGAAAATAACAATAAAAAGTAGTGTAGTAAATATTTTAAAGTTTTGTTCTTTTTTAGAAAACTCTGGGTATGGGGTGCCTGGATGGCTTAGTGGGTTAAAGCCTCTGCCTTTGGCTCAGGTCATGATCTCAGGGTCCTGGGATCAAGCCCTGCATCGGGCTCTCTGCTCAGCACGGAGCCTGTTTCCCCCTCTTTCTCTGTCTGCCTCTCTACTTGCTTGTGATCTCTCTCCTCTCTGTCAAATAAATAAATAAAATCTTAAAAAAAAAAAAAGAAAACTCTGTAAAATTAATTCAGTTGTAAGTATGTGGTTTCAACCTTCTTTTGTGCTTTGAGAAAGTCCAGTTTTAAGAGTGGTGAACTTTTCCAGGGCTTTTCCCTAATGAAGATATTGATAATCCTCCAATATCAGCACTCTTCGGATCAGTTCTGTGGCATCTTTTGCATTAGCCTTGCCCTGGAGAAAGACATACGGAGTATCTCTCATATATAAACATGCCCAATGTTAGCAAATGTGTGTAGGGGGGAGTCTTTCGAACCTTGAAAAAACAGTTCTGTTAGAGGTAGTGTTATGGCTTCCCTCTTTATAGTGTTTACCTGGTTGGGTAGATATTCTTTGGCCAGTGGGGCTTATGAAGAAAAAAAATAAACAGTAATAACTACCCTCCTCTCAATCTCTGAAGTACAATCATTATAGTGAAAATTAAAATGGTAGGTAAAACAAAAGGTATCCAGAAGTAAGAATATCTTTTCAGGAAACTCTCTTCCACCTTCATTTTGATGTCCTACCTTAACTGAACTTACTGATTTTGGGATGTTATTCTTACTCAAGATACTATGATAACTTGAGAACACTGAAGGTTTATTTGTTGTCCAGTATCTCATAGTACCTTATTTCAGTTGAGAAAATAACAATTGATGTTAGAGAGCACTTACTATATGTCAGGCATCGTGACATTTTCTGTGCATTTTTTCATATATTACAATAATTTTACAAGACAGATATTATTGTTATTATTAGTACCACCATTTTACAGATGAGGACACTTTTATAGGTTCACAGGTGAGCTCTCAACATCAGTCTTATGTTATAGGCTATTATACTCATTGTGATTCAGTCATCTTTATTTAACAGCCCTTTCACTCCTCTTTACCTTATGTCATCATTTATTGTCTTTTGATTTGAGCTAACAATTTTCAACTTCATTATCTTTAAAAAAATGAGGAAAGTAAAATGTACAAAGGTTTATATATATATAGACATGAAAAGTTTCCAATATAATACTTTTTTTTTTTTTTTTTAAAGATTTATTTATTTATTTATTTATTTGGCACAGAGAGAGAGGGAGAGATCACAAGTAAGCAGAGAGGCAGGCGGGGGGGGGGGGGGAAGCAGGCTCCCCGCGGGGCAGAGAGCCCGATGCGGGGCTTGATCCCAGGACCCTGAGATCATGACCTGAGCTGAAGGCAGAGGCTTTAACCCACTGAGCCACCCAGGCGCCCCCCAATATAATACTTTTGAAATAGTAATGTGTACTATATAATATTATTTATGTAAAAATAAAATACAAAATATTTATTTACATACCTGCGTACACATATATGTATAGCCAAGGGAGGTTACCCCTCAGAAGATAAGGAGAGAATAGGATTAGAGTGAGATTAAAAGAGAAATTCTTTTTTTTTTTAAAGATTTTATTTATTTGACAGAGAGAAACACAGCAAGAGAGGGAACACAAGCAGAGGGAATGGTAGCAGGAGAAGCAGGCCTCCTGCCGAGCAAGGAGCCTGATGCGGGGCTCGATCCCAGGACCCTGGGATCATGACCTGGGCCAAAGGCAGACAGACGCTTAACAACTGAGCCACCCAGGCGCCCCAAAAGAGAAATTCTTTTGATGATAAACATTTTGGAAGAGCATTTTCTTACATAAGCATATTTTTTCTTGCTATTAAAAAAATAAAATATCAAAAAATGGAGATCTCTGACAAATTTTTAAGTAAGTTAGTAAGCTAAAAAATAAGTTAAAATGGTGAGTGAATGAAAATTGACATTTGTCAATATTCTTCTAAATTACCCCTGTCTCAGATCTCATAAAAATGTGGAAGAGAATTTATCAGTGAAAAATACCAGAACTGGAAAATAAGTTAGGGAATTAATAAAAGACAAATATTGGGGACCTACTGAAAAAGAGAAGGCAGAATTGGTAATATCTACAAGTAAATGGCCAGAGAAAATCATGACCAAAAATATAAAAAAGAAAAGATTCTTGGAGAGGCAGAGTGATGCAGAGGAGCGCAGGCTCCATGAGTTAATACTCAGGCAAAGACAACTATTAAGTAATATCAGAGTGACCAATCAGACAGCTACCATCAGAAGGTAGCCACCCTCTCCCAAGCAAAAGTGTAGGAAGTGTGCCCTATGTGAGGAATAGTGAGAATCAGCACTGGGATAGGAGAAGCAAATCAGGGCTCCACATAGTAAGAAACCCAGGAGGGACAGGGGCCCCAGACCCAGCTGCAAAAACTAACCTATCTCTTCTAGCAGCTTGTATCTGGGCATGGCTCTGAAAAAATCAGGAGTTCTCAAACAGACATGAATAGAAAACCAATGAACTCCAAATATTTAAGGAAAATAAAAGGCATAAATAGAGTTATGGTTTAATACATATGGAGAGACTACTACCAAAAATTATGTAAACTGCAATGAGTATAATTGATATAATCAAAAGGAATTAAGAATATAATTGATATAATCAAAGGGAATTAAGAATCACTGCCCAACATTTATCTTCAAGGTGGTCTTATCAAACAGGTAAGAGAGATGCAAAATTTTAAGCTCTTTGATCTTTCCTATCCTATATATGAAAGGAATGCAAGGAAGAGAAGAAATATGACTAGAAGGACTCAAGCCCATTTCTGTCAGAAAATAAGCAGTGCTTCTCTAACCGTAGCATTATAGGTGCATACACTGCACCTTGTGAAATACCCAGAGACACAAAGCAAGTGATAGTCTTCTCTTCCATTTTTTTTTTTTAAAGATTTATTTATTTATTTGAGACAGAGTGTTTGTTAGCATAAGCAGGGGCAGAGGGAAAGGATCTCAAGCAGACTCCCTGTTTAGCCTGGAGCCCAATGTGGGACTTGACCTCACAACCCTGAGATCATGTCCTGAGCTGAAATCAAGAGTCACACGCCTAACGGACTGAGCCACCCAGGCACTCCCTAGTCTTCTTTTTTAGTATCTTTCCACTTGTGGACTAGATCTGAACCTCTTTGGTTTACTCAAAGACATTGACTCAGCAATTCTTTCAAATCTTCCCATTCTGGATACTTCCTCATTCCAGGTTTTTTTTTTTTTTAATTAATTTTTAATAACATATAATGTATTATTTGCCCCAGGGTACATGTCTGTGAATTGTCAGGCTTACACATTTCACAGCACTTACCATAGCACATACCCTCCCCAATGTCCACAACCCAGCCACCCC
>CM053607.1:46410376-46443939 GCA_028646535.1 Procyon lotor | reverse complement strand
ATCTTGATAGTGTCTATTTCCAACATATTACTAATGTCCGCATTGACTAGGTCTCTAGCCATAGGTACTGTCTCTTCTTTTTTTTGTGGTGAGTTTTTCCGCCTTGTCATTTTGTCAAGGTAAGAGTAGATGGGTGAGAGAGAAAGATTCTCTGGAGTTCTGCAGTTTTCACTGATTGATTAACTAGGTCTTGGCTGGATATTCTCACTGATCTTCTGGGGGAGGGGCAGTTGCCGTGGTTCTCAAATGTCTTTGCCTGAGGTGGAATTGCACCGCCCTTGCCAGGGGGTGGGCCAAGCACTTTGCCAGGTTCGCTCTCGGAGTCTTTGTTCCCTGAGCACTTTCCATACCACCCTGAAGGCCAGAGATGAAAATGGCAGCCTCCCAGTCTCCGGCCCAGAGGAGCTGAGTGCTGGGTGCCACCATCCTCCACAGGCCCTTATAGGAAAGCCGTTATCACTCCCTTCTCCCTTGTCTGTAGCCGGTGCTCTGTGCTCAGCTGGCCCGTGGCGGAGCGCCTCTATCTGTGGCTGGCGTGGCCCTGTCTGGAGTCCCCAAACCAGCAGATTCCCACTGCGCACTCCCGCACTGCTCCTCCAGGAGGAGGAAGGAGGGCGTGTCTCCGGAGCTGCCTCCTGTGGGGTCCCCGCTTGATGTACGGCAGCCCTATATGGACTATATGTCTCAGTTCCTATAGTCCAAGGTAGGCCTATGTGGCGGTGCATGGCTCCTTCTCTGCTGCCGGCTTCTCTGCCCCAATACCTGGGAGCTCTGCCGCACTCGGGCTCCCCTGGTCCCTCGGTGACCCCACAGGTCCTGAAACCACACTATTCCCCTGAGGGCTGAACCCCCGGTTAGCCTCCAGAGTGATGTCCCTCAGTGGAGCAGACTAGAAGCTCTGGGTTTTGTGCTCCACAGCTCTGCGGCTGTTGGGAGCCGGCCCTCCCCACGGGGTCTCTCTTCCCGTCGCTTTAAATTCACTTTTTCCACACGTCCTACCTTTCTGAAAGTGGTCTATTTTCTGCTCCTAGAATTGCTGTTCTTATTCTCTTCTCTCTCCTGTTGTGTTTGCTGGCTTTTAGAGTGGCTTTCTGCCTCTTTAGCTGGACTTCTGGGACTGGTGTTTTCTGTGCATCCTATACCTCCACCATCTTGCCAGATCTCCCCCCCATTCCATGTTTATGGCAACTCACTGAAAACACCTTTGTCTCCCTTGAAGTCACTCCATCAGGCTTTTATCCTTACCAAGGGACATCATCAGCCCTTGTCAGTGTCACTAATGATCTCCACATTACTAAATCCAATGTGATCTTTCCAGTTTTCTTCTTCCCTGACCTAGCATATTTGATAGAACTGATTGCTCCCTGCCTATTGAAACTTTGAGTTTCTATTAAATCACAATACCTTGATCCTTCTAATTCTTTAGTTCTACTTCTACTTCTTGATCCTTCTGAGCCCCTTCTCAGGCTCTTTGAAAGGTTCCTCTTCCTTTCCTCTGCAGTTAAACAGAGCCCAAAGAGTTTCACTTCTCAGTCTCATCTTTTTAATATCTAGTCTTTAGGTGATCTCATATAGGCCCATGGCTTTTTAATCCCTCCGAAAATCTCAAATGTCTATACAGAGTCCAGAGTCTATACAGTCAGTCAGAGTCCAGTCCTGATCTTTCATCCAACTGGTATTCAGTCTCCTCTCTGTGTCATTAGCAACTTGAATGTAAAATGTCTAAAAGTAAATATACAAAACTACTCTACCCACCGATTTTCCTCTCTCTGAATGGGAAACTATCTTCCCATTGCTCATGCCAAAACTTTTAACATTATCCTTGGGTCCTTTCTTTCTTTCACACTATTTCCCCAATCTGCTTTTAAATTTTATTTTTTTTTAAGATTTTATTTATTTATTTGAGAAAGAGTGCACACAAGCAGGGACTGTGTGGGAAAGGGGAGAGGTAGAGGAAGAGGGAGAAGCAGACTCCCCACTGGGCAGTAATCCCAACTCAGGGCTTGATCCCAGGACCCTGAGATCATGACCTGAGCCCAAAGGAAACAACTCACTCAGCCACCCATGTGCCCCAATTGGTTTTTAAATTCTCACCCTACCCCCCAAACACACGCTAAATTTAACTACTTTTCACTCCCCTGAATGTTACACTCTGAAAAATGCCACCTTTAACTCTCCCCTAAATCCTACTTGGCTTCACAGTTGTCCTTGCTCATTTCTTCCCTATATCTGAGTTTATTCTCAATCCAGCAACACAGAAGGATTCTTTTAACAAAAATTTCTTTCAGGTTGTAGTGGTTCTATGTTCACAGCCCATCAGAGGTTTTCCATCTCATTCAGAGTAAAAGCTGATGTTGTTTGTATTGCTTTTAAGCCACTGTGTGATCTGCCCACCACCCCTATTTGACCAACACTTTCCCTTACTTAAAGTTCTCTAGCCATTCAATCTCCTTGCTCCTCCTAGATTGCACCCAGAATGTATATACATTAGGGTATTTGCATTAGCACTTCCTTAAGTGGAACACTGGCTTCCCAGATATTCACAATACTGTTCCTCACTTCTTTGAGGTCCTGCCTCAAATGTCATCTCATTAGGGAAGCCCTGCCAGATCATTATAGCATAATGGCTTCCCTTTCTGGTACTCTCTATCCACTTACTACTACTTTAGTATCTTTGCTCAATTTATCATGTATTGATACATAATGGGTTTACTTCTTGCTTACTATCTGTTTTTCATTACACTCAATGAGAACAGAAATTTTATTTTGTTCATTGCAATATCTTTATTGCATTGTACAGTGCTAGGCACATTATAAATATAATTATTTATTCATTCTTAAATGGCTGATCAGCTTACTGTTATCAGTCGGATTTGTCTAAAGTAGGTCTCTGTATTAGGGTGCCTGGGTGGCTCAGTCACTTAAGTGCCTACCTTCTGCTCAGGTCGTGATCCCAAGGTCCTGGGTTCCAGTCCCATATCAGGCTTCCTGCTCAGTGGGAAGTCTGCTTCTCCCTCAGCGCCTTCCTCCCCTGCTCATGCTCTGTCTCTCTCTCTCTGTCTCTCAAAAATAAATAAAAACTTTAAAAAAATTAGATATTTGTACTTAAAATTGTCAAATTACTTTGTTTTAAGCACATATGGAATGTCCACACAAATGGACTATTATAAGTTAAACCACTGAGGAAAATTTCAAGAAATCCCCAAAATCAGAGCTCATAAAGGCTACATTATCTGAAGACGATGCAATAATAATAGAAATTAACAATGCATGACCTTGAATATAATAGTGAAAAATAAATGTATTCACCTGGAAACATCCACTTAAATAACTCTTGATTACAATGGAAAAAAAAAATCACTGAAATTTCAGAAAAGTTACAAATGAAAGTACACTTTGAGATGCACCCAGAGCAGCATACCGAAATAAACTTGAGGCCTCAAAATGTGTACACTGGACAAAAACTTAAAATTTGAAAACAAGCTTGTGACTCAAGAGGCTGAAAAGAACAAAAAGAAAACAAAAATAGGAGAAAAATGAGTTAATAAAGATGAAAGCACAATTTACTGAAATATAAATTCAAGGAAATAGAATTCATCAACAAAACCAAAATTTTCCTGAAAGACTGACAACATTATAATGATGCCTATGCAGGAAAGAGAGAGAACTAGAAAGAACAAATCAGAAATATGAAAGACTATACATAGGAACATTTTCCAGTGTATTTGAATGTGTTAATTTCAATAGCTATATTTATGATAGACAAAAATAGAGAGAAAGCAAAGGCAGAGCAAGTAGGAAGTTTTTTTCCAAGTCTAGGAAAGAAGTGATTTTTGACACCTATACAGGAGTAGTGTCTCTAAGGATGGATTTAGGGGTGAGCTAGAACTAAGTAAAAGTGGGTGATTGATTGGGTGAAGAGGTTAAAGGAGATTCATCTCTTTACTTCTCACCCTTTCACAGCCTCGTACTAAATGTGAGTGAGAGAGGTGAAGGTAAGGACTGGTAATTTATTTTCAGTTTTTTAAATTTGCTCAACACCCACCGTTAACATGAATATTTCAATTACCCTGATTCATTAGGCATTCAAATAGGAGACTGATGAGATTTATCCTTATTAAAACTTAAAGTTGTATTTTTCTTTTCCATGTGTGATTTAGATTTTGCCTGAATTTCTGTGTCTGGAATAACTTCCCAAGGAAGTTTAAGAAGTCAGTGAGAACTCTCCATGCACTTACTACTGTTAGGCACATGAGAAGTTCATTGATTTAGTTAATGAAATTACTACTGAAATTTAAACTTGAAAGAGAAGTTGTCAATTTTTATTTTGGATAGAACCAGTTTATTTGACACAAAGCACAATATTTTTCCCAGAATATGACTTGATATGACTTGCTTCCTTGGTTTTTCAAATACTTTCCCTCCACCCCCATAAAATAGTGGTGGGGACTATTCTTCAAAACAAAGAAAACCCCAGCAACATCAGCCGCCACACACAGGTGTTTTGTGCAGTCCCTCAAAGAGATAACTGAAGTCTGGGGTAAGGATACCCAGGAAGGTCAGGTGTACGAAAACATAAGGAAGAGCAGTTACCAAATGCTTGACAGGATATTTTAATTCCTATTTTTGCAAGTCCTAATATGAATAAGAATTCTTCATAAAAGCATGAGAATGATTTGGGATTTAGGGCTTAAAATTTTAAGATGATGTAAAAAAAAAAAAAGAAAAGAAAAAGCATTAGAAATACCAACAACAACACTACCTTCCAGGATACTGCCTGCTCCTGGATTTATTTCATAACTGGCTTCCCTTTGGTCCATTTTATCATTCTTTCCCAGTCTCTAGCCCCTAAAATTTCATGATCCTCATTCAGACCTTGAACCTCATCTCTTTTTGATCTATATACTCACTCCATTGGCATACTCATTCTGTCTCATGGATTTAAGTATTCTGTGCCGTAATATCTTCCACATTTATAATTCTAACTTGAACCTCTCCCCTGAACTTCAGAATATCTAATGGCCCACTTGACATATCTCCCATGAAATTTAATTGGCATTTCAATTGTAGCATATCTAAAACTTACATATTAGTCTTTCTCCCTAAACCTGTTCCTCTCACAGTGTTTCTCATTTCCTTCTGTGACAATTCCAACTTTCTAGCTTTCAGGCCAAAAGTCTTGGACTCATTCTTGATCCTATCTTTTTCACCTTTCACATTTAATCCTTAGTAAAGCCCATTGTTTTTTTACCTTCAAATTTTTTGCCTTCTCAGCCTACCTACTCTAACTACTCTGTTCTAAGACACCATCCTACCTTATTATATTATTTACTAGTCTTTCCACTGGCCTTGTGCCTCTACACTCACCCTACTATGTCTATTCTCCTATAGCTTCAGAACAGGAGTCAAATCTACCCTTGCAAGATGGGAGATACTTCGTTCAATTCTTTTATTCAAAACCCCAGGTATCTTCTCAATTCACTTTGAAGAAAACTGAAATCTTCATAATCATCCACAAACCCTATATATTCCGGTCCTATCATATATCTATAACTTTATTTCCTACAAATTATCCCCTGGTTTTCTTGCAGAGCCTCAATTCAGAACATTCCCAGGACATAACCCCTTTCCTGAAACTCTTCCCCAGATTTCCTGCAAGATTCAGTTACTCTACTCTTGGTTCATTGCTCATATGTGATTTCTAAGAGTCACTCTCATTTTCTGTACTCTAAAAAACTGTACCTCTTACACGCTAGAATTCTCTTTCTCCCTTTCCTACTTTTTTATTCTCCATAATAATTATACCACCTGACATTGTTATGTTGTATAAATGAATAAAAGTAATGAACTAGGCTCATTCACTCTTAGATTCAGAAATAAAAGCTATATGGCTCCATGAGGCCCCTTTTGGCTGAGTGTGACTTGGTCTATTTATATGTAACTGAGCTCGTAAATATAAAATAATCAGTACACTGTCTGAGTCCGCCATATCAAAATTTCCTTCTTCTCCTTGTCATAAGAGTTAAATGTGTACAACATTTTCAATGTATAATATTTAGTTTTCCTGATGACAATAACAATATTTCACTATAAGAACTACCAAATTTCCAGTTGGCAAAAGTTACCCCATGAATCATTCCTAAATGAATAGTCCAGTTATTGAGCCCTTGGTGATAGCAAGGGACAATTTCTGATGACTTTCATCTACATGCTAGCTTAATTTATAAAACGAAGAAAAGGTACTGACATGAGGCTCATATGTAACAGTTACTTCCTTCCCTGGGTCTACTTTATTCATGTTAGGATCCTGAACAAAAGAGTCCTTTAACCATGGAGAGACTTACGAGAAGTGGCATCCTATGCCCTGTTTAAGTATGCTCAGTGGAGTTGGCTGTAGGATAAGGTCAGTGAGTACCTAATGCTGATGTTTCTAAAGCATCTATGACTCAATCAAAAGAACTTGAATAAAAAAACAGCTATAGTCTCATCTTCTTATCTGACTCAAAGTAGGATAAGCAGCACAGATGGAATTAATCCAATATATATTGCTCATTTTCAGATGAGAAAATGTCATTTACAGATTGTGTTCATCTCAGGAATGCTCAAATGATTTTATTTTAAAAATCAGAGGAGTTGAAATAACAAGTTTATGTTTGTGCTGGACTCACTAAACGCTTCCAAATTTTGAAGTCTGAAGTAATGTACCATATCTATTTAAGCTAAGATTCAGTTTGCTCAACATAGAAATGAGAGGGGTAGACTTCATAGCCCTTTGATTCTAGGATGAGGAATATGCTGGTCTTAATGCTCCCTAATGCTAAATTTTTACAAATTCCCTTTATCCTCCCATGCAATGTTTACACCCTTCAGACATTACACATAGATAGTCCAAACATTTGCAAATTCAGCAATGTTATCTTATTGTAACCTTCCTACTCTCTACTTAATAAAACTTCATCGGCCTGAAGGTTGCTATGAAGTTACTCCCAAGACTTCGCTCTTCTTCTGGTAATTTAATCTTCTTTGCTCTTCTTCATAATTCAATTTTGTCAACCTTTTCTTCAGGGGAATTTAAAATTTACTACCATAACTATTTAATAGGCTGCTTCTTGTGATAAGGGGATAAGAAATTTACTTTTGGGGACATGTGCTGACTTCCTCATGGGTACCATTTAGTCTGCTTACTGCTGACCTCAGGATTCTATAACTTCAAAATGTTAATGGTTTCTAAAATGTGAAGAATTCTTAACTCCTCACCAAAGATTCACCTGCAAAGTGTGTCACAACAGCAACTTGTATAATAGATGCTACTTATGTTTTTTTTAATTCTAACAAGTGTAACCTTCAGTTTCCAAAAGTGATCAACTTTTCTCATTAACTATTTTGATTTAAATATATTAAGATAAAAATATTTAGCAGCTAGATATAATTATGGATATTTACTATATAATTAGAGGATATAAAATCTTAATAGATTTATGAATGGATATAAGCAATAGGACAGATGGGGCATATCTATTTTGTTCTATACAAACAAAGCAAAGCCATGTGTTTGAAGTATTATACTAATTGATAAAGGAGATACAGAAATGTATTCGGTACTACAGAAAACTAAATGTATTATGACATAAAGAGTGACATAAGACATGCAATAAGTTCTGCAGTGATGATAAATTCCTACCATGGGTATGGGGGAGAAAGGACAATTTGAATCAGGCCTTAAATAAACAAAAGGAATTGGTACACAGAGACAGGTGTTAGAGGAGGGAGGGCATTTTAGAATTCAGGATAGCATGGACAAAGTATGAAAATAATTTACTGTTGCTAAAGTTTTGACTATCTGCATTATTAATGCTAAGGACTTCTAGCTGCAGTAGTAAGCAACATAAACTCTGAATGGCTTACCAAGATAACATTTATTTCTTTTTCACAGTACAGTTTAAGGTGGCTCACCATAGGATTTCTGCTCCACACAGTTCTCAGAGACCTAGGCACATTACATGTAGTAATTCCACCTGTTACACTCAGGAGCTTTGGAATCTTTCCTTGGATTTTCTATATCCAACTAGATTTATAAGCAAAGATACAGTACCACAAGGATGATTGTGTGAGAACTTACAGAGGCCAAATCTGGAAGTAGTTTATACTACTTTTACCCACCTTCCTTTGGTACGAACTGAGAATTGTTTCTTTACTCAATAGGAAAGAGGCTTGTGTATGTGGGGTGCCAGTGTGTTGGGGACAGGAGGAGAAACCCCAGTATTAATAAGTATAGCATTTTCTATTTTGGTGTACTCATTCAGAGGACAGATATTTAGTAGAAAATAACAAAAAAGCATGTTCTAGTCAGATCACGGAAGGGATTTAGAATTTATTCTGCAGGATATAAAAAAGTGACCATTTCCTAAGAGTGCAAATAAATGATCAGATCTACTGCTCTCAAGTATATTCAATTACATTTCTTTACTTTATTTTAGACAATAAAGATAAATTATTTTTTTTAAAGATTTTTTATTTATTTGACAGAGAGAAACACAGTGAGAGAGGGAACACAAGCAGAGGGAATGGTAGCGGGAGAAGCAGGCTTCCTGCTGAGCAGGGAGCCTGATGCAGGGCTCCATCCCAGAACCCTGGGATCACGACCTGGGCCGAAGGCAGACCCTTAACGACTGAGCCACCCAGGCACCCCAAGATAAATTATTTTTTTGAAAATCGAGAAAAAAAGAGAAAAGAATCAAATATTTTCAGGCCATCATAAAAGGTATATAAACTGCTATAAATTTGCATGTCTAAGTCCTTCATGTCATTAGACAAAAGGCATTGAAATATAAGACGCATTGTTATGAGACTTTGATATTTGGAATCCAAAATTATTTTCGTAGAGTTTGTATGACAATGTAAATGAATGTGAGTTGGTGATGAAATGTGCAGCACAGTGGATTACAACTCTACTCAAAGTGGATTCAACAATTGTGTCATTTAAAAATGTCCTATTTAGCTGCAAGATTCAGTTAAAAGGGGGAAGCTTTACTTACTTGTGAGGTGTTATACATCTGTCAACAATTTTATACAAGTTTAGATGCTTCTATCTGACATAAAAGGATTTCTGGTAATGATATGACAGATTCTGTAACAGCAAGAGAAAAAAATCAACCTTCTTCATGATAGAACCAACTGCAAATCTTCCCGAGAGGAGAAGGATGAACAGAAAGAGAAGTGAGCTATACTAGGAGAGAAGGGCAAGAGATAAAATTCACTGTTATTTTCTTCAGTTTCTCTGTATCTTTCTTCAGTCTTCAGTGTAAGAGGAAACACTGCCTAGTCTGTAACCAATTTATTGAATGGGCTAGACTTTTTAGGCCATAAGCTAAAGACAGCTTTATTTTCTCTCCCACCGCTGCTTCAAACATGCTCTCTTATTCCCTCTATTAGTCAGAGTTCTCCAGAAAAAGAGAACCAATAGGATGTGTAAATATATAGAGAGAAGTTTATTTTAAGGAATTGGCTCATGTAACGATAGAGACTGTCAAGTCCAAATCTGTAGTGTGAGCGAGTAGGCTGGAGACCCAGAGACAAGCCCATATTGCAGTTCAAGTCCAAAGGCTGTCTGCTGCAGAATTTATTCTTGCTTGGGGGAGGTCAAGTCTTTTTATTCTAAGTCTGGCCTTCAACTAATTGGATGAGGCCCACCACCTTATGGAGGACATCTGCTTTACTCAAAGCCCACTGATTAAAATGCTAATGTCATCCAGAAACACCCTCACAGAAACATCCAGAATCATGTTTGACTACATATTGAGACACTGTGGTTCAGCCAAGTTGATATATAAAATTAACCATCACGTTTCCCTTCTCCATTCCCTACAACAACTGATAGTTTACAGCCATGTTCAGTTGTAAGACTTTCTAATTATCAGGTAGTAAAAATCTAGTCCAATTTCACATTCTCCTTCCTCTAACTTGAGTCTGATTAGTGTCCTAAGAAAGCATTCTTTTTTTTTTTTAATTTTTATTAACATATAATGTATTATTTGCCCCAGGGTACATGTCTGTGAATCGTCAGGCTTACACATTTCACAGCACTTAACAGCACATACCCTCCCCAATGTCCACACTCCAGCCACCCTATCCCTACCCACCCCTCCCCCCACCGGCCCCCCTTAGTTTGTTCTAAGAAAGCATTCTAAGGAAGTGAGACAAGTAGGACGTGAGCTGTCTTTTATTTTTCCTTCTTTCCCACCTTTTAGGAATCACCCTTCCATCTCATTCTCACATTTGCTATATCCCCATCCATCTCTTAGGAAGTCTTGCTAAGTTACCTAGCACCTACATTTAGAGCTAGGCTGTAGGCATCTTGCTACTTATTTTTGAAAGCTTTTCAATCTACAATTGCAATAACATTCTAGTTGTCATTTTGAAGAGTGTTACATGTATCACCACATAGTTATATATGCTGCTGAACACTCTTGCATAGGCATACATTCATCCCAGTCTTTAGATTTAATATGTGAGAGATCCAACCTTAAGTCTTCTTTGGAACAGTAAGTGATGCAAATGATAAATAATGTGCAGAAGAAAGCAACTAATTCTTTGGAAGTCAATTCACACCACTAATACTAACCCTGCTTGGATAAATCCCAATTACAGCATTATTTCACACCACCATCAACTATTAAATAAACACTACAAAACACGTAAAATACATTTTAGTGCAAAGACCTAGTTGTTCCATCGGGTCACATTTCTATCACACATCTCCCATAATTCTATAATGTTATTACATCACCACTTCTCCTATATGAAAAGGATAATGAATTAAAAGTAGTAAAAATTTATGAATCAACTGTGTGAATAATAATCCTGTTCATTAGTCAAATGCTCTAATGTAGAACGATTTAGAATATTTTACATATCATGCTGCTTTGTCATGTGTTGCTAATAACTTTCATCATTTCAAAAGTAGATGAAAATATAAAGTCAGAAAGTCATGGTGATAGCCAGTCCCAGAAAGACTGCCTCTCATACTTTAAACTACCTTTTGGCGCAATGTTCTTCTCCTTTTCAATTTTACCACCAGTACTCACACTGTGCATAGGGGAAGATGCATTTTTTTCTAAGATACTGACCCTCATGTGGGTATCTGTATTATTCTTTTACTGTTAAAATTTTAAATATAGTATTAGATTTTGTATCAATTTAAAAATCATAAAAACAATTGAAAGACCCATATCTATTACTTTGAAGAAACCTGATAACTTAATGTTAGATAAAAAGTATTACAGTCACAGATAAATACTAGAACAAAAATTTATAAAAGCAAAATAAAATGATTCTTACCCCATTTTTTAGGCCTTCCCCAAAGATGTGCACTTCTAAAAGGAAATACAAGTATTAGTTCAGAATACTGATTCTGAAGCTAATCTTCTTGGACTTTATTTCCAAGTACTTTACTTATTCTCTAAACGCCCTAGTTTTTTCAATCCATAAAACAGCAATAATAATATAACCTACTACACAGAATTATGGTGAGGATTAAATGAGCTATATGAAAATCATTTAGAATGATGACAAAAATATGCTTAATGCTTAAAAGATATGTCACTGGGCGCCTGGGTGGCTCTGGTGATTGAGCGATGCCTTTGGCTCAGGTCATGATCCTGGAGTTCCAGGATCAAGTCCCGCATCAGGCTCCCTGCTCAGTGGGAATCTGCTTCTCCCTCTTACCCTCCCCTCTCTAATGCTTTCTCTCTCATTCTCTCTCTCTCAAATAAATAAATTTAAAAAATCTTAAAGAAAGAAATATGTCATCATTATATATTTTCTAGTAAAATATTTTTTATGTTCTTCTAAAAATTATTATTCATCTTACAGTGTAATTATCCTTTTAAAATTTACAAAAAATTTATACAGATATCAACCTACTATACACATTGTTCTGCACTTTATATTTTTTCATTTAATAATATAGTTTAGAAAGCTTTCCGTATCAGTGCATCAAAGTCTACTTTAATCTTTTTTACAGATGCAAGCATTCTATTATATGGAGTTATGGACCATATTATATTTAGACAGCCCCTCACTGATATGCATTTAAATTGCTTCCAATTTTTTAATATTATGAACAATGCTTCAGTCAACATACTTGTACAAATAACTTCATGTACTTTGGGAAATATTTCTACAAGGTAAATTCCTAGCTGTGTAATTGCAAGGTCAAAAGATATTCTCATAAATTTTTATAGATTAAAAAAATAAGTCCCATGGACTTATCACATGTAATTACATTTCCAAGAAAACTATATGAAAATATATTGCTCACATGAAAGAAATGTTAAAACTCTACTAAGGACAAGAGAGAAGACAGATAAACAGGAAAAAAAAAATATCTTATTTCTTAAAAGAAGGATTTAATATTGCACAGGTGTTAATGTTTCCTTGTAAAAATGTTTACATTAAATCAACAATTAAAATATCAACTTGAAGTTATGGTAATATGAGAAAACTATATTAGAATGCATTTTAATTTAAAAATTAAGATTATCCAGAAACACTATTTTTAAATAAAATTAAAAATTGAAAGAAACATAAATGGCAAGTAGGGAAGGTAACTCTCATGGGAATTAAATGCATGAACAGAGTACAATCGTTTAAGACAGTAAGTTGGTACTGGGGCCATGGGGGAAAAGATTTCATGGTACAGGAATAAATATTTTGTAATTAAGTATATGAGTATTTAGCCAACAAAGAGTACAGCATTTCAATCTGATAGGAATGTTAGATTTTTTTTTAAAATAAGTGTTATTGCTTGAAATGCTCGTGTTAGTCTCTGCTCTTACCCATGGAGTTCTGTACTTTATTCACTATGTCAGAAACTTCTTTCCGTGTCTAATTGTAGTTATCTGTAAACAGTTAAATGGACCAATGGTAATACTCTAAAGTTAGAATATTTTCCAAAAATATTTGCTGATGGAAATTATCCTGACTTAACATATTAAAAAATTTGGATTTTTTACTTTGGAATTTGGAATTTTGCATTAAATGCCTATCCAAATAGTATGAAATTTAAATGTGTATTTATAAGTGTCTTGCTCATTAAAGCATGAGTTCACTAGAATCTTAACTCACAGAAACAGCAAAAAATTGAAAAAGCTATTATGAAAATCATTTATTTGGGATGGTACTATATAATAACTCTTTTACTTGAGCTCTTTTTAACAGCTATTTCTTCACACGTTTTGAAACAAAATAACATTTTTATAAGGTCTAGTGAATTGCTTAACTACATTTAACTAGCATTTCTTAATAGAATGTATATTTTAGGTATATTAAACGTGTCAGTAGAGTGATTATGTTGTAAGACATCAGATTTTATTTTTTTGTAATGATAAAATTTATGCTCACTGTATGGTGAGCATATTCGATATTTCAAATATAGTGAATTTTGAATATAGTGAATCTGGATCCCTATTTATTTATTGCATGAAAATAGTATGGATATACCAATGTAAATATGAAAAGAAAAAAGTCATAGAGCACCAGAAGAAAATATGTCCAGATTTATTGACTTAAAAAAAAAAGCAGGGAAGGCTATAAAAGATAAGGTGAACATTTTATTATACAAAGATTAGAAACTATGTAGAATGAAAAAAAAATGCTAAGGACCTTGAAAGACCAGTCAGGTGTACAAAGGAAAGCAATAAACTAGTATTTTTTTTTTTTTTTTGACTCAAGGAAGACATAGCTTACTTCAAAACAATACAATTCTTACTCTGAAATAACAATGAGTTAGAAGAAACATATTTGTGCATGGTGAAGACAACCTAGGGCCACCAAAAAAGTTTTGGTTTCTTGGTAATGTCCTGTTAAATACCAAACTTCTGTAACTGGTAAATTTTGTACATGACTAGACTCTTATGCCTCCCCTTCCAGGAACAGGGAAAGATCCAGGATTCTTGCTCAATCCATTCAGATGTAGAGATTATGAAAGCTAGCTACCTAATTTAATGTATTCTAGGTTGGACTATGACCATTTCAAAAGTTTCTGCTTAATTTATTTCACATATATGTAACATAAATACTATTTTCACTTTTTTTTTTTTTAATGAGAAAAGACAGCTTCAGTGTCGCAGAACACTATTATTATTATGGCTACCTGAGTCAGAATCTATTTGAGAGTAAATGATGACTGTGAGTCCAAGTAAAATAAAATACTTTGACCCTTTGTGTGAGATTTCAGTTCAATATGTTTTATTGGCTGAAGCAGATGTATAATTATAAATACCAAACTAAGCACAAGCCATTTCTTCTTTGGATCCTACCAGAAGAAAATTTACTGAAGTAAACCAAAAATATTTTGGAAAAAAAAAATCAGCATGTTTCTTCTAAAACGAGAGAGGAGAGATAAAAAATAAATGTTCTTTAGATTAAATCTTTAAGCTTTAGCCTTATTTTTTTATTATTATTTTATATCTACTTTATGAAGACCCTGTAGGAGTCTAAAGCCTGAATCAGCTTTTATGAAACGGAATGTATCAAACTGAGATGCTCTCAGTGGGCAGATCATTAGAAGCCAGTGCTGCCAGAGGAGACACGGGTCTTTTTAGAAATGTTTGCATTTTAGAAAACTCTGTTTTCCCACCTGACCACCAATAAATTGTGAAGTCTTCAAAACTTAACGTCTGACAGAGGAAAAGAAAAAGCTGTTGTGTATTTTTGAGGTTTTTCTTTTGTATGTAGGGAGGGGAGAATGCGGAGTGAGTGTGGATGGGGGAAAAATGTTGGTAAAGAAAGATTCCTGTTCTCAACCTAAAATATATAACCAAGTCTAAAGAAGAAGGATGTCCTGTTGTGGACAAATGAAGGAATTTGCTATTCTGAGTTAATTTTGTAGAGTATATTGGTTTAAATGGTTTATGCTCTGCCTGGTGCCAATAGTTTAAGTAATTACTTTAACGAGAAAGAAAGGAAAAGAAAAAAGAAAAGAAAAGAAAAGAAAAGAAAAGAAAAGAAAAGAAAAGAAAAGAAAAGAAAAGAAAAGAAAAGAAAAGAAAACCAATAAGCAAGGACGACAGAAAATCTCTGGTCTTTATTGTGTCACTTCAGGCGCTCACAAGGCAGCGGGCTGAAGCCATCAGTAGCAATCATACTTCCTTTTATTGAGTGCTCAACGCATGCTAGTGCTGTTCTAATGTGCCTTCAATGTGTTGCATACTCATATCAACCTGTGAGGCTGGTGTTTCTAACATTCCCCCTTTATTCTTTGGAGAACAGAGACACACAGAAGTTGAGGAATTAGCCCAAGGCTGCAATGAGTGCCAGAGCTTGAATTCAGAACCAGCTGTCTTCTTCCAAATCTGAGCACTCTGAAAAACCCTCTGTTTTGATTTTGCAACATCTACTGATGTGTTTATTCTTATTACTGCTGCTTGTTCCTTTAAAACTTCTTAATGTCCAAAAGTTACCCAGTACCCTTTAAAGCTCAAATTGAAATTGCTTTCAGAATTTCTGCCAGTTATATGGTTTGGTATATCCATAGTTGTATAAATAAAAGGGCCCAATTTCTACTTTCAAAATTTACATTTTACTTCTCAGCTATAGCCTGGGAATATTTAACCTGTGCTTTTCTTTTAGGACTTTTGATAGGAGTAGGCATTTAGATGTTGTTTAGTATCTACAATATCATTCATTATGATACATGTAATCCGTTTAGCACCACCATATTATCTTTGCACTGAGCTCTTGCTTGGTAGCACAATCAAAACATTATCAAGATGGGGGGGGTTGGGGAGAAGCAGCAGCAAAAGAATGCCAAGCTCCTTAAACTCCAACCTTTGGTTGGCAGAAATGTGCTTTATTCACTCCTATATTGATAAGAGTGCCTAAAACTATAACGGTTTTCTGTCTAACTTTTAAAAATAATTAGTCCAGGGAGGATACTCAGCTGGGTGGTCGAATGTTGGCTGTGTTTTACAGCAGAGCATTTTACAGTTAAAGTAATATGACTAGATTAGTGTAGTTTGTGTCAAGTGACCTTGCTATTTTACATCGTGAGCAATACTAGTCATTTGTGCTTCTTAGAGATGAGCTAAATGCTATGCCTCAGAGTGGGGGAATTGTTGTTTAAGAACACTTCTATTTAGAATGTATGTTCTCTCCCCATTTCCTGCTCCTTTTTTCCCTACCCCTGCAACTTTCTTTATCATCCTATTTCCAGCTCCAACTCAACTTATCAAAAAAGCATCCAAGAGCAAATCTAACCATCAGAGGTTTGTATCTACCACTTAGTAGTGATATGATCTTGGGCAAGTTCCTTAATCCCTTGAAACCTCAGTGTTTTGTTTTTTTTTTTTTTTTCTGTACAGAATGGATAATTTTGTATTTCCTCAATCCTAAATTGTATGGTTTGTTTTCCCTCACATTTTAACATTATTGAAAGTATGATTCATCTTAGCAGTAATGGACACATATCTTTTTTTTTCACTGTAAACATACCTTTTTTTTTTGCCTCATACATCTATATAGATGTATATAGACACATAACATAATATGTCTATTTTAACATCATTAACAAATTAAATTGTTAAGTGTCATGAAAAAGAAGAGCCCTGAAGAAAAGAGAAAAGAAAGGAGATCTGGGGAAAGATCTCTGTCTAGACTAGGATTTTTCCACCTCAGGGCTATTGACATTTGGGATGGACAATTCTTTGTAGTAAGAGACCATTCCCAGCCCTTGTAAGATGTTTAGCAGTGATTCGGGCCTCTAGCCACTAATGCCAATAGCGTCTCCGTTGTTGTGACAACCAAAAATTTCTGCAGATATTGCCAAAAATCATGCCCAGTTGAAAAACACAGGTCTAGAGAGAGGAAATAGTAAACAAAAGCCCTTGAGGCAGTAATGAGCTTGGTATGTTCAAGAAAGGAGGCCAGCGTGGCTAGAGTACAAGTACCAAGTGGAAGGAGAATAGGAGATATGGCACTAGCCACATCTGTGCATGCAGTTTTGTGGGCTCCAATAAAGAGGTTGGATTTTATTCTGATTTGAGGGAGAGTGTTGGTTTTGAGCAGAGAGAGACTATGATTTGTTTGATTTAATTTCCCCTCCATCTGTTCCTTCATCCTTTTTCTCTCTTTCTTCCTCCCTTCTCGCTCTTTTCTATCAATCTATCTGGACATAATTATCAAGCTATCACTCAATCACACCCCAAATTAAGCATTTAATATGCCAAAATCCCAAAGGGATCAATTTGCACAGTAAAAAAAAATAGGGAGGACAAAAAATAATAAGATTTCTGGAGAATTGTGATAATGGTTACTCCAATAAAGATGATGTGGGGTGCAAGATGGTTTGGAGAAAGAAGATGTGGTTAGGAATGGATGGATGGAGACATGGTGGTGAGGCTACTCCAGGAAAGGGAAAGTTTTTAGTAATTTTTTTTAAATGAGCAGGGATATTTAGGGGAAAAGTGAATATTGCTTCTTTGTGATATGTAATATGAGCCTTTAAGGTACCCTTTTAAGAAAATACACAGTAAAAATTTATAATCTTCCAGAATTTTTGTATTTAGATTCCTTTCGTTTTTGGTCTACAAAGAAGCAGGCAGATCTTGAGGTAATTTACCTTTACTGGGGACATTTATCTGTCTCATCCATTTTTTTTTTATTGGTATCAACAGCAGTGCAAAGAGAAACTCATGGCTTTTAGCAAGTGAATTATGATCCTACACTATAATTATAATAAAAATGCATTTTACTCTGTACTTAAATTACTCTAATCTAAATTTTTTATGTTAGAATATACCATTTAACTGCCAATTAAATTGTTTTTATCTTTATATTAAGCTTTTCAGTTGGAAACTACTGATTCTCAGATTTGACTACACAATGGAATTGGCTGAAAACTTGAATAAATCATCAGTGTCTGCAGTCCTGATCCCAGAAAATTTAATGTAATTGGTGTGTGCTGTAGCCTGAGCATCATTTTTTTAAAGTTCTCCAGGTGACTGTAATGTACAGCCTTGACTAAGACCCCTGATTAAACCTTGCAGAACAGGGTCTAGAACATTATAAGTGCTCAATAAAAGACTGGGAAATAAATCAAGATAATAATTCTTAAAATTTTCAGGAAGAATGCTGACATCTTGCTTACGTTTTTCCAAATATTTTTCATTAAATGAGAAAATCATACAAAAACACATTATACGTCATAAAGAAAGACATAAATGTTAATTTTTCTTCCTTATCTAATACTTTCAATAATGCAATGAGCACACAAAATGCTTTTGGTTTCAGCAATATTTTTAAATGGGTCTATCTTTAATGACTATGTCATACCACTAAGCTAGTTTGTATCTCTATGTGGGAAAAACCGATTTCACATGGAAAATTTCATTCAGAGGAACAAGGTAACATTGACATATCATAAATCTTTAAATCATTCCCATACTAGAAAACTCCAGAATAAGGTGTTGGCTAGTGTTGGCTGTTACAGTAATGTCACTGGACCATTTTAATAGAATGATTATTATAGTACACCTATTGATATTTCTTAAAAACTGACGTTTACAATAATATGACTAATAACCTTCAAATGATTTAGAATTGCTGATTATTTGGGACCATATCCAGATTAACAAGAGCAGTACTGAATTCACTACAAATGCAGCCAACTAGCATTGAGATTCACAACAGCAAGTGAATGTGAAGTAGCCATTTGTTTTCTAGCCAATCTGATTTAGGTGTAATTCATACTAGAGTAATGAAACTCTTCACTCTATGTTCTTTTCCAAGTCTCTGTTCTTGCTGAAGGACAAAATATTTCTAGAAAGTTATCCAATATATTTTAGCAAATTTGAATAAAAAAGAGCAAGTGACTGAATACATATGATATCCTACTTTTATTTAATGAATATCTAGAAAGAGATGTTACAATATAAGATAATAATTAACAGTAATTACCTCTGAATTGTGGGGTTATGGTGAAACCAAGGTTATTATTTTTACCTGAATGTGTTATTTTTATAATAAACATATAATGCAAATATAAAAATAAAAATAAAATCCAAATACCACATGCTCACAAATAATGCATTTTTTCCAAACACAGTGGTGCATAAGAAGTTCCAATACACTTTTTCTTTTTTTTTTTTTAAAGATTTTTTTTTATTTATTTGACAGAGAGAAACACAGCGAGAGAGGGAACACAAGCAGGGGGAGTGGTAGCGGGAGAAGCAGGCCTCCCGCCGAGCAAGGAGCCTGATGCGGGGCTCGATCCCAGGACCCCGGGATCATGACCTGGGCCGAAGGCAGACGCTTAACGACTGAGCCACCCAGGAGCCCCTCCAATACACTTTTTCTTAAATGTACCATTCTACTCTAGCACAACATAAAATGTAAACATACAAAACAAAACAAAAAACAAACAAACAAACAAAAAACCTGAATGCACTTGTTCTTAATTCGATATGTTCTTTAAGGAAGTGTTCAGTCACTGCTCCTTTAGTTACAAGGGTTTGGTGAGATATTTTAAAATAAAAAAAAAAAACCTCTGATGATAAGGGGAAAGAGTCTTGTAAAAGTATCTACTTTTAAAAATAGATTCCTAGTATATCAGTGTTAAAGGAATTGCACTACTGGCAATTACATATATTTACCTTTTACCCCAAGGAAATAACTACATTGTTAGCCTGGAATAGAATTTTAACACATCATGTTTCTTTTCATTTGGGTTTTAAAAATATATTTTAATGTAACTGCATGTCATCATTTAGCCTTCACTATTTTCTTTTAATGTATCCTTAGAAAATGAAAGATTATGGCCATGAAAGCATTTACAAAAATGCCCTGTGCTTTCGAGCTCTCCATTTTGGTCATAATTCTGGCAATAGAAAGAGATAAAAAGTGCCCATCTATAATAACATTATTATTAATGTCATAGAATTTCTATGCCAGTTCTTTTGCTAGTCATGAATCCAGCTAATTACTTATTCGTATTTCTATCACTACATTCTCTGATCACTTCCACTAATGTTGATATTTTTTTTCAAATCTCTGCTTCATGTATTCATTCACTTATTTGTTCATCTTTTATTGAATACATGTTCATATTAATGTCCTGTATTTTGGTTCTTTATAGCATTTTTTCTATCATACAGGTGATGATATTTATCATGTATTGACATAATTCTTAAAACATATAACTTATAAAAGACTCACCTTGATTTGGTTAGAGGAACACACTTTCAGAAACATTTACATATTTCCTTATAATGCTAATTATAATTTTATGAGAGTTTTTCTTGTTTCAACCAAATTGTTATTTCCATTATGACAAGAGTTATATCTTAGATGTCTTAGCTTCCTTTTAGTGCCTTGGCAACACCATTCACCCACTGTAGGTGTTCAATAAATATTTGATTCACTGGTAAATTATCCACTTTGTAAACACATATCAAGAGAATAAAGCTTTCTATTATCCATCAAGAGACTGTGAGTGGGAGAGACCTCCTCTGGAGAAAAGCATTATGAATCTTGTGAAAAAATAGGCACAACACAGGCCCTGAGAGTCAGACCCCAATCCAGTCACAAGTAGCAAAAAGCACCCAAACTTGCAGGGCCTCAACGTGTGAAACAGATGCTGCCATCTGACCTGACTCAGTTCAGGAGTCTGGGTTTGAGGATATTCTGAAGTACCTCCCTATTCCTGGATATCAGACTCTACAGATTCCTTTTGGTAATAGGAACGCATCAGACTCCTTATGTGCAATTGGCAATTGTGCTTAATCTTTATCCTGCCCGTATGTAGTAGTGGAATATTTTCTCCCTGAAATAGGCAGTGTACCAAAAAAGCAGTCTAATAAATCTGTAGGCAAGATGCCATGGAACTAAAGATAAAGAATTCTTTAATGATCTTAATCAAGAGAGCTTATCCGTGATGTTCACTGAACTTTAATGTAAAACCCATAATTGAAAGCTGAGGATATGATGAGTGGGGAATGTTCCCATCCTGATTAAACCTGAAGCCCATATGGCCAGTATGGATGGTAGTTTTCTAGATTCCATTTTGAACTTGTACCTCAATAGATAATTTGACCTTCGTCCAGGAGATAGCAGAAAGGGAAAGGCATGGACATATATTGTAGATATTTTTGACACTTTATAAGAAGTGTTGGGGTGCCTGGGTGGCTCAGATGGTAAAGCATCTGCCTTTGGCTCAGGTCATGATCCTGGGGTCCTAGGATCAAGTCCTGCATCGGGATCCCTGCTCCTCAATGAGCCTGCTTCTCCCTCTGCCTCTGCCTCTCTCTCTGCTCCCCCCCATCTCTAATGAATAAATAAATAAAATCTTTTATAAAAAGGAAGTGTTCATTATTTTATTATAAATGATATGAATTAATATTAGGTGCCCTGGGAACAATGTATATGTATGATCTCTTACTTTCAAAAACAAAGCTTTCTTGGCTATCAAAAGTGTTTTAAACTTAACAAAACTGAGGCTCAATGAGATTAAGTATATTGTGCAAATTCCTGTAGCTTTTCCTGTGGCAGGGCTGAAATCAAACCCTCATTCCAATGATTATTTATTTCCCCTCATGAATGCCTGGTTCTGTGGCTCCTTGACTGTTACCTCCAAATTTGATGAGACATTATAGTAAAATAAATAATTCTTATAACTTAATGTTTTATAAACTAAAGTGAATAAGCTGTTTTTATATATAATATCAATTCCTTACACGTTTGTGGCTCTTTTATAATTAATTTTGCATATTCTATCTTATTTGATTATCATAATAATATGGAATACATGGAGTAGAGATTTATTTGCAAATATGAGAAAATTAAGGCTTTGAGAAGCGGTAGCATTAGCTTAAAGTCCTAGAATTAATAAATAGCAAAGCATTATTGCCTTAGCTTTCTATTATGTAACAAATTGCCATAAATGTAGTGGCTTAACACAATGTCTATTCATTAGCTCACAGTTCTGAAGTTCAGAAGTCTGGACACAGAGTAACTGGGTGTAGAGTTATGGAAGGCTGAAATCAAGGTGTTAGTGGGGCTATGTCCCTTTCTGCAGGCTCTGAGGAGGAATCTGCTTTGAAGTGCCCTTGACCAAAATCAGTTACTTTCATTTGAGGTTGTAGAACTGAGGTCCCATTCCCTTGCTGTTATCCTTTAGCCTCATGCAGCTAGGGACCACCTACATTTCTTGCCAAGTAGCTTCTCTATCTTCAAGCCAGCAAGTGAGAACCTTTCTCATTAAATCCTCCTTGTGCTTCTAATCTGTCCCTCTATCCCTGATCTCTAGATCCAGGTTTATGTGATTAGGGATTAGGTCAGGCCATCTCGGATGATTTTCTTGTTTTAAGATCAACTGTGCTATATAATATAACCTCCTTATGGGAGTAAAATAGATCATATTCACAGTCCCTGGGATTATTCATGGGGGTGGGGATGAGGCAGGGGACCCATTTTAGAACTCTGCTTGTAATAAGTACTAATACCCCAGGGTCTTGTTAGTGAAACGAGCATTATGGCTCTGTCATTTACTAATCTTATGAGAGGTTTATGCTTCTGTAGGCTATTACCATTCAGGCTGGCCATAACATTTCCTTTGACCAAGGAACCATAACCTAAAGTGACATATTACTACTTGATAGCAGAAGCTTTGAAAGCCCCTAGGTGTTTTTCCAGAGTTCTTTTCCTCCTGTCTAAGGCCAGCATAACCCAGCTATGAGATGCTTTTTCAGCATGGGTTTGGGAATAAACAAGACTATTGGAGAAGAATCATAGCAGATGTGCAGCATATATCACGGGCAAGAAATCAACCATCCTGGTTGCAGGCTACTGATAATTTGGAGGTATTTGCTACCTCAGCATAATCTTTTTTAAAAATAATTGAAATAAAAATTGGAACCTAAAAGTAGGATTGCTATGAATAATAAAGATTATATATAAATCAAATAAAATTTGGCATTGGCTTTACAGCCAGCTGGTAGGTAGCAATGAAACTCAATAAATACTGGAGGGTGGAAAGATGGTGACCAATGTTATCTAATTGTAAAACCAAAAGAAAATTGAGTGATATGGATAAATCATGTATATATTTTTGAGCCTCAGTTTTTTCATCTATAGCATGGGATACCACTTCTATTTTAATTTGAGTTATGGCATTTTTTAATGTGAAAAATAGCATTCTACTTTTTCAGTTCCTGAAGTAGTTCTCTGTGATTACAAGCAGGAAAAAAAACACTTAATTTTCCTAAACTGTAATCAGTTTACGAATAGTAATAATAATGATAATGCCTTATGATTATTAAGCTCTTATTATATAATAGACACTTTCCTAAACAATTGAGTGTGCCTCCTCATAGGAGTTTCACAGATAGTTTCACAACTATCACAACTATCTTGCAAGGAAATATGAGCGTGCCTCCTCATAGGAGTTTCACAGATAGTTTCACAACTATCTTGCAAGGAAATAAATGAAGGAAACAAAATATGAATAGTTTCCTTATCCCCACAGATCTAGTCTAGAATTAGGCCATATGCTTTTACCCCAAAGCCCAACTCTTATTTCAGATTTTTTAATATATATTTTCTACACCCCCATCTCTAATAGGATAGATTTGGAAATAAAAATTTCTCAAAGACATCTTCAAAACTGAAGATAAAATAATTGTAATTTTTCAAATACAACTCGATTTAGAGCCATATATGTAATTTGGGGGGCAGGGTAGCCCATGGGATCATAGGCTTTTTGAAAACCAACCCCATTTTTCCTCCTTCAAACATTATTTTAAGCTAACTCTCACATCCGTTCCTCATACTTAAGTTCTTGCTCTTTCCTTTGTCACAAATAGTCTCCATTCTTTGTATCATTTTTTGTTAAAATCTGAGGTAGTCCTTGACAATCATTTCTACAGCTGCCTCCTGCTAAATTTCTAAATATACCTCACTTTCCTTTGAGTTCCCCCAGCACTTGGAACTCTATTGGCACTTAAAGTATCTTGGGTCAGTGGAACAAAGGGAGGGCTTTGGAGTCATACTATGGCCAATCCCTCAAGATACTGAACTGTTCAGAGTCTCAGTTTTTTGTTCTATGAAATGGAGATAATACGATGTATCTCACAGAGTCATTCTGATAGTGAGATAATGTATCTAAAGCTTCTGGTGCAATTTCAGAAATCTATTTAGAAGCATTAGTACAAGTTCGTCAACAGCAGTATTATTACAATAATGATAAATTCAGAGGGGCTTTGGGAAAATGTGAACAGCGAAATGTAATCATTAGTGAAGAAATGAAGTTCCCACTCTGTTAGAGACAGTCCCTGTGACTTTTTTTTTCTTTTGTTGCTATGACACCGCTCAGTTAGGTCACCTCAGTGAACACTGATGTCATTCTGCCCTCAAGTAGCAAAAGAGAGTTTGGGAAGTTAGAGAATAGAGAATGAAAGGAAGCTTATAATCCACAATTCAGAATTTTGTTTTTCCTCAGAATAACTTTAATTATAATCTCTTCTGGCTTTCACTCGACAGAGAAATTGGAGAGAAAAGGAGGAATGGGCATATTATTTAGTGAATTCCACTTGCCACTGCATTCATAGATCCATATGTTCATCATATATGTAAAGCTTATTTTAAGTTCATTTTTGCACATGTGCCCCCAAATAATTCCTACCTTATATATCTTTATCACTTCCCCAGAAATTTAGTTTTTAACAAACAAAGGGTAGAGCTTTAAACCTTTTACAACTCTAGGTCTAGTTTATTTTGTTTTTATTTTTCACAGTTTTCTTGTTGGTGGCTTTTGGAATATTATTTTTAAGCAGCCTGGACTGATTATGATTACTATTTTTATACCCCAGGGTGAACAAATTTATAATATACAAGATTCTGCAAATAATTAAGTTTGGAAAAATGCAGGTAACATTCAAAAGTAATATGAAACATTAACTGGCACTGTGACCAAACAGTTGGCTACTTCTCAACACTATGAAATGTGGGTAAGAAAAAGCCTTTATGTGAATTCTGATCTGTTACCAACCCAAATTTAAATTGGAATGTTCCTTCATGTTCATTCATTTCTAGAACATACATATACCTCTCTAACTAATTTATTTCATGTCTTCTTCAAATATAGAGAAAAGAAGAAAAAAACTGTACTGTAGTTAGAATGCACTGTTCACAGTGGAGGCATCTGTCACATAGCTTTATCTACATCTTGAGCCCAAAACAATAGTTACGTTGTTTTAAACCCAATTTTGTCTTTAAAATATGGATTTGTCCTTTTCAGGGATTCTAGAATCATTAAGGCATCATTTAACAGTTCAATATTTAAATTATCTCCACTACTGGGATATGGACATTGGGGAGGGTATGTGCTATGGGGAGTGCTGTGAAATGTGTAAGCCTGACGATTCACAGACATGAATCGTACCCTGGGGCAAATAATACATTATATATTAATTAAAAAAAAGGAGGAAAAAAATAAATAAAATAAAATATAAATTATCTCCACTACAATTGACTCAAAATCGATGTCAGAGGAAGGAGAAAAATCAACATTTTTTAATTATTGTTAAAATTGTTGAATTTTTCCCTAATAATATAAGCAGGTTTAATTTAAATCTCATAAACATGAAGGTCACTAAGTCAGAGACCCCAAATGCAAGCCCAGATCATGTTCATTTCAGTAGGTCACAAAATCTCATTTTGGTAGACACGCATCGTCTGCGATAATGCCTTGATTAAAGTGACCCTAAAGGGGCACATGTGTATTTGGGCTTTGGAAATGAGCTTATCATTACTTCTGAAGAAGTGAAGCAATCAAGAGTTTTATCATTTCTTCTCCCTCCCACAGATCTTTGGAAGGAAACTTGTGGTTAGCGGATATTTATATTAAAACAGAAATGACAGAAAATAAAGACCACTAAAAGAAAGGAAATACATTCTAGTCAACTTTTCCTGTATCTAAATAGCAAGCCTAAAATTATGAAGCTTAATACTATTAAAACAATATTAGTACTTTAGTATTTCAAAAACACGTATGTATATTGCTTCACTTAAATTTTTGAGAAGGAAGAAAACAGGTAGAAGTATGGAAAACCTAAGACACAAATAAACAAGATCTACCTGTGTCCAGTCACACAAGTTTCTCAATTTCTAATTATAACATGAAACCCTGTTTATTTCAAATAATCTATGCAGGATGTTAGGATCCGGGGTTCCCTGCAATTGCTAACATTGCCTGGTGGCCTAATAGGTACCAGGGGATTAGGAGGCACTCACACACCCTCTTGCCAGTGATTGTTGGAACCACCAAAAGACACAAGAGCACAAATGCCCAGGTTTGCCAATTCTGCTTCACTAAAATGTGCATTTAATGAGGGCAATAACTACACATTTCAGCAATGCCTAGCACAGAGTGTACACTCGCTAAATATTTGCTAATGCTTCAAGAAAAGCTCTTTTCCACAATATATCTACAGCCTCAAATCTCCTAACCTCTATCAGTACACACCCCCCTTTCTACCTGAGTTTCTTCATCCAGCTTATGTGAATGTAACTCTGTGACTTTCCAAGACCACATGCAGAATATCACACATGAAGTCATAAAATGGAAATAAGATTAATTATGAATGAGAGCTGGTGAAGGACAACACCACAAGAAGCTACAAACTGAGTGACATTTTAAACAGACTCCTTGATTACAAAGCTTTATGTAGAAGAGGTAGAAAGATGTATCACTTCTAAGCCCTTAACACAGCAATGCTTAAATAACCAGCTTTGAAAGACTAACAATAGATTTTAGCTCTACCCCAGCAACAGCATAACAATGTCACACACACACACACACACACACACACACACAAAGCTGAAGTCCGTGTTGAAATATTTGCATCTTAGATATCTTCTAAAAAGCAATATGAGCACAAAAGATGCCACTGCTGCTCCAACACATGAGCCTTTGATGTTCCCTCATCTTTACATCATAGAAGGAGCTCAAAGGGTTAATTAAAATTTAATGATATCGGCAGTACTTTGAAAAAGTTATGAACTTGGGCGAGATCAATCACTTTCTTGGACTGCCTGACTTCAAAGCCGACATTATGCAAAAGGAGAGAGGGGAAAACTGCTCCTATTCTGAACTGAATTCATAAGCAAGGATTTTCTCATTAGTGGTCTGTACATGGAGGAGATTCCAAGTTCAAACTAAAAAGAGGTAAGATGCCAAAAAGTGGTTAATCTGAATGTTAAGCCTTTGATGCTGATCGCATTTATGTTTGAATGAACACGTTACCAGAAGCATCAAAATTGAAAGACCCCAGATCAGGAAATTTAGGATTAGGGGGAGCTAAACAGCTTTTCCTTTTCTTTATTTCTGCTTTTGGAATCACAGTTTGTTTGGCTGGGTTTAGCAAAAGGAGAAACAAAGAAAACCAAACTAATTAACTTGTTTACTCATTCTCAGTGACATTCTATAGAATGACATTTACAATGACTAATTTAACTTCTGCCAAAAGTTTATGGTTATCTCTTTACTCGTGTCATCCTTGCCAAAGCCCCTAACCATATTTTCACTCTCTCTCTGAAGTCCATTTATTTATAAGTATAAAGAGTGATTTTTTTTCAACCAAGGGAAGACATTTTTTTCCTACACATGTGGTTATGCTTCATTTGGGGTTATTCAGTGAAGTGAATATAGTCATTTCAGAACAAGTTATAAAAATACAAGAAATGCCTGTTTTGAAATAATTATGAATTGTCACTGAAAGTCAGGAAAATTTCCCAGCCTGGCCCTGAAAAGACCAAATGCAATCAAATGCTGCTATCTGGTAACATCTTGCCTTAAACATGTGGGAACCAAACGTTCCTGGTGAAATAGGAAGGGAAAATTAGCAAGCATCACACACACACACACACACACACACACACACACACACACACACACGATTGTTTTTAGCAACATATATATTTGGAAGTGAGATTTAGATTGATTTAGATTGGATGTCTGTTGAGGAAAGATTGTGAGAAAGTGAAAAATTGTGTATATTCTCATCTGCCACAATGTTAATAGAGAAATGAAATCATAGTGCCTAATTTGAGAAAAGTTGAAAATATGCTAGATTTCTTCCAATGCATCTTTCCTCCTAGATAGATAGCTCTTTCAAGATAGAAGAATAAGATTTCCATGAGATCCTAAATTTAAACGATCTGTTGGAATTTGTTGGAAACTTACAACATGATTATAAATTAGTTTGAATGATGGTTTGGGGGCACTTATATTTGTATATTCTCAGGTAATCACCTTACTCTTATGAATGTATTTGATCCATTTGTAAACTGCAGAATCACCTGTGAACTTTTACAAATTCAACAATCAACAAAAGAGCGCCTATTGGCCCAATTTTTCATCTGATTAAATAAAACATATAAATTAAAGCCATCATTTGGAATTTTGACTCCCTTTTTATTCAAAAATTTGATCTGAAGCAAGGAAGGAATATTCTATGGTGACTCCAAAGGTAGAGGTGGGGTGACCTATTCAGATACACAGAGGGATCCCGAAGATGATGAGCATGAACAGGAGGAGGTCAGGCATAGGACAATTACAAGTATTTAAGATCTGCTAGCTCAGCTAAAGTTTTTCACATTTTATGAATTTTAAATCTCCATGATCACCTAATAAAGCATATCTAATGGTGAGATTCAGCCAGCAGTCACCTGCTGGAAATTTTTGAACTATATTTAATTTTTGTGAGTTAAATATAATGATTGTGAGAGATATAAACATTGATGTTCTACATATTTTCAGAAGCTTAACAAAACACTTCCTCTTCCCAAATACTGTTTATTCATGCCTATTCTCTGGTTCATTAGGAAACAGTAGTAATTTTTTTTTTTTCAAAAATCCCTTCTTCATAATCTCAAAAAAAAATCCCCCTAGCACCATACTTTTTATTTTCCCTTTTTTGGTCATTCTTTTTTTCTGTTTTTTTTTTTTTTTTTAAATTACAAAACAAAATAACTTACTGCATCCATACCTCTCGTCCCCCCTTATTCACACACTGAAGAAGTATGTTTGAATGTTTACTGTTCTTATAACCATTTTTATTTTCTTTCATTTATTTCAGAACATATTTAATTTCTTACATAATATATAGATAAATGATATAGTAGACAGAATATATTATGAAAAATAGCATAGGGTAAATAGAAGTTCGAAATATTCAGATGTGGGGAGGAGATCAATTGGATGAACATGGTTGAATACACTGAGAAGGCGATATTTAAGTCAAGACCTGAAGACAGTGATTAAGTGAATGAACATTCAAGGAGAAGAGTATCTCAGTTGAAAAGAGCCCAGTGAAACCTAAGGGAGTGAATGGCTGTCATATGCAAAGTGAAGAAGCTGGTGTGGTACAGGAGGCAAGGAGAGTTTCTTTACATCAGGACTCTGTATCAAGTCCTATTTCAATCATCTCTAGCAGAGCTATTTGATAGAGTCTATTAGCTTCCTTTATTCTTTCCCCACCTTCCCACCCATCTAGTGTTCTTCCATTTCCCTACCTTAACCCTGTTCCTTTTTTCCTGTTTTTTCCTCTAACTTGACTCTCAACTACAGTATCAGGATTATTTTTCCTAAATCTTTTTTATTATTTTTAGTTTTATAAAGAAAAGAATCAACATAGAACAATGTCTAAAAACAAACAAATAAATTTAGCAGGACATTTTGCTAATGGTATAGAAGATAACAACCAGCCTTTTCATCTTACACACACTTTTACAAATCCTCGAGGGGCTCATAAATATTTATTACACCTGCGTTGCCAAGCCATACTTGAACTCTCAGTTTGGGTTTCATTTCATATTCCTTCCTGTTGGTACTGCATTTGTACTCAAAATTATGAAGTTGCAAATGAGGAGGCACTAAATTTCACTGGGTACAGGGAAGAGGAGAGGCTTTTTATTTAATTATTCCTAAAACTTTTGGATCATTTGTATATTATAATTTCTTTCTTGGAATCACCTGCCTCCATCTTGAAAGGGAGAGAAATAGACTCTGTATACTTTGACAAGTAGAGTACTTGAATAATGATTTCACTTCTCACTCAGAATAAATTATCTGGGTGCTTTTGAAGCTACTTTGATACCACTTCATAAGACATATTTCATGAAACAAAAGGCAATATATGTCAGTATTGACCATTTATGATGCTCTTTCAATAACTTAGTACGTTACTTTCCCAGTTTGTATATAAATCTCTTTCCGTAATTAAGAAAATACTATTTTGATTCTATTTTAAGTTTCTGACACACAAAAAAAAACATACTAAACTTATTTTGCTAAGAATAATCAAAACAAGTCATTGAAAATTGTATTTTACTTAATTTATACTTAAAACCTATTATTGGAACTTGGGGCTCAGTTTTCATTTCTGACTTATACTGTCAAGGGTATCCAAAAAGGTGATTCAGTTTAATAGTACTGATGTAGATAAAGGAATGAACAAATCCTGAGCTTATAACTACTGGTGGCCATAGGGAGATTCCTGTAGGTGATCATCAGTAGAGAAGTCCTATGATTGAAGCTTCTAGTTTAGAAAACCAAACTGAGATGATGGGTGTGTAATGAGAGAAAGGGAGAGATCAGTAGGGGGAGACAGATGAAATTTGGTGCAAAAGAGTCCTACAAAGCAGGAGAAATGAAGGCTTTAAATTTGCCAGTCTCAATAACCAAGAAAAAATTTGGGAGGAGGGGATGAAAAAAGAAAGGGAGAAGGAAAAGAAGGTAGAAGAAAGAGTTTTAAATTTATAGTAGGAAAAGGCAGTGGAAAGCCAGGCTAAATCAGTTTAACTGGTTGCCATAATATATAAAAAGATAAGTTTATTAAAGAACATTTATATTAATATAAGTAGGTGGTGAAGTCATAAAAGCATATGCTGAATTCAGATGACCTAGATTGAAGCCCTGTTTACATTTGGCATGAGCTAAATTTCCTGGATTCATCCCTATCTTTGAGGTCCTCAGTTTTCTTATCTGTAAAATATAAGAAGTGTATAACCCATGGGGTGCCTGAGTGGCTCAGTTGGTTGAGCGTGGGCCTTTGGCTCAGGTCATGATCCTGGGGTCCTGGGATTGAGTCCCACATCGGGCTCCCTGCTCAGTGGGGGGCACTCTCCCTCTGCCTGCCACTTCCTCTGCTTGTGCTCTCTCTCTCTGTCAAATAAATAAAATCTTTAAAAGAAGAAAGAAGTGTATAACCCATTGAGTTATTGTCAGAATTAATGAAATCATGCCTGCAAAACATTATGGTACCCAGAACACAGCCAATAATATAAAATCTCACGAACTAATCTTATTTTAAGCTTACAAAGTGTTTAAGGAAATTTATGCTATCACTTTACCCAATGCACTCTTTTCTATAAACCTCTGTATTTTGTATTTAAATGCACGTGATATCATTTAAGTATCAACTACATAAATAGCAAGCTTGTTTTCCCATAAGAATAATTAATTATAGGCAAACTCTAAAGAAATTTGTTTCTTTATTAAGATCAATGTCCCATCTCCCATTTTTGGTACCCCTGCCACTTTCACCTCAATAAAAACAAAGTTCTTAAACTAAGGATATAATTTGGCAAAATCAATTCACACAGTGCCACACCCAGATGGGGTATTCACTCAGAGAAGGTTCTACTAAATGAATGTTGGAATTACAGTGAGCAGAATTCGTGAACTATGGTTTGTGGAAAAGCGGAAGTTTCCTTTAATCATTGGGATCCTTTCTACACTACTAAGCTGGAACTACAAGATACTAATCTATTCAGCAGCTTCTCTCTTCTCTGCTCTCCTCTCACCAGTTCAGGTACCACCAACCCTCAGAGGGAACTCCTATAATTGGACCATATCGGGTCTCCCCGTCTATTAGATTCACCTTCCCAGTATTCCTGATGGAAGAATTTTTCCAAATACATAGGGACAAAGCAATTGCTCTGAAGAAAGCCTGCTATTATCACTGAAACAAGCATTAAGTTTCTAGAATGGCCTACAGGGATTTATCTACAACCTCAGTCTCCTTCATCCTTTGCATATACTCTTGCCATGCCTTAATCCCTCTGGCTTTCTCACAGTGTAACAAAGGCACTTGGCTTTCTCCTGCCCATGGGCCTAAACACGGTTTTTGTCTTCCATTTTCTTGTCCAGTGGGCTTAGGTTACTCTTCTCCAATATTGTGCTGGTTTTTGTTTGCTTGCTTGTTTGTTTTTTTAAGGAATCCTTAACTCATTCTTCAGATCTTAACACAATACTGTCTCAGCAGATCTTCCTCATCACTCCACCTCTGCTCTGTTTCTATTAATTCAAATGCCCTCCTTAATACTTCCTCAGAACCTTGTATCTTTTTTTCATAGCAGTGAAATATCAAATATTCTCTGTCATTTTCCCCAGGACTTTTCTATAAATACCCTATTTAAAATGTACCTACGATTATATAGACAGATACAGATATATGTAGATAGGTAGATATTCCTTATGCTTGTTATTTAATATCTATCCCCTCATTAGAATTTAAACTCCATTAAAACTGGGACTTTGTGTTATCTTACCATTATATCCCCATCACCTACTGCAGAGATGAGTAGCATAAATGTTTTATGTACCCATAAATAAATATGAGTTCCAGGAAGCATATTTGGCTTTGTAACTTATGTGCTCTTCCCCCAACCAGGAGTGTAGGTGGTGTGTTCTTATTCACAGTTGATGAAATCAGCTACAACGAGGTTAAACATGTTCCCCAAATCACACATCTAATAGATAACAGAAGCATACTTAGCTTTGATTTACAAATCCAAGGTTCTATTCTCAAGTTCTGTTTCAACCTCAGTTTCTTGAATTTCGATTCCACAACTGCCCAAGTGAACTTACCTCCTATAACTAGCTTGACCTGCTCTTGTTGTTTTCTTTGCTATATTTCCTTGACCTTAGACACCATTGAATTCATTCTCCATCTGGGGAAACAGGACTCTTACATTCTTAAAGATCATTACCCAATAATGAACTATACATTAGGTGTTTTTCTCTTACCCTACTTACAAAGGCTGTGAGTGTTGATACTGTCTAAATCTAAACACAATATGAGACAGAGGTATCATCATCCTTGGATTCCTTCTTGACTGAAATATTTATCTCCAGGTAATACAGCACTAGTTGAGAGATTAGTTTCAATAAATGTATCTCATTTTCTCTGCTCAAGTAAATGCAGTAATAAGATATTTTATTCATAAAAATTGAACATGCTAAGGTAGTTTGAAATAATATCAAGGGAAGAAAGAGAAGGGAAATAAATGCTTTTGCTTGGTTGGCTGTTATTTGTTGTTTTTTTCTTTTTCTTTTTTTTTTTTTATACCACATGCACTTTTATTTTATTATTTTTTTTAATTAATTTTTATTAACATATAATGTATTATTTGCCCCAGGGTACATGTCTGTGAATCTTCGGGCTTACGCATTTCACAGCACTTAATAGCACATACCCTCCCCATTGTCCACAACCCAGCCACCCTAT
>CM053607.1:46256812-46409876 GCA_028646535.1 Procyon lotor | reverse complement strand
AAAGTGGTCGATTTTCTGCTCCTAGAATTGCTGTTCTTATTCTCTTCTCTCTCTTGTTGCGTTTGCCGGCTTTTAGAGTGATTTCCTCCTCTTTAGCTGGACTTCTGATTCCCAGGGCTCTCTGTGCCTCCTACACCTCCGCCATCTTCGAGAATCTCTTGTTGTTTTTTTTCTGAGGTGTATATGTATGCATGGACCTTCTCAATGGAAGCTAAAATAGCCTAGATAATTAGAATTCTCCAGCTGTCTGAAAAGTAGGAACTGTAGTATGTTGTTCCTTGGCCCCATAAGTCTGTATTCTTTACCAGCAGCAAGACAAACCTCCCATATGTGTGGCAGAGCCTGGGCACTACCTCCCCTTTTACACATGTGAGGGAAAATACAGCTTCCTGTATACATAATTGAGGCAAAAACTGTACATTTTTAGATACCAAAATGACTTTAAGTGCTGATTCTTTGATGTCCTTAAGGGATACTACCAATAAATGCCGAATACTAAGAACAAGGCATGAATATGTATGTCCAGATTATGTATAAATGATATATAATCACTTGTTAACCTTTATATTCCTTTTAGAATAAGTGTTAAATGAATAAGGCTAGGAGGAATAAGTTGTCTTTTGCCCTTTCCCTTCCCCAGCAGTTTTATAGTTCAACACACCCCACCCCATCTAAAAAATACGGTTTTAATATTCTTTTTAGAATGGGTTTTACACTTAGTATAGTTCACATACTACCCAAATACATTCTAAGTGCATGTTTCCATTGTGAGTGTTCAATTACTGTAGTTGTTTGAAGACAAATTATAGAAAGGAATAAAATCCTACTCTACCATGTTTATCCCATTTGATACCTGAGGTAATAAGGGTGGATACAAGACCATTTTTACCCATTCTCAGAGCCCAAAAAATGACATTCATCAATATTTCTATATGGTGAGAGTATTTAAGAGACAAATCAGAAAAGCGTGGGATTATTCTGGTTTAAGGGAAGGGGACAGACCCCTGTCTCCTCAGGAACTTGGCTTCTGTGGGACCATCAAAAAAAAATCTTGGGAGCATAGCTTAAAATGTAAGAATCCTTTCCAGCCTCCCTGGGTTAAAGTGCAAAAACAAAGGTCCAATGCAGCTTTGTGACTTTTCAAAGACAATGAGGCCCAGTTACTAGTCAAGACTGGAACCAGAGAAGGTAGTTTGTTCTTTTAATATTTCATCAGGTTCCAGGGTACTGAAATTTTACTCATCAAATAGGTTAACTGGTTTTCTTAAATACTCTAGGAGATTTGAGTTTGTGATACCCACCATGATTCAAGCATTTTGATGCTGCTTCTAAGAGGATATAAAATGTCAAAAATTAAAACATAGATTAAAATGCCATTGAATAACTATTTATTTTTGTTATATGTTCCATGGTGTGTTAGAAACACAGGACTAAATCATGATCCCAAAATCCCTGCCTTACAGAACCTACAGTCTAGTGAAGGACATGGGTCTTAAGTGAACATCAAAATAAAGGTAAAATGGCAACTGTGATTAGGATGATAATGGAGTGGCACATGGCAATATGAAGAATTATAGTGGGACCTTCTCTGGAGCATCAGGAATAGTGTAGGGATATTTTGGACTGAAGCAGTTTAAGAAAACAAATTTTGTTGACATGACATGAAACAACTGAAAAAGTTAATTGCCTTGTTTCATTTAAAATTGATTTTGTAGTTTTACAGAAGTCCAAATTGAGGCCTTTTCTTCATTTATATGACAAGATACATAATAAACATAATAGCTCAATATTCATAATGGTATGCTCTTATGAAATAAAGAACCATTTATTTCCATGAACTCACTAAAGATAGCTATACAAATACTGTATTTCTATGAGCATTCTATATTCTAACGTATGAGGTAAGACCTATCCTGGGCATGCAGATGCTTTCTTTTTGTTAGCAGTAAACTCTTTTTATTATGTTGACAGAGAATATCCTCTATAAAAACTAAACAAAAATAAGTAAATAAAACTAGTTGCTATTGAACAAATGGCATTGGGATAAAATGCTTTCTGCAACAAGTAATGTATGTGTCCAATGTTATCATTTCAATTGCTGATAATTACACTTCACTAACAAATCACAGAAATAAACAATATATAGATTTCTATGTGATAGAGAGAGACAGAGTATGCTAAAAAGACTGAATGTGTGTATGAAGAAGCATGGATATATTGGCAGGAAAGGTAATCCAGCATGGAAATGATGCTATTGCTTGAAATAATAAAGTGGATATTTTAATAAATAAAGTAGAATATACTTTTTTAAAAAATCAAAATAAGATGAACTATATGATTTAAAATATTAGTTTTTTAGTTTTCAAGAGTGAAATTTGATACAATGCTTTTATGTATTAATTATTATTAAGCAATACAATATTTGGAACTTCTTGTACTTGGCAAATCCCTCAAAGACTCTCAAGAGAGTGGAGAAAGAAAGTCATCACAGCAGCTGATCGCTAATTAGTATAAAACATGTCAAGATATCTATAAATCCATCATTTTTAATTTAAAATTGTACTTAAATTTCAAATTTGTACAAAATATAAAAATCCTTAATTTCTTTAATATACAGTTAACAGATTTCCTTTTTTTCATAATTTCACCACAGAGAAGAATTAGAACTTCTATAAGTGATCGAAATGAGGAAATAGTCCTTGAACTGAGAAGAATTTCTAGATGCCTTCAAATTGCAGTTTATATAGAGTACCTCTAGAAGAAATAGAATATACACCTTATTAGAAATTCTTAAAACTCAGAGTGGGGGAGAAGGCAAATGTTAGAAAATCTCATTTTAAAGTAAAGTAGAAGTAAGCCTTGAATTGAAACTCTTCATCATCTCCCCCTTAACTGGAAAGTCTTTGGTGAGGGCATCATCAGGCTTTGCTTGAAATATCTTTATATTTGTCTGCTCCATTCCCACTGCACACATTATCTGTTCTCCAAAGTGATCGCTTTTCACTGTTGTCTCATATATCAGTTTTCTTTTAAATAAGAAAGAAAAAGGCTAATTTCAAGTCCGGATATTAAAATGATGAGCTTTACTGCGTTCAGAGTCTGATTGCCCTGTATGTGTGTGTGAAGACATATTCAAGGTTCTGGTTGATCTGTGTTGATGTCACTTCCTGGGAGTAAGTTATTTCTACAGCACTCTCCATGGTCCACGAATAAACTATCGATGTTAATGCATCTTCTTGTATATCTCACATATTACTGGGGAAAGACATTTGCATTACGGAGATCCTCACTGTGGAAAACTGTAAAACACTGCATGCATGTAGAAATACAAAGACACAGTGGCCAAAAGACTCACAGTTGGTAATCTGAATTCTATTTTCATTTTTTATTCTGGCTGTAAAAAAGTTAAATTAAGCAGAGCACTGCCTGCTCCATTTATATGCCTTACCTGTTTATAAGCTAAGCCACCTAGAAGTTTTCTTAACTGTCTTTGCTGCCCTACCTGTCTCATTTCTATCAGTTGTAAGTCAAAGAAGTTAGTTCTTATCCAGAGTTTCTCTATCTAGTTTGCAAAACTAGATAGTTTTAGGGGAGGTAGTATGGCACGTGTTTGTGTTTGTGATTTTACTTTTTTTTTTCTTCTTCTCTTTTTCTTTCTTTTTTTTTTTTGCACTGAATAAAATTGAGTTCTCATCCTGATTCAACTACTTCATGGCTTTGGGTATTAGATGGGAATAAATGGTAGGCTGCTGTAATGAGATTAAAAAATTCAGTGTTTCAAATGAGATAATGGTTTATTTATATCTCATGTAGGAGACAATGCTCCACAAAGTCATCCAGGGCTGCGGTCACATGGAACAGCTTTGACATCATCCTCAACATGTAGCTTCCCCAGCGGCTTCAGATACCACTCTTTCTAGTAGTAATGGAGGTAGAAAGTGAGGATATGGTTTAAATATAAATATATGTAATCTGTATTTTTAATATTTTATATATTTTTTAATCATTAATATTCAAATTAAATTTTTTATCATTTTTCATAGTCATGCCCAATTATTGAGTGACTTACAATATATATCCTGGATCTATAGCTTGTGTCAGCAGGGATTAGGCTCTGGTGATAGAAAAGGTTTTGGTTTCCTTACTACAAACAGGATTAACTGGCTTCCTGAGTGATAAAGCAATGTTATTGATGATGAAAGGATGGTGATGATAATTTAGCTCACTGGCCTATATGATGGGTATTCCTAACTCCTCTGGTTTTCTACGATCACCTGTAATATGATCCCTATCTTACATCAGGTTTCCAGAGAAAGCCTCTGAGGTAGAGACATAGAAGCAGGAGGATCACTGGGAACTGCCCACTGGATATACCCCTACTGGACGGGGAAGGAAGTAAGATTAGGTGGAAAGCTGAACTGTGATGCAGGAGTTTCAGCACATTCCATGGGGAACATGTGATCTGAAATGGTCTTTAAAAGTTAATTCCAGTGAGGCAGAAGGAATAGGATTTTGCATCTCCTCCATGGACCAGCCACTGGATACCAAATTCTTCATTGAAGGAAGCATGCCTGGGTGAGTCTGCTACTTTTTGCCCAGGGCAAATTTGGGAGAGGGAATCATTGTACTAAGGACTCTTCATTCACTAATTCACACTATCCTCACAAAAACACCTTATAAGAGATGAAAATCCTGTCTGAAATCTTCTCTGTCTGGTTTCAGCTAGGGCTGGACACACACACACACACACACACACACACACACACACACATTATGTGAAATTTAACTGGTGAAAAGGGATCTACAGCCATTTTTACACTCTAGAGTTCTGTGTGGGGTGAGGGGCTTTTGCAGCCCGTGTACTTTGTCACTGATTAGCTGGCAAACCCAGTTGATGCAGGTCAGTATCCATGGTGCGTAAGCTAGTCCAGGTCCTGCCAATCTCTTTTGGCTTCCCTGAATCTTCAGTCAGGTGTTCACAGTGATATGCTGACAGGCACCAATTTATCCAGCAAGTCAACCACATGATCAAGGTTGGAGCTGGTGTGAGATCAACATGGGTATCAGCTGACCGTGTACATTCTAGTTTGTTCACAGGGGTCCCAGTTTGTCTTCATTCTCCTCTATTTCATGTCAATTTTTCTTCCTGATTGCCTAGATCACAAACTGGAGGCAATATTCTTTCATACATTACTCTCATAATTATAAGGTCTAATCCCTGTTAATTCTTTATTCTCTCTCTCTCTGAGAGTAGTCTGCTTCTCTAATCAAACCCTCATTTGAAATTACCTGAATTTAGCAGAAGAAACTGTGGTCCTGAGAAGTTAAGTAACATGTCCATAGTCACTCAACAAATTTGTATTTGGACCTAGGACCTGATCCTTGGTTGAATGACTCCTAAATCACCTGTAGGATGCTGTTTGCAACTCTTATAGAATTGCCATAAGGATAGAATGATACTTGTATTTAATATTTGTAAAGTGCTAAACCAATGCTTGTTTCTATATAAGTATTTGCTATTTTCATTATGTATTATTACTACTAGAATCCAAAGATTATGCTGTTAACCACTACTGCCACATAACACACACTGCCGTCCATTGAGTAACTACATGAAGGATACAAAATAGCTATCTCACTCTTTTCCACTCAAGCATTTTCCAAGGTATCAAAATCCACCTTCTAGAATTCTGATTTGAAATGATAGTCAGCCAATATATAGTTAGGAGTTAGGGATATGAACACTTTAGAGACTTGGTTAAGTATTGGAAAGGGAGAGACATTAATCTCAAAATGGATAAATGGTAGTAAAAACATTACTACCATTACATAACTTAATAATCAACTAGTACCAGTTGATCACTGTAAATGAAAATAGGACCTTTTAGAGGTTAAGAGAAGCTTAGTTAAGAGGTTAAGAGAAGATTAGGCTGCAGATGCAAGTCTATGGTTTTGATGAATATTTTCTTTCATTCACAAGTATTAGGATATTTCTGATTATATTCATAGCTTCATTTGGAGACAATAATATATTTTATTTTTTAATATTTTGATCAAGACACAACATAAGTGAGTATAAAATGCACACTAATTTTAAATGTATATAGTTCAGCAGATATGTATATATTTAGACCCTCACTCTGATCAAGATATTGGCCGCATTAAGCACATATTTAGTATTTTAATATATGTAGCTTTACTTTCTAATCTTTTCTATTTTTTACAAATGAGAAAATTTTACTTGTAGTAGAAAAGAGCTCCTTTGTTGGATGTCATCATTATTTTCTTCATTATCATCATCGCTTTCTTCATTATCATTATCATCATCATCTTCAGAGTAACCATCTTTTATGGACTACTAACCACATATCAGGTTGTGCTCTATTTATCCTTGGCACTTCACTAATATTAACCACAGTCCTCTGCCAAAAGTATTGTTACCTTGTTACTTCTTTGTACAGATCAGGAATTTGTAGCTAAGGAAATTTAATTGTCAGAAGTTAAGATTATCTATAAAAGTTGGAATCAGAATAAATACACATTTTATCTGGCCCCCAGATCTCTAGTTATAAGTATTAAGCTGCATTAGTTAGGGGGGAAAAAAAGCAAAGTAAAAAGAGAGAAGTTAGGAAATAGAAGAAGCTTGGCAATTGAAGCAAAAGATAGCATGTACAGAAGAAAAGGAATGAAAGTTTTCACAGTGAAGCATTAGAAGAAAGAGAGCTGAGTATTCCCAACCCTTAGACAATCCCATATGAAGTAGCTACATGTATTTAAGAAAACCCATTAGTATGTGTTGGGGGACTGTTTCATTCTGGGAACCATGGTGTAATCAGGGAGGTGGGAATCTAAATATACATGCTATTTGGAAAAATTCCTTCTAAAATTAGTATTATCTGCCAATAATGCAAACTAAGTTTTCAAGTATCTTGTGGAAACTTGGAGAAAGATAATTTTTAAAAGAGTCATACATGGACATTATTCTTATCGATTACAACATATTAAAAATATAAAATAAGTGGTATTTTCTATAATGTATGATATTGTTTTATTTTCATGAAATGAACATATTTATAAGGGACTTTATAATCCCACTTTTCCTGATTGTTTTTCATTCCTCATTAATGAATGATAGACTCATAATAGTTTTTTTTTAATAATATAACTTCTCCATGTGTTTGGAAAAAAACAGTATGTCATTTCTCAAGATGTATTATTAAGAAGAATGGACAAAGTAAAATGGTCTTTTTTAGACCCCTGGTATTATTAAACCATGGATATTTTAATTTATATATCTTATAAATTTATAACTTACATGTTTTTTAAACATGTCTCTGTGTAGCCTGTTCCTTTTGTTTGGTACACTCTTTTTTCAAACAAATACTTGGCCATGTAATTTCTCCTAGCTCCATCATCCTTTGAATGTGATGTCCAGTCTCTATAATTCTGCAATTACTATTCTATATAATTTTTACGATTTAAAATTATTGTGTATTTAATTCCTAACTTATTGATGGTTTTTAAATTGCCTATCTGATGCTCTTATGAAAAAATGTTAATCCCATTCTACAGTGTTTGGCAAAACATAGTGATGAAAAATGGGAACTGACTGTATAGCAAAATATAAAAGGCATTTATTTAAAATAGACACGATGAGCAACATTATATAAATGTAAGTATTTTATTCAAATTTTCCTCCAATCTGTCACCAACAGAGATGCAAATGCATATCAGGCCTGATAAAGATCATTAGTCTGACATCTGTATTTGGCTCTTGTTGCACAGGGGTAAAGTGTGGTGGCAGAAACCAGATGTTGGGGGTGGGAAGATGTTATGTTAGCTGTTGACAGTGGGAGTCTTAATCAAGGGACAACAAGAAAGTGACAAACAGAAATGAGCAGAGAAGAAAACTGAAATGAGCAATGCTACAAAACTAAATTGATCGGGGCCCCAGTAATAAAGAATAGACATTTTATTGGCTAAACCTATTATGTTAAGTTCTTTTGAGTTTTTTACCTCTTCTTGAGAGAACAGGCATAGATATATCTGTGTGTGAATGTCTGTTGCCATGTGCAAGGGCTGGGGGAGATCCTGAGAAATGAGAAAGTGAGGCTTCTGCTAAATGATCATGGCTAATATTTTTCACTCTACAACATCACATAATTTTCTTCTTTCCTTTACTTGAGTTCATATACACATTTATTTCGAGGATGAAAAAAAATCCCTAAATGATTACTTTTTCTCATAATAACAGACAGATTCTCCCTCTAAAATTTACAAGGAAAAGGTGTTATGGGCAAGTAGTTCTTGGCACCAATATTATGTGTTTAGAAATCCTGTACTAACCAACACCTAGCAACAGAATGCATACAAAAATTATGACTCCTTACTGAAATATCAAAAAGCAGGTGGATGGTTTCTGGAAAGGAAAGATGATCTCTCTAGGAGTCTATAAAGGAGATCAAGGAAGGAATTTAAACTTGTTAGTCAACATAATTAATAATATCTAAGGCCATAACTATTTAATATGTAGTATGTAGTAGGTAACTTCTGATATAGTCTGCAATAATCTTATTGCCTGGTATTCACGTCCTGGGAAATCCCTTCTGCTGCCTGTGGCCCTGGGTCTATTGCCTTTTTTGTAATGAATAGATATGACAAAAGTAATGGGACAAGCCTTCCTGTATTATATTATAAAAACCTATGACTTCTGTTTCCTTTTCTCCCTATTCCTATCTGGGCCTCTTTCCACGTGCTTGCTTTGAAGAGAAGCAAGCTGCAAAAGATTATATGGCAAGGAAATGGGTATGAGTAGAAGAAATAAGATGCTCGGTTCAAATATGACCTTGGAGAAACTACAACCTGTCAACAGCCATGTGAAGATTTGAAGATTCTTCCTCAACCTGAGCCCTCAGATGAGAATGTACCTTTGCTGATACCTTGACCGAGGCCTTGTGTAGACCTTAAAAGCTTGTGATAGATCTTAAAGCAGAGGATTCACTGAAGTCTGACTCACAAAAACTCAGATAATAAATGTCTGTTGTTTTAAGCCACTAAGTTTTATAAGGCAATAGCTACAGGTTCTGATGAGAAATGTGATTCTTAAAGCAGTGCTCCCAGAAGACTTGCCAAGTGGTCTCAGTAAAAATTTACCAATGTCTGTTTTCTGATGAACAAATCAGAGCTGGGGGGGAAGTCTAACCTTTTTTTCTGTGTTATCAGACAGAACAACCTGAAACAATCATCCAATTTGTTAGATCTTTATAAGAAAACTTTCTTGTCCTCTTTTTTTTTTTTTATTCTAACTAGACTCATTCTCTCCATAATTTCATTTATTTGTACGGCTTTAAATACCATCTATATGAGAACAACTTCCAAATTTATATTTTCAGCTATACCTGGTTCTAAAAACTAAGATATATATCCTACTACAAACCCGATATGCCACTTGAAGGCCTGATAACACATCTCAATCACAACTAATCCCAAACTGAAATGACCTCACCCCCAATCCCAACATGCTACACTCACAGTCCTCATAGTTTAATTCCTGGCAATTCTCTTCTTCCAGTTGCTCAAAGCCACAGTCTCTAAGTCATTCTGGATGCCTCTCTCTCATATACTAACTCCAGTTTACCAAGAACTCCTGCATCCACCATCAACACATACTCAGAGTCCACCAATTCTTACTACCTATTTCCAAGCTACTATAACCTTTCACCTTCATTATGGCAATAGGCTCCTAATTGGTTTGACTGCTCATAATAACTCCCTCTTCTATCAGTTCCCAATATGGTCAATAGGGAAGTCTTTCAAAAACACTGATCATTTCCTTCCTCTACTCAAACCATGCAGTCATTTTCATTCACTTAGAGCAAGAGATAATTTTTCTTCAAGGGCCTACAAGGCCTTTAAGGCTTCTTTCATATCATTTACCAATTCTCTCTTCTGCACTTGTTCTTGTCAACAATGCAACTTCCTTGCTCTTCCCTTAATAGATAGTCATGTCCCTTGTTCAGTAAGGTTCCTTCAAGTCTTTACTCAGATATTACCTTCCCAGTGGGACCCAACCTGACTACCATCTTTGTAAATATAACCTCCTAGGACTCTTTAATATTCTTATGTATTTTTTCTTTTTTTCTGAAGCATTTATCACCACTCAATATTCTACATATTTTATTTATGTATTTTGTTTCTTGCTTATTGTTTGGACTACTTTATTATGAGCCAAAAGTGCAGTGATTCTTATTTTAATGATGTACATTTTGTTCACTTTATAAAAGAGTGACTGGTTTGTAAAAAAAAAAAAAAAAACCTCAGTAAACATTGGTTGAGTGAATGAATGCATGAATGAACCCCAAAGTAATGCATCCTTAAGATGGCTTGTTGCCCTTTAAACGTTCTCTCTTTTGGGGGTCAACTCAGGTCACATGAAAATACTGCATTTCTCTAATGACTTTTCTTCCTTGCCTGTGACTTTTATACCTGCTGTTCTCTGCCTTTCTTACATTCATTGTTTATCCCTCTATTTCTCTAAAGTAATTCTCCCCATTGGGTTAACCATGCCTTGAGAGATAGCATAGATGCTGACTCCTTTCGTAAGTTATTCCTGACATCCTTTCAAGGCTTATGTCCCCCACCAAAGCTAGGATTGATGCCCACCTGCAAATTCCCAAAGATTTTTAATTTACTCTTGATACTTATTCAATTCTGACTGTGTCAGGGACTCTCTAAACATTACGTATGGAAAGTTTATTCAATCATCATAAAATTTATTCTGGAAATACACAGAGGAAATGGCTAGAGCTTCTTCTGATCATCTTCTACCTTTTTCACAGTTTGCATATGCCCCTTTCCACCACTTTAAATGTTGAACTGCCTTCAAAAACTTTCACTTGTGACTTTTCTATTGCAGTCAGACTTCAAGGTATTGGAACCACTATGTACCCAGTGCATAGAGTCAGAAGTTCTTAGGAATCGCATTCCTCTGGGAAAGCCCTTACCCAATGACTGTGGCCTAGAGGACAAGAAAAGCCCAACTCCCTTAATTCAGAATGAGATAACCCAGGCTTAATATGGATACCAGATTTCCCTGGAGAGGAAAGCATTCAGGCTGCAACAATCCTCACTGGACTTTGCTTAAAATTTCATCCTGGCTATTTTATTCTTCTGTGTACCACCCATGACTAATATTCTACCAAGTATGGCATAAACACTCAACAAATATATGTTGAATTCATATGTGTTAATTGTGCTAGTGGGCTTGTACTCTAGAAGTTGGCTATGCTCTGTTTAAAATATTTTTATAAAACATTAAGTAAAAATCAAGCATTAAAAATAACAAGGATGACTTTAATGAGTCCATATCCTTGATCAGTCTCAAAAATTTCATAGAATTAACCTATAAAAGAAACCATTCTTAAAAATACGAGGAATGAAAAGTATATATTGAGAATAAAGCATAAAATCTTCCTACTACAAAATTTTACTTATTTCTCCCTTCAGAGTTTTTTGGTGAAAGAAAGAAACCCAGAAGAAAAAACCCAGCTTGTTCTGAGATGATTTCTCTTCAGTGTCCCCTGTGTAATAACATGGGAGTCCTAAAGCTAAATGCATTACGGATATTGTCTCATAAAATCCTGATAAATATCCTCCTATATGAGTACTGCTAACATCCCCATTTCACAGGTAGGAAAGCAGAAGCAGAAGGAGAGTAAATAACCTGGCCAAATCACACAAATAATATTGCACATAAAGCTAAAAATAAAATGGGATAGTAAGATAGAAGTAAACTGAAAGCAGCATTTAAGGGCTGCTCCCTCCATCCTCCACTGATAATCTGTTTTCAATCAATTCTTCCTTCCTTCCTTCTTTCTTTCCTCCTTTCTTCCTTCCTTTCTTCTTTCCTTCCTTCCTTCCTTCCTTCCTTCCTTCCTTCCTTCCTTCCCTCTCTCTCTCTCTCTTTCTTTCTTTCTCTTTTTCTCTCTCTCTCTTTCTTTCATACCTCCTTCTATCAAAGTAGCAGAGACCATCAAAGTATACAGAATAAAATTAAATATTTCCCCCTAAAAGAAAATTACTTTTATGTATGGCATTAAAAAGAATACAATTACCTGAGACTTACTGTACTTAAACACAATAAATGTGTACTTACTTAATTTATTATTTTTATGACAGGGAAAGGCTTTATGTGTATCATTTATGTGGTATCAGAGATACATGCATAATTTCCAATTCTTTTATATAATTATGTTAAATAATCAAATCAACTATAAGAACAATGTTCATGACATTTTAAGAGAATTTTAAGAGAATCTTAGTTTTAATTTCATTTAAGCAAACTTTCTGTAGACCACTAGCACTACAAGGAATGTTCTTTATATTAATATGACTCTATAATAGAAATATGCAAAATATTTTAATTTCAAATGAAGTTAATCCATCTTAAAGAGAGGATGATTACCTATGATTCATGTTTGAAAGGAGCTCTAATAGGCTAAAGAATAAATACTTCGGCTAAACATCTTTTAAAGTAATGCTATTGTCCTGGACAACAATTATATGTCTTATATCCAGATGCAGTTTATTCATAAATCCTTCACTTAATGGCAATTGCTTTAATATTTGCCTAACGAAAATGTTAAAATATTAATAAACTAGTAACCTATTATTTGACAGTGAGTCGTTTGAACTTTCAGTTCAATAACTTACCAAAAAAACCCCTTAAGATTTAATATAAACAAGAAAATAGAAGTAAATATGTTATGAAAGAAGAAATATATAGACGTATATTTTTCTAGTCAGCAGTGGCAACTCTAAATTTAACAACATAAAGGTAGTACATGTGAAAATTAAGAAAGAAAAAGTTAAAAATGAGAAAATCTTCAGCTTAAAATGTTCAACAGACCTCAAGTTGTAGTCTTCTGTAATAATTACGCATTTAAAATTAGTTCTTTTTCATCAAAAAGGATGTGAAGCACATTTGAGAACATTTCATTATAGAAATAATATATATCATTATCTGAGAGGAATATATGTAAAACATTCAACTCTTTCTCTTTATAACCACTATAGACTTAGGCATTACTGAAGAGAGCATTAATAATCCGTTAAATGTGCATAAGTGTAAAACACAAGTCCCCTTCATTTTGGCCCTTGTAATTATATCATTGATGATATGCCTTACATAATTTATTCAACATGGTAAGTGAAATAACTTAAACAATCTACTGACTGAAATGTAACTATTGTATCTATATTTGTAATTTATAAAAGTTCTGAACGATTTAGGTAGCTTTCTTTTCTATGTTTAAATAGTAGTCTGCATGTCTGAACGCTTCCCACAATGCTATATTTCTAAATAAAGGGCTGCAGTTATTTGAAAGTAAACATCAGCTATTTCTGACAGGGAAGCAAATGAAAGATTGAAAGAATCACAGTTGAACATGTATCTCCACACAACTTAAGCCAGAAAAAAATAAACAAAACACGAACCTCAAGTATCTAGCTTCTTGAGAAACAATTGCTTTGCTCTGAGTCATCTTAAATACTGTTTAATATATAGACTTTATTTGACATTTGTTTGTACATTTTTTTGTTTTAACATTTTAAGTTGGTTTACTTTTTTATATAAATGATCTCTAGCATCCATACCCTTTTTATAATTTTCTTTTTCTACTGGCCTGATTTGAGTACACATGATCTTCCTCAAACTTCTGCAACAGTTTGATCATTAGTCTTCTTGTCATAACATCCTACAGCTTATAACTGATGCTCAAACTGCTAATCAAGTCACTATAATCATATATTCTATTGCTTGGAGATTTTTGTTAGTTTTCTGTTGCTGAAGCATAATTTACAAAATGTCTAGCATTGCGTTCACGGCTCTTAATTTGACCTAATATTACCCAGCTAACTGTGTATTTTAATGCTTCTTACGCATACAATGATTTGCCAATATAGTTTTTATAAAATTTAACATTAATGCTGCAATAAGTGAATAATTGAATAAACTGTTTTATATTAAACTGTCAAAACTGTCAAAAATAGGCATTCCATATATATCTAGGTCTATTATTCATATGCTATGAGCTTTAAGCAGCATATTCTAGATTCTTAATGTTCTCAAAATCAAGACAAAAATTTCAATTTTCTCATCAATAAGTTTAAAAAAGAAATATATGCTTAAATTATAGATAACAAAAAAATTATAGATAACATATATAATGAGTAATAAAAATGTGTACTACAGTACTAGCCTGTGTAAAAATAGAATAAACATGAAGCAAACGTTAGATTTTGTGGTGAGGAAGAATATGGTGAAGGTCAAAATTATATGACTAGAAGACCATGGAACATTAGAAAGATAATAATAAAGAGAAAAAATGTCAGAATAAGATTTAGAATAAAGTCAGGGTTTGTAAACACACACAAATACTTATAAACATATTATTTTGTAAAGTACTACTTGAGCAGAGATATAACTCTAGAACTATACACAGAAATCTACTAATAGCTAATCTCAGTGACATTGGAGGTGTATATCTATGAACATGTTTGTGGTTTCATATATGTCGATGCATATCTTGTAGGATTTTCTTTCAATAGAGATTAATATTATTTGTATACTTTTACAAAGCCTGTTATCATTTAAAAAATAAATAAAAAAGGCAAAATAGGTGAAAGGAAAAATAGGCAAAGGTGATTAAGAGGTATAAATTTCCAGTTATAAAATAAGTAAGTCATGGAGACAAAAACTGCGGCATAGGGAAAGTAGTCAATAATATTGTAGTAATGTATGGTGACAGAAGGTGACTACACTTACTGTGGTGAGCACTGAATAATGTACGGAAAACTTCTATCACTATGTTGTACACCTGAAACTAATAAACATCATGTCAGGTATACTTCAATAATTAAAAAAAAATATGTCAATGCTTTACAAAGAAATAAGAAAGGCAAACAACAAGCACAATGGAAATTCGTGAGTAATACTTAGAGTAATAATCTTTCCACTGATAATAAATATAACTGCACACAATACATGAAACCTAGCTCAAGGTTCTGGAGAGTAAATAAAAACAGACATACAGTGATGGGATACTGACACTAGGGAGAAATAATTGGGCTTATTTAAGCTCCAACTTTTTTGCAATTTGTACTCTGAAATAGGATTCAGTGTTTGCCATGTGCAATGTTTAACATAGGGATAGAAGAGCTGTACTCTCACAAACTTGAAGAAATGAGGAAGAGAATTTGGGGAAACCAGAGCAGTTGGGAAGGAAAGAGGAAAGCCTAGTGGGATGGTGCCATTACTGGGAAATCCCACATAATGTGGAAAATCTCTGCCCAAACCACTGGCTGAACAATTAACCTGATATGCACAAGGCATATTCCAAGAAGTATAGTGAAGACTGAAGACCTGAAGAGCACTGTCTATCTTCGTGGAGACAGAGTTTGAAGTTTGAGTTTAGCCAAGGTAATTGCTTATTTTTTTAAATGTATATTTTTCAGAGAAACAGAACAAAATTCAGAACCTCTATAATTCATAATTCATAGTATCCAGCATAGAATCTAAAAATTAAAGGTAATCCAAAGAAACAAAAATATATGATACATCACTAAGGGAAGAGACCATCTCCCAAATGAGAGATATGTTAGAAATAATAAATAAAATTTTATGGTAGTTTTTAAAATCATGCTGAATGAAAATTTGCTTGTAATAAATGACAGGAAAGAAACACCCAAGCAAGAATAAGTATTAAATGAAGAAAACAGAATTTTATGAAACATGAAGTATCTATTTTTAACGTAATAGATTAATAGCAAATTCATGCTGAAAGAATTGTAAACTTGATAATCGATGAATAGAAATAAACTATTCAAGTTTTAGAAAAAGCTTAACAAGATGAAAAATATATAAACAGCCTCATGAACCTGTGGGACAATATTAAAATGCCTAACATTTGGAATCCCAGAGAGGGGAGAGAAAATATAGAATATTTATTAAGGAAATAACGTCTGGAAATTTCCCCAATTTGGTTAGAGAAATAAATTCAAAAGGTTCAGGCAACCTCAAACAGAATAAATACAAAGGTATTCATATCTAGACCCACCAAAGTCAAATTAGTGAATATAAAAATAAAAAGAAAAATCCTGAAATCAACTGGAGAAAAATGGAAAATTACATGAAGGTATGAATCAAATTCAGCTATTGTTTCATTAGAGGCTTTGGCAGACAGAAGACAATGAAATAAGATTTGTACAATATCGAAAGGAAAAAAAAAAATCGATCCAAAATTGTATAGGTAGCAAATATATTTTCACAAACAAAATTAAAACAAAGATATATTCCATTAAAATAAACTAATATGACTTTCACTACAAGAGAAGCTATAGAAAGTTTTTCAGACTGAAGACAAATATCAGATGATATCCTGGAATGTATGTAAAACATAATGAGAATCAGAAATGATGGAAAAAGGTAAATTTTTTAAAACAGTATTTTAAAACACTATTGTCTGAAGCTTATTTAAAATAAATATAATTATTTAAAATAACAAATTTATTATATTAATAGTTTTATACTATCTTTAAATGTGATACATATAAAATTATAACATATATATGAGACAAATGGCATAAATTTTCTTACATATTTGAAACTTTCCTACATTTTACATAAACTGGCATGTCTACTACATTCTGATTGTCCTGAATGGGACAGAAGAGAGCTTTGGAAAACATTTTTGAATATCCTATGTGCTGTAGTGAAAATTCAGTTTGGAGCATAAAACCCTTTTCCAAAAGAAATTAAAAGGGATGGTTGCCTTATATAAAGGGGACTCAATGATTGAGGTCTACCTCTAGGAAATCTTAAGACTCTCAGTTATCTGGGTGAGAAGTAATGGCTATTTGTTAGAAAATAAAAAAAAATCTGATGAAATTATCAGATACTAAAAGGTTTTTGTAGAAAAATAGAGGCAGATAGTCAGAGAGATAAGATCTAATCAGGTATTCCTACCAGTTATACTATGCTACCGTCTGAAGTTTTTAACCTCTACTTTTTCTTTTTAAAGCTTTCCCAATAGCTGTGAAAACTCTCAGAATATTCCTAAAGTGCAGCTTTTAGATGTCAAGTGTTAAATAATACTACCGTGCTTAGGTTGGGAGAGTTCATTCTGTATTAAAAGTGGGGAGCTTAGAATAAAAAAATAATCAACCAACAAACAAACAAACAAACAAATAAATGTATGTTTACGTGCTGACACGTAAATGTATGTTACGTGCTGGCGTGCTGGCACAATATTAATGTTAAATAAACTATAAAATGTTAAGGAAGTATATTGTAATCTTTAGAGAAGCTCTATAAAATGAATGCCAAGATAAATGGGCATATCAAAATAAAATTCTAAGAAAAAAATGTTTAGTTAATCCAAAGTAATGTAGGTAAAGAGAAACAAAGAAACAAGGAGAAAGGAGAATTTTAAAAAATGTAAAATGAAAAAAAAGTAAAAATTAAGAATAGAAAACAAAAAATTTTAGGATGTAAACCAAAAAACTATAAAACCTCATCTATATAAAAATGACATATACAAATAGGCAAACACTTTAATTAAAAGTCAAATTATAGTAAGACATAAAAAAACAAGGTCTAAGTGTGTGCTATTCACAAAAGGGAAAACTAATTTATATAGATTTATTGAGCCTTACTAGTCAGGGAAAAATACATATAAAATACAGATGGTAAGCATAGGAAAGTTATAGGGCTATATGAATATTTCTGATGTTTCAAGTAAACTAGTATGACCAGAGATATGTAGGGACATTTTTTTAAAAGATTTTTATTTATTTATTTCACAGAGAGAGACAGACCACAAGTAGGTAGAGAGGCAGGCAGAGAGAGGGGGAAGCAGGCTCCCTGCTGAGCAGAGAGTCCCATGTGGGGCTTGATCCCAGGACCCTGAGATCATAACCTGAGCTGAAGGCAGAGGCTTAACCCGCTGAGCCACCCAGGCGCCCCTATATGAACATTTTCAATTAGCAATAATCAAGCCTTGGATAAACCTCACTGGCTACACTACTGCCATATATGAACATTTTAAAATGACAAATTGTCAAATATATTTTCTCAAGGAAAAATATAAAGATTTAAATTTTTATTTGAGTAATAATAGACCTTCAAAATATATAAAGAAAAATTGACAAAATTAAAGAAAAAATATATAATTCCACAATCACAGACTTTAACAGTCCTTTTGCAAAAATTAAAAGAACAATTAAACAAGAATATAGAAGAGATATAGATGATTTGAATAATCCTATCAAGCTACTAGACCTAATGAAAATTTGTAGAATATTTCTACATAAATGGCAGAGTACACATTCTTTTCAGGAGCAATGGAAACATCAATCAAGGCAGATCATATTTGGGGGGGCGCCTGGGTGGCTCAGTGGGTTAAAGAAAAGACTAATGAAAAGACTAATGAAAAGACTAATGAAAGTTGATAAACACCTAGCAGGAATGAGGAAGTAAGTGGACACAAATGATCAGTATTGGAAGTAAAAAAGGGTATCACTAGAGATGCAAACATTAAAAGGATAATAAGCAATTTTATGCCAAGAAGTTTGACAACTTATCTAAAACTGACCCTCTCTAAAAAAACACAGCTTGCTAAAACCAATTAAATATAGCAGAGAATTTTGAATGCCCTTTACCTATTAAATAAATTGAACTTTTATCATGACTTCCTTACAAAGAAAAGTACAAGCTCAGATAATTTTACTGTTAAATTACAACAAATGTTTAACAAAAAATTTTGTTTAATCACCTAGTTTATACAAACTCTTTTGAAAAATAGAACAGGAAACACTTTTCAATTCATTTTTCAAGGATAGCCTAATCCAAAAACCAAAACTTGGTATCATTTTTTCTAAAGAAGCTGGAGACTAATGTCTTATACACAAAATATCACCAAATCAAATCCAGCAATATATAATAAGTGTGATATATCATTTCCAGGTGGCATTTATCCAAAGAGTTCATGGTTAATTTAACATTTAAAAATTAATCAGTGTAATTAAGCATGTTAATAAAATAATTGAGAAAATTTGTAGGTTCATTTCAATGCATGCACAGAGTTAGAAATATTCAAATGAATTCATGATTTTTAAAAAAAGTGCAAACTAGAAAAACAAACTTCTACAGTCTGAAAAAGAGCACCTTAAAAAATCCTATGGATTACATATTTTATGGTTAAATATTGAACACTTTCATCCTAAGATAGAAATAAACTAGAATACCCAGCCTCATACTTTCCATTCAACATTGTACTGGAATGTCTAGCTGTTGTAACAAGGCAAATAAATAAATAGTATAGAGATATAAATTTTCCTCTACATACACAGAAAATGATTACATAGAAAATCTTGAGGAATCTGCAGTACACCTTCTAGAACTAATAAGTAAATTTAGCAAAATCACAATATTAATCATTATATTAATACAATGAATTATATTTTATATATGAACAGCATACTACTAGAAAATAAAATACAAAATTTATTCTATTTACATTAGTATCAGGAAACAAATGGATAGGAATAAATTTGACAAATATAAGCAAGACTGCAACAGTGAACTCAAAAACATTCATGAGAGAAATTTTAAGATTTAAGAGGTTTCCCATGCTTATAAGAAGAGTTAATGTTTGGATGTCAATTATCCCTAAATTATTCTATAGGTTCAAAATATTTCAGTCATAATCCTAGCAAGCTTTTGCAGAAGTTGACAAATTACTTATACAATTCACATGTCATTCAAAGTAACCAGAATGTACAAAGCAATATTAAAAATTAAGTAGAAGTAAAAGGAATTGAAACTACCTGCCCATAAAACTTACTACAAGACTTAAAAAAAAACAATCTTCAACTCTTTCTATATACCCTTAATAAAAGCTAAGTCATAGTGGGTCATAAGCCTAATTATAAAAGCTAAAAATAGGAAAGTATATACTTAATGTTTTCTGTTAAGAAATCACATCTCTGTTTACTCCATTTGTTCTTAGTGGACTTGCCATTTTACCATTCATGATACCTGAGTACCATGTTTAAGGGGTGGGCACATGACCTGGACTAACCTCTCAGAATACCTATCCCTCTTGCCAAAGAGATTTGTTCAGTGAGGAGCACGTGGCTCAAACTTGGGCAATGTTGTCTCCCTCTCCTCTTCAACTTCTCTTGAGATCTTGATATTGTAGAGCTGTTAAGATGCTTATTTACCTATTTACTTGCCTATCTTCTTACACACCATCACACCCATCTTCTCTTAGAAGCAGAAACAAGAGATGAGTAGAGCAGTGAAGGTACTATTTGGGTCCCTGCATACAAATCTGCCTAAAATACTCTCTATACTTGTCTTTTTCCAAAATACTTATTTTTCTTAAACTGTTCTGAGATGTGTTTCTCTTCCTGGAATCTCTAAGTGTACTGATTCACACAAATAATAAGAGAATAGCTATCAAAAGGAACAACATGATCAAAAGTAAAGGAGTATAAAGGAGAATATAATGTGCAGTGTTCTGTGGAAATAAGTGTGTGAGGGGAGAAAGAACAGGAGTGAGGTGGTTTTAAAATGAGCCTACACAGGTAGATTGCAGCAAATTCGTGAGGTTTCATTGTATCTTACGGTTGTCATTAATGCCATCACTAGAGGAATGATGTATGGCTAGACATGTATGGTGGGATGATAATGATAAAGGCAGCTTGTAGAATACATGTGAATACAGGAGAGCTTGGAAATTGAGAAGAGGGTCATCATTAGGAAAATGCTGCCATGATTAATAGATGAGTTACTTTAAATGGTAATTTAAGTAAAGGTAGAAATAAGAACAGTGATTATTAAAAAACAAAACAAACAAAACCAAAATAAAACCAAAACCAAAAATCCTGAGATTAAAGACACTAAACTTTGTGAAAATACGTAGAATGTTGGGTGAAGGAAAAACCAATCATTTTGAGATTTCTAATTTGAGTAACTTAGTGGATGGGAGAACCACTAAGAAGAAAAAAAATTCTAAAATAATATTTTAATAGTTTAAAATATAAAATTCAAATATTTCAATAAATTTTACTAGCTTGTATCAATTAGAAAGTAATGCCTATCAAAATTAAAAAGAAAAAAGTAAACGATGTAAACTCTAGTTCAATTGTATACAGTATTGCTGAGAATGAATGAAAAAACCATTATTTTTACCTCTACTACTGCTTACCCTGGGCCAATTTCTTCCTAATTGAGGGCAATAGTTTTCTAGTGGACATCCTGCATCAATTTGTGTTCCCTCCTCCAATCCATTTTCCACACCATGTTCAGAGTATACCGATATTGATGCAAATCTTATAATGTCAACTTCTAATAGCTCCCTCTTTTCTTCAGAAAAAAGGCCCAACCTAATGTAACCTACTCAGACCAAACAGAATGACTTTTTTGTCCTCACTCTCTGAGCTCCAGGCATACCAAATTCCTTTTCAGTTTTGCAACTCATCATAGTACTTCCTGCTTCAGAGTCTTTACGCATTTTCATCCTTACGCCTGGAATCTTCTTCACCTCTCTCTACCACTATCACTTGGTTATTAAGAATGAGTCCATCATTCCAGTTTCAGCTTCAAGTACCACTTAGGGAAGTTTTCTCTGACTTCCCAGATCTGTTCCTTGTACTACATAATCTTATGACATTCCATACTTCTTCATAGAAGTGTTTCTTCTACATATATTTTCTTCTATAACTATTTCACTCTGATTTCCCATCTCTCATTCTTAGAGTTATAGCTTAGAGTGATCAAAGACATTTTGGGAATGCACTAAAGAGGAAGTTGTATTGAGGATACATTGAGTTTTGGTTTAGACAAATTTATATATATGGTTTGCCATCTCTTCCATGAGAGTAATTATTCCTACATGTCCCTGTGAAGAAATGGCTGCCTATAATACAACTAAATTGTTGTGCAGTTGTAACTTAAAAGTAAAGGGCTAAATGCTGAAATGAACATGTCCCACAAAATCTGGCACTAGAATTATGTGGATGGTGGCAAAGGAACAAGGTTTGAAAAAAAAAAAGCTAGAAGCCAGCCTGTGGAAAATATTCCAAATCTTTCATCTTAAATATGAAAGGTTTTTTCATATTTGATAATACTCTAAATATTTACATGGCATTGCCTACAGCAAATTGTGATGCTGAAATAAGCTTTTTAAAATTCAGTAAAAAAAAATCACCTCATTAGAAGAATAAAATTAATTACCTATTATTCCTATAGAAAAAGATTATAAAATCTTTGGTATGTGAAGAGAAATTCATATTCAGTCAAAATATAGAGAAATGTTACATATAATTTTTTTTAAAGAGCATAAGTGAGTGGGTTTGTTAGGTTATATTGGTAATTATGTGAAGCTTAATGAAATTTCAGTTTTTTTGCTTTGTATGTGTGCGTTCATTATAACTGTACAGGAGGACACTATATATAAACATTAGATATGAATGATAACATATTAAGAAATGTCAGATCCTTTTAGAAGAGAATGACCAGGATTCCACTGTCATTAGCATCATCATTATTTACCATCTTCAAAGTAGGAAATGAGAAGTAGCTCTGTGTTTTCTACCAAAGGTCCCACCCAAACTCAGACATTCCAGAAACATGGTATTTGGGCATATTTAAAGTCACCTTTGGTTTTTTTAGGGTCTATACCCTCAGTTTTTTCCACCTATTTCATAGTCAGACAGCATTCATCGAATATTGGTCAGTGAAAGGCAAGATGGAACATCCCACGTTGTTGTTTTCATGGTCATTCTTTTCTCTACTTTTAAAATGATCATTTAGTAAACAGACAATAGTTTATGGTCACATCTCTCTCCCTAGCAATTCATTTCTAAGCTAGTTATATTTGTCATGGCAAAGGAAACAATTGTAAAAAATGCAACCTACAGAATAGGAGAAAATATTTGCAAAGCATATATCCAAAGGAGGTTAATATCCAAAATATAAAAGGAATTCCTACAACTCACTAACAAAAACTCAAATAATCTGATATTAAAATGGGCTTGAATAGATAATTCTCCAAAAAAGACATACAAATGGCACTATTGTATATGAGAAGATATGTAGAGACGCTCAACATCATTAATCATAAAAAAAATGCCAATAATAATCACAATGAGATCACCTCACACCTATAGGGCATCTATTATGAAAAAAAAAAAAGATAACATCAGTTCGTGATGATATGGAGAATCAAAACCCTTGTGCACATTTGGTAGACATGAAAAATGGTGCAGCTACTGTGTTAAAAAGTAAATAGTTTCCTCAAAAAATTAAACATAGAAATATATGATCCAGCAATCTCATTTCTGGGTATATATTCAAAAGAATTGAAGTCAAGATCTCAAGGAGATGGCTGCATTCCCATTTCACTGCAGCATTACCCACAGTAGCCAAGACATGGAAACAATGTAAATTCCATGAATGGATAAATGAGAAAAGAAAACGTGGTATATACAGAAAATGAAATAAAATTAAACCTTAAAAATCTGAAAGAAATTCTGTTATATGTGACAATATAGAATCTGTATCATATTATGCTAAGTGAAACAAGCCAGTCACAGAAGGATAAATACTTCATGATTCCACCTACATGGGGAATAAAAGGTAATCAAACTCAAACAAAAAGAGAGTAGAACGGTGGTTGCCAGGGAATGAGGAGATATGATTGGGGAGGTGCTGTTTAAAGTGTATCAGCATAAAAAAAGATTTAAACAAATAAAGTGTATCGGTATGCATGATGAACAGAGATATGCTGTTCAGCATTGTGCCTACAGATACCAATACTATATTGTGCACTGAAAATTTATTGAGGATAAATGTTAGGTGTTCTTATCACAGAGAAAAAGAAGGAGGAGGATGGAAAGGAGAAGAAGAAGAGAGAAAGGGAGAATATGAAGGAGGAGGAAGAGGTGAAATGGAGGAAGAGAACCAAGAAGTAGAAGTAGAAGACAACAGGCAGAAAGATGCAATAGAGCCACGCCCTCTCCTTCTGATTCCTAGGAATCCTTGTTATAGAGGGACTGTGTGGACTTTTAGGTTGGTGGTTTATTCTAAGCTAGTCAATTACCAGAGGATTTGTGGGAAATGCTGACTAAAGGAATGATCCTGCATTCAAACAGAAGGAAAAAAAAAATCCAATTGTAGCTCTTGAACTTGGAGGATCTGACTCAACATGAACATATACACAAATAAGATTAGCTGAATGAGCCAAGTACTACTGTTTTTTTTTTTTAACTGTGAACATTTCCATCCTTATATTCAGCAAACTGTTGAGTAAACTATATTACATCTTTAGCTTTCTGTAATTATAGTATTACTCTTATGCACTTCTGAATTCCATGGCAATTTATTTCTAGAAGTGCTTTGTAAATTAATGTGATGCTAAATAGGATGTGAGTTCAGAAAAGGCTCCTTAGATTTCTAAAATTAAAATTCAACTCTTCTGAAACTAAAGCCTGTCTTTTAAGCAAACAAAGTAAGTAGACACCAACCTGGGTAAATTTGAAGGGTAACAGATGGCTTCTGTTCTACATGAAATATTAGCATCACAGAAATCTGCATTTTTAATATTAGATCTTCTTTTCCAAAATGAGTTGGAGGACCAAGTGGAGAGAGAAGACAACCAAGGTTTCTCTCTCAAAATCCATTTAACATAATGTGACCCAAGACCCAGAAAAATCTAAGGGGGTAGGGGTTGGCAAGGGGATACAGTTCACTAATACTTCCATATACTTTTTTATTCTCAGGCAAATTTTTGTTGCTTCTATCCGTAAGGGCAGAAGGAAGGAGAAAGGAAAGGAAAACAGGAGAAAGGAAACGTCGGATCACACTATTTGTAAGAGAACTCTTAAATGAATTGTACCTGCATCAAAACTACATTTCAATCCCTGCCTAGTTTAAGATGGTGAAGGTAGCAGATATATTTTTAAAAGCCCAAAGTATTCCTATAGCAACAAAACAAACAAACTATATTTTTTTATTTCTAGAAGTAGTTCATGCATATTCATGCTTCTTTAAGTCTTCCAAATGAGTAAGTAACAGGCAGTTTTATAGTAATTACTGGATTCCAATATTTATAGAAAACTGACCACCAAGAATACATAATTATTCTATTACGTCCACTCTAATAAATAGAAAGCCTATTTATTCATGTACCAAGACACAAATTTTTTTTCTTCTTTGCTGTATAGAATTGAACTGAAATACTTGGTGAGGAAACATGTCGGCAGAATTTCTATCTTAGAGAAATTATATCTGTACAGGATTAATATACTTAATTTTGATGAAAGTGTACAAAATGAACAATCTACTGCATTAATAACAAAACCAGATTTGACTTAACATAGAAGGACTCATAAAGTAACTTTATGGACATGAACATATGTATTATTCTTATAAATTTCACTCTGAGAATCTGAGACTTTGTAACAATGTTTACCTCCGCTTTATAAAAGTAATTACATATTCAGTTGTGTCATTTATTCTTATGGAATGATGGGGGCACTGTGAATACTCTCTTGAATAGGACTTGGAAAATTTTAACAAAACATGTAATAAGAATTATTTTTCTTAGATTATTTTATCGAAATGAAATATAGTAAAGCAATGGAGTCATTCTTATACATTACTTCAAAATTAAAATTGATGGGTTTGTATTTGTTAAAACAAAGCAAAACAGAAAAGAGAGTATGATTCATAAATTTTTTTGGAAAGAATGCCCCAGTTATTTATGTCACATATAGTAGAATTGGCAAATGGAGATTTTAGAAAAACTGAATAAAACAATTCACACATTTTTTCTTAGTATGTCAACAACTAACTACTGACACTCACACACCACTTGCTGTGTGCCTGCCACTGTTCTTAGTGCTTTACATATATTGACTCACTTAATTCTGTGGTGTAGCCTTAAGGATTATTTTTATTTTACAGGTAAAGACACTGCGTTAAGGAAAAGTACAAACCTTAAGCCACATAGCGGATCTAAAATTCAGGCCTCAGCAGACTAGCCTGGTGCTTAACCATTATGCTCTAGTACTTTTCACAACACAGTTTCAATTGACCAAAGATGAAGTAGAAGACAGAAACGGATCTAGAAGTTTCTAGAAACGGTCCCTAAAGATAGAACAACTCTACAGTAGTTCTAAATAGGAAAAGAGAGGTTTAGGACAACTGTCAAACCTACAAATTTCTAATATAAGTCCTTGACATAGTCCCTCTCTTAAATTCCACGGTAATCTTTAGTGAAAAATAAGCTTCTAAGTAATATTATTGGTTCCACGTCGCATTTAAGGAAACAGACTTAAAGTGGTTAGTCAACTTGCCCAAGATGGCACAGTAAGTGCCAGCACTCAGGTTTAAAATACAACGACAAATCAGTGCATACTCTTAACCACAATAATATACACTTTTTTTTTTCCTGCAAATAATTTCATCTTTCTGATACTTGGTTTCTCCTCAGTGTAGGGAAAATACTAATTTAGAGTATCTCAATATTTCAGGCTGAAATTTCCATGGTTACAAACACCATATATTTAATGACCACATGGAGCAGTTACTTTTGTAGTGAACTTGCAAAGGCATGTCCTTAGTTACAAGGGAGAAATGTGTAAATGGGCTTATTAACAAAATTAAGTTTTACCAAATTACCCATATGAAATACCTTCCCCACCAATTGGGATGATACTTAAAAATTAAGAGCCCAAAGAACTGAGTCATGACATACTTTTTTAAACTCTTATTTATCCAAATAGAAAATATTGATCTTTTGAAATGTAATTTCCTTAAACATATTTAAAATGTAATTAATATTTTATCTTATTAGAAGTAGCTGTGATCTAGAAGATAAGGATTCTACCAAGGCTTTGATGCTTATTTGGTGATTTTGGAACTTAAAGATATTGACCTACTAAATCAAACTTTGTATTAGATACTCTTCTTCTTTTTCTCTGTCTCTGTCTCTCTCCCACCTTAAATCTCTTACAACCTATTATAGAAAAAAAAAAACATTGAAAATAAGGAACTATTCCTGGCGTAGTATGGTGAGTCAAGAATGAGTACTTGTTTTTCATTTTTCCAAAGTCAATATGAAATGTGCTGAATTCCTTGGAGAAAACAACAACTGCCTAAAAGCAAGGGTTATTATATCTTTAAGCATATAATTTACTTTATAAACGTACGCAATGCACATCCACCATCCTATGGGAATGCAACTAAACACATACACTAGGGAATTTTGTTTCATTTCAGCAGAAAAGTGGAATATTGATGTGTATTCAAATTATTCATTACAGAAAAAAAAGTATCCAAATAAGACTAGAAACACATATAATTCTTACAGTCAACACTGAAGGAAGTATTTCCATATACTTTCTTTGATAAATCATGCCAAAAGTTTCAGTTATATGTCTCATATACAGTAAAATTGGCAAGTAGAAATTTTAGAAGAGCTAATAAAACAATTTACACATTGTCTTAAATAATTTTGTAGTTGTGCATTTATTCATTTGATGCATTTTTCTATTTACATATAAATATAGACAATCTCAATCTTTTTTAATATTACTATTTGATTTTCATTTAAATGCCCTAGAGTTATAGAGTCATCCATCCCATTCCTAGAAGACCAGTCATAATTGTGGACTCAAACACTGCTGAGTTTCATGAAACAAGGAAGGTCATAAGTCCTTGCTTACCCATTCTAACCATTGGAAATATTGCTGAGAAAAGTCAGTATGATGTAATGTTCAGTAATGTTTTATGTGTAGGATTAACATATTGGTAATACCCATGATTCGCTACTTTTTTAGCCACAGAAAGAGAATTACCCTTGAGGGAATTCTCAATGCCAGGAAAAAAAAAAAAAAAAAGACAGATGTGAGATACCTCAGAGGGTTTAGTCCTGTCTTATTTAGTAAATCTATGTATTTGAAAGAGACAAAATTCATTTTAGCATTAGTAATAGTAGCTAAAATGTATTAAAGGCTTACTATATACTAGGGCTCGTGTTGAGACTTTTAAATGTATAATACAATTACATTTACTCTCTAAATGATAGCATTACTAATACTTGCTATTATTTAGAGAAACATTTGTAAAAAATAAAATTAAAACTGAAGCAACAGCTTGCCTATTGTCACATTCCTTTCACCAAAGAGGTGTGATTCAAATTCAAAAATGTCTGGCTCTAAACCCTCTAATCTTAGTATACTTTATTTTAGTTAATGACTATGTAGATAAATTAAATAAGCCATTATCTATCATCTATCTATCTATCATCTATCTATTATCTATCCATCTATCTATCTATCTATCTATCTATCTATCTATCTATCTATCTATCTATCTATCATCTATTTACCTATGAGAGAGAGAGAGAAAACATGAGCAGGATGGAAGGGCAGAATGAGAGGAAGAAAGAGAATCTTAAACAGGTGTCATTCCCAGAGTAGAGCTTGATCTCATGACCCTGAGATCATGATCTGAGCCAAAATCAAGACCTGGATGCTTAGCTGACTGAGCCACCCAGGTGCCCCTAAATAAGTCTTTTAAATGGCAAGTATTTAGTGATATATAGTGGGCTATGGTGAGTGGAAAAGTATAATAGATGTAAGTTATTGTCTTTTAATCAAATATAGTTATTTGAAAATGTTTTAATGATATAAGAATACATGATTAAGCAAAAAATTGAGTGATAATATAGACACTATGGGCCTATTTAAAAAAAACAGTATATGGAGCATACTGACTTCTTTACTGGAGAGGGTTTGGAGTTATAATTATAGTGGTAATTATAAAATACAAGTTATAGTACAAGTAGCCGTGTAGAAGTCTCAAATTAAAATGTATTAGTAGTATAGGGGGAGGAGCTAAGATGATAGAGGAGTAGGGGGACCCTAAGTTTATCTAACATAGCTAGGATAATTATCAAATCATTGTGAACACCCAAAAAAATCAATCAAGATCTGAGAGAACAAAAAATGCAAGTTTACAAGTAGAAAAGTGACCACATTTTAGAAGTTAGGAGATGCAGAGAGTTGACTTGGGGAGATATAACTGTGAGTACCCAAAGCTGTGGGTACCCAAAGCTATCTACACATTTCATGCAACCCCTATGAAAATAGCACCAGTATTTTTCACAGAGCTAGAACAAACAATCCTAAAACTTGTATGGATTCACAAATGACCCTAAATAGTCAAAGCAATCCTGAAAAAGAAAAACAAAACTGAAAGCATCACAATTCTGGATTTTAAGCTATATTACAAAACTTTAATCAATAAGACAGTAGGGTAATGGCACAAAACAGATAAATACCTCAATGGAACATAATAGAGAACCCAGAAATGGACCCACAAATATATGGTCAACTAATCTTCCATCTTTTTATCAATGGAAAAAAGACAGTCTCTTGAACAAATGGTGTTGGAAAAACTGGACAGACACATGCAGAAGAATAAAACTGGACCACTCTCTTACACCATATACAAAAGTAAATTCAAAATGGATGAAACACCTAAATGTGAGACAGGACACCATCAAAATCCTAGAGCAGAAGACAGGCAGAAACCTCTTTGACCTTGGCCATAGGGACTTCTTATTGGACACATGACAGAAGGCAAGGGAAGCAAAAGCAAAAACGAATTATTGGGACTTCGTCAAGATTAAAAGCTTTGGCACAGTGAAGGAAACAATGAACAAAACTAAAACAAAACTGAAAGGCAGTCTATGGAATCAGAAAAGATATTTACAAATGATGTATGAGATAAAGGGTTAGTATCCAAAATATATAAATAACTTATCAAACTCAACACCCCAAAAAATAATCCAGTTAAGAAATGAGCAGAGACATGAATAGAGACTTTTCCAAAGAAAACACATAAAAAGATGCTCAACTTTATTCATCATTAGGGAAATACAAATCAAAACCACAATGAGATACCACCTCACACCTGTCAGAATGGCTAAAAATAACAACACAAGAAACAATAGGTGTTGGCAATGATGCACAGAAAGAGGAAGCCTCTGGCACTATTGCTGGGAACACAAATTGGTGCAACAAACTGGTGTGAACTCGGGACAACAGTACAGAAGTTCACCAAAACATTAAAAATAGACCTGTCCTTTGATCCAGCAATTGCACTATTAGTTATTTACCTGAAGGTTAAAAAAAATAATAATACAGATTTGAAGGGATACATGCACCCCAATGTTTATAGCAGCATTATCAATAATAACCAAACTATGGAGAGAGCCCAAATGTCCCTCAACTGATTAATGGATAAAAACAATGTATATATGTGTTTATTTGTGTGTGTGTGTGTGTGTCTCTCTCTCTATATATATATATTTATACACTCTCTCTATATAGAATCATATATATATTCATGCATACACACACATATATATGCAATATATGCAACAGAATAGGCATTAGAATATATTTATGCAATGGAATATTCCTCAGCCATTAAAAGAATGAAATCTTATCATTTGCAATGACATGGATGGAGTTATTATGCTAAGCGAAATAAATCAGAGAAAAATACATTATGATCTCACTCATGTGGAATTTATGAAAGAAAACAAGAACATATTGGAAGGGGGAAAAGGAAAAAGAAAAGACTTGAAGTCTTTGGGGGTTGATGGAGGGAGGGAGGTAGGGTATGGCTAGGTGGGTGATAGTTAATAAAGAGGGCACTTGTGATCAGCGCTGGGTGTTACATAAGCGATGAATCACTGAATTCTACTCCAGAAACCAATACTGTACTGTGATGTTAACTAAAATTTAGATTAAAATTTTTTTTAATCTATTATCTGTATATTGGTAGGGAAAGAAAATTTTTAAACTGTCCTTCCTCTGCATTTCAGGGCTGACATTCATCTTAACATGGAATGTATTTAAGTTACTAATTTTCCTACTCAGTTAATAGATTTAGAATCTATTAACAATCTATCAAAATAATTATTGATCCCCCAAATTAATATAGTATCTCACCTATCATATAATCCTTGTTCCCAGCAAGGCTATATATCATGAAAGATAGCATATGTGTTGCTAAAGCAGGCCTTACTGACAGGTGACTTGAACAAAAGGACAAGGGATTGAAGGAAGAGGAGACTTACTTAAGAAGAAAACCACAAAGCTAAAAACAGGTATATTTGGAAAAGCTTAGAAGGGAGATGGGGATATAAGTAAAATTTGGGAATCTAAAAATTGAATGAATGAATGAATGAATGAAACAAGAGGTACCTTACAGAAAACAATGGGCAATATGTGCTAGAAAATAAAGAATTTGATATCTCAATTCTCTGCACTATCCAGTAATTTCCTCTGTCTCACCCGCAAGGAAAGCAGTGATAGTCTTCATTCCAATAGGATTGACAGATTTAGCAAATAAAACTATAGGATACTAAAATTTTAATTTCAGATAAATAGCAAATATAAGATTTTAAAAATTATTATTATAAGTATGTCCCATGCCTTATTTTTTATTGTTTAGAAATGACAACCAAGGGTGCCTGGGTGGCTCAGTCAGTTAAGCATCTGCCTTTGGCTCAGGTCGTGATAGCAGGGTCCTGGGATTGAGTCCCATATTCAGCTCCCTGAGCTTCGCCCTCTACCTCTGCCTCTCTCTCCTCTCTGTCTCTCATGAATAATAAAATCTTTTAAAAATGATAATGAAATGACATTATAAATAATAAAATAGGAATTATTTGTTGTTTATTTGAAATTCTTATTTAAAGTGCTGTGAAATGTGCAAGCCTGATGATTCACAGACATGTACCCCTGGAGCAAATAATACATTATAATAAAAAAAAGAAAATAAATAAATTCTTATTTAACTACATGTCCTATATTATACCATGCAAGCCTACACTCCAGTGCCTTGCCCATTCCATCCCTTGGTTTTCCTAAATGTCCCCAATCCCCTCTGTATACTTCTTTTTTTTTTTTTTTTTAATATATATATACTTCCTTCTATGTTATACAGAAAGGATGTTGATATGGACAGGAGAAAACTTTGAGAAACTATTTTTGAGTTAAGAAAAGCTTTATAAGGGGCACCTGGGTGGCTCAGTTGTTAAGCGTCTGCCTTCAGCTCAGGTCATGATCCCAGGGTCCTGGGATCTAGCCTCACATCGGGCTCCTTGCTCGGCAGGAAGCCTGCTTCTCCCGCTACCATCCCCTCTGCTTGTGTTCCCTCTCTCACTATCTCTCTCTCTGTCAAATAAATAAAATCTTAAAAAAAAAAAAAAAAAGAAAAGCTTTATAAAACCTCATTCTGAGTTCGACTTGACATTTAATTAGTCGTGGAGAAAAAAATGAATATAAATTCTTAAAAAATAATAAAGAGTAGACCTAAATTGAATGATACGGTATAAAAGTTTGTAAAAGTTCTAGGACAAGAGTTTATTTAGGCAGATTATCTGGTAAAGGGTGTATACCATTATCACAAATTCTCTTCTCAACTGAAAGAGATTGAGAGACAGGAAGAATGGAAAGGAGGAAAGAACAAAGAAGGAAAAGGAGAGAAGAAACAAATGAACTGAGAATAAATGTTGAATTTGGGAAGGTGTTTACTGATAATCTTACAAAGCAGCACTCTCCAAAAAAATATAATGCAAACCACAATTGTAATTTTTCAACTCTCTGTTTGTCATATGAAGAAAAATAAAGCGAAACAGTAAAATAGTTTTTATTAGTATCTTATTTAACAAAATATATCTAAAATGTTATCATTTTAACATATAACCAATAAAAGAATTATTAATAAGATATTTTACTTTGATACAAACTGTTAAAAATCCAGTAAGTTTAAACTAAAGTGCATTTGAAGTGTTTGATAACCACAAGAGACTAGTGGTTACCCTATTAGACAGTGCAGCTCTAGAGAAACATTATTGTAACCGTAGATAAAATTTATATATAGGAGGCTAAAAGTGGTGGGGAATGAAAGACAGTTGGTTATTTAAATATCAGCTGATCTAATAGGGAAAGTTATTAACGAATATATATTAATATCTAATTAATTAGTATCATTCATTCATTCATTCAATTTTTACAGAGATCTGTAACTCTGATAGTTGAGAAGCAATTGTTTTATCACAAGGAAAAGAAGTAAGAATGTGCAGCAGACTATGTACAGCAACAAGTATAACTGAGAAGGACATTTCCCAAGTTTTTGCTTATTAGATTGGCAAACATTAAGAAATATGGCAATATTAAGTACTGGTTAGGTTTTGGGTCAACATAAACTCTTATATACATACCATAAATGAAAATGAAAATTGATGCCATCACTTTGAAAAATAATTGGGCATGATTTTAAAAATTTAAAGATATACTATAAAGCCTAATAATGCCGTCATTAAAACAGGTCACTGCAGCTTTTGCAGATGACACAATTTATTGTGCTACATCGACCCATTTTTCTCCTTCAAAAACTTTAGGCACAGATCCCTTCTCCCTGCTTCTGTTCAAGTTGTTCCCTAACACTTCTTCTTTTTTTTCCTTTTTCCCCCCTTCTCTATGCCCAAATCCTACGTTATACAGAAAGGATGTTGATATGGACATATCCTATGTTATACATTAAATCAATTTAGCCCATAAAAGAAGTATTCATTCATTCAAAAAATACTTAATGAGTAGCCACTACTTGTCACATATTTGGAGCACAACAGTGCTGGATAATTACGTCTCCTATCCCTGTGCTTCTTGCTTTCACACATACACGTATGCACACTTTCTGTTCAGGATTCTAAGCTTCCTTACATCACAGCCCATGTTTGATTTATCATTTTATCATACTCAGTTTGTAGCCAAGCACCTCACTATGCTATTAATAGGGCATGAATAAATGTTACCAGCTGAACAAGCATGCACAATCTTCAGTTGCTAAATATCTTTCACCTGTATTGCTAAGTTTGTAGTGCTTCAAGGGGAGTTTGGTTGGAACTCCTCTGCTTTCTCTAGCATCCTCTTCCTTGCACAAAAGCCCGATTCCCCCCTTGTCTTTCTCTATATTGACTAATTTGGAGGACCTGGGCATTTCTCATAAGAAATCACTGTAACACTTACAGAGACCTTGAGAATCTGAAGACACATTATAAATCAAGATTAGGGACAAACAACTTCCAGTCAGTGTAAATATATAGAGAAAACATACTGTTTATGCTACTTTAATGAGTAATAGTAACATTTAAAGAATGCACAGGGTAAAAATAATTGAGGTTTTTCTTTGTTACAGCAATACTTTCTTCTACACGATTCTCTGAATTTCTAATCATTTACACAGGATTTTTTTTTTAAACTAGTAATGTGTTTTCTACAAGTCTGTCAAGCTCTCGTTCCATGGTAGTAAAAACTGCTTTTCAGAAAGTCGATGCTAATTTACACACACACCTGTTGTCTATGAGACTGCTTGTGTCTCCCAATCCACACAGGGAGGATCTTTATCTTTTTAGAATGTTTGCTGCGTTAGACGACAAAAAAACCAAATAGAACCAAAAAAAGGGTTCTTTTATGTTTTTAAAACATTTTTCATTCCCTTACAACTGAAGTTCAACTATTCTCATATGCTTATTATTCTTTTGTAGTTCTTTTACTTTGAAATTTCTTTACCACTATTGACCATTAAAAAAAAAAGACCTGGGTGTTTTAAAATTCTTTAACTTCTATACTTTTGAAAAGTACTTCGCTAGTTTTTTTATTTATAATTTTATTTTTCTAATAATGACTTTTTGATGTATAAACGTTTGTAAATTTTAATTCAAGTATATTGATCTTTCCCTTGGTGATTGTCTCTGTTGCTTTCATACTTTAAAAGTTTGTTTATGCTTAGAAGTCCACAGATCACAAAAAGTAATTATCTAAATTGTCATTACATTATAAGATTTTAACTTTACATTTACCCTACATTGACTTTCCATTAATCTATGAATTTAGCTTCTATGTTTCCCTCTTGAATATATTTTGGTACATAATGTGAAATGAGGATCTAAATTATAGTCCCTTCCTAAAAATATCCAATAAGTTCAACCCTGTTTATTAAGTATGCCTTCTTCTACAAATGGCTTGTGGTATTTTCTCAGTTCTATGCATTGAATTAATATACATGTGATTACATGTATGTTCCTCTGTTTTCTATTCATTCTTATTTATCTGTTTTTGTGTCCTTCTGATATGTTCCAAAATTTAGAATATGCTTCAACTTTTTTTTTTTTTAATTTGACAGAGAGAGACAGAGAGAGAGATCACAAGTAGGCAGAGAGGCAGGCAGAGAGAGGGGGAAGCAGGCTCCCCGCTGAGCAGAGAGCCTGATGCAGGGCTCCATCCCAGGACCCTGAGATCATGACCTGAGCCGAAGGCAGAGGCTTTAACCCACTGAGCCACCCAGGCGCCCCTGCTTCAATGTGGTTTAAATACATTTTAAAAATACATCTGAAAGCACGTTCAGAGTCACCTAAGTTCTATAAATCTTTTATGTCATGTTGGCATTTTTTAGTGTCTGATTTTGTAGAGTCAGCGTTTTAGATAGAAGTGTCTTTTTTGTAATTTTTTCCTCAATGGAATCATTGATTTCTTTAATTATTAACACAAAGGATCACAAACGATTTTTTAAAAGCATCTTTTGGCAATTTAAACAAATAATGATTTATATCATTATAAAATAACATGTAGCCCTAAAGAAACAAACTTTTCTTTCACAAAGAATCACAAAGTAAATTAAACTTTACTATTCTCTAACCTATATAAAACAGCTTCAGATTTGACTTATCAATCTAAAATATGCCCATAAACAGGTCACTTGAAACCTCTGGTGAGTCTGGTAGCACCCTGGCATCCATGAATCTGTGTTTTTTTGTTTGTTTGTTTGTTTGTTTTTTTCACTGCAGTCCGAGTTGCTACCTATGAAACTATGTTTTTAAAAACACTAACATGTCACTCTCCAATATTTTTCCAATAGAATGATTATCTATAAGGACTAAGGAGTGATTGAACAGAACTCAATGGCCATGCTCATTAAGTAGTTATGGGATCACAATGTTGGGAAAGAATCACTGCTTTACATTTAGACCATTCGGAGGAACAATGGAGACTCAAGGGGGAAAAGATATGGGTGAGTAACAAAATGAAGGAAAGGAATCTGGAAAAGATATGGAAATGACAGGTGAGGAGGAAGGAATTGTAGAAGTGGGCATTTGAAAGGATCTGATGAGATATCCTCTCTGTCTTTCACAACTTCAGACATCTATGCCCATCTGGGAAAGGGAAGAGAATTAAAAAATGAGGCATAGTATCTTGTTATGTAGATGTTTTATTCTAACACGGAGTGCTTCATTTAAATATAATGCTGTTTGCTTTGTGCAAAACTGAAACTGAAACATTTGTAAAGGTTTCTTTGTACTGTTTCTAATCTATAATTTAACAGATTTGTTCCACCAGAATAAACATTTGCTGAATGTCATGGAAATGGTTTTGAAAAGTATAATGTCAGCAAGATCGCCTCTGAACACAACAGTTGAACAAGGCAGCACCTGTATGCTGAAATACACGGATGTACCCACAAAATGGGCCATGTTTCAGATACAGTCAGTGTCACAGCCATGGTTGTATTCTTTCAAAGACTTCTATTTTTTCAGTCTTTAAGACATGCCCTCAAAACTTTTCCTCATAAAAAAAAAAAAAAAAAAAAAAAAAAAACTTTTCCTCATATTCTGCACAAGCGAGGGGTATTCATCACCCAGTCTACATGCCCATTTGCCCAGAATTGTTGCCTATGACCCATCCTTTGAATAACTTATACCCCTGACCTTTCTGATCAATAAGATGAATGATAAAGGCAAAGGCTTGTGGTTTACATCTTCGTAGAAGTTGCCATTTCCTCTGAGTAGTTAAAATAAATAATTCCTTTAGTGTTATTCATTGCCTCCTGCAAGCACTATTTGTATGTGTGTGGGCACGGGATGTACTGCATCTTCTTACCTTTGATGTTTGGTCTTGTTTTGGGGCTGCTCTTTTGACAAGCTTTCAAAAGCCCCCTACTATGAATGTCGAATTAAGTACCCTTATGAATATGCATGAACAAAAACCTCATATACTCATTTTGGTGGCTACTCACTGTGCTGGGTTGCCCTGGAAGCCATTCCAAATGGTTTTGATTTTGCGTTTGAGATTCTTAATGGTGGTAATTATCTGTTGCAGCCATGCAGTACCAAATATGATGCGTGTTAGAGATACTTTAAAAAATAATAATAAAAACGACTAAAGATGTTAATTCCCACATTTTTGTTCCTACAGGGCAATTAGCCCCTAGTAATGATGTTTATATTTATATGCAAATGTTTCAGGAAAAATGAGTCTTAACAGAGACTTCATTTCATATCAATACGATTGGGGGATGAGAGCATTCCATCTGTCTGTAGAAAATGCCTGCCATTAGCTCTACATGTAGCCTATTTCTGTAATAGAAACTATTTAATCTTAAGTAATTCATTCTTCATTTTGTGTTATTTTCCCTTCCTTCTGTTCTTTTATTAAGACTCTTAACTAATGTACAGTACGTATGGCTCTCCAGGGCCCACACATAGGTAGCTGGCCACATTTTCTTTTGACTATCATCTGCTCTTTGAATTATTATTATTAATACTCTCACTATTCTTCATTTTGGGATAATAATTGAATAACCAGAGCGGGCTTCTCGGGGGACATTCACTTGTTAATATCTTCTGTTTTAGGGATAGCGACAACATGCAAGACAGAAATATAATGAAGAAGCAAAGTTCTTTATGACGGATGTGGCTTTTGACTAGCTTCTGGCCCTTGGAAACTAAAGCTTGCAGCTGTATCATGAACTCCCTGTTCAGAGTTAGGGCACAGCCTCAGTCTAGAGTCAATCTCTTATTGCAATGTTCCTTCTACTATAAGATAATCTCTTAATACAGAGGGACCCTTAATAACAAATCCTTTTTTTCCGAACTTCCTTTGCCTCTGCAAGACATTTTAAACTATCATTTGACAATTCAGTTATTTAATGTCATTTGATGTACTGCTTCCTTATCCTAGCTATGTTCTATTGCAGAGAAATAAAATGCATACCCATTATGCCATTTAGGAGTTGTTATCATGTGTTTTAAAGACAACAAATAATAGTTCCTTTTTTAGCTATCCAAAATGGAGATTCTCTAAATCCGTGATTACATAAAACAAAATTGTGATTTGAATATAGAACTCTAAAGGTCTGCCCATTACTGTGAAAACACTGGAGAGTTAGTCGAGGATAATGAGGGGGGGAAAAAAAGGAAAAAAAAAAGAAAAAAGAGCAGTGTGTAAGAATATTAAGTTGTATTTACACCACCTCCACCTCTATAATAGAAATTCCTTAAGAATAGTAACATGTAAAAGCGAGGGTAGAATTCTGATCTCATTAACCAAATTCCGTATAAGGAAATGACCCACAACTTTCCGTAGGAAAAAATGCACCCATCTGACATCTGTGTATGTATTTTTCCCCTTTAACCTAGAACAAACAAGTAAGGAAGGCAACCCAGATTTCCTAAATAAGAATCAAATGGCACAAATAACAACATATTTCAAAACACAGATGCTCACTGTCACTCAGTCAAAATCTGGAATGAAAGAATCTGGGAAAGGGAGAAATTCAGCATTCTGCCACGGGAAAATCTCATTAGAATCTCTTGAGATTTATCTGTCACTCTGACAGGATAATTTGATTTTAAATTCCATCACTGCTAGCCCTAATTTTAAAAATTAAATTGGAAAAAAAAGTGACTTATCTTTCTCCCATATAATGAATAATAGGATAATATAAATCAAAATCAAGGGTGCTATTAATCAGAAATTACAAGAAAAAAGATCTGAAAATTTTTAGGGTTTGAGGAAAATAGAAAAGTTTCCCTCCCTCATTCCCACCCACCCATTTTGAAACCAGAGTGAAGATCAGTTAGAAGAGATTTCTTAGGAGGTTCAATTTAGAGAGTCGAAAGTTTTATCAATGCAGAATTTTAATACTTTTTCAAAAAGTCTAGTCTCTTTCAAAAGAGCAGCACTTATTCAACCCCTCACTGAGCCCATTTAGTGCCTTATTATCATAATTCATTCCTGAATAAGAGTTTTTCATAAAGTAGATAAAACATAGTAAAATGTCATAAACATGCCCTTACTTTTAGGTGGTACAGTTAGTATCTCAAATCACATAAATTATACAGAAGTCCAGTCCCTCCTCTTTCTGCATTTCAGTAAAAGAAAAATAAACAATTTCATGCCAGTGATGGATGAAAGCAATGTCACTTTCAGAAGCTGATCTACTAGAAGATCATTGCTTGCTTTTTCGGTTGCGTTTCTATACAGCACCCCAGAATGCAGGCATTCTCAGTTCCATGGTGATCATCAAACTACTCATTAAAAAGAAGAGTCTCATCCTGACAAAACTGGAACAGAGCACCATAGCTTGCAAATGGCTTTTTACATTTCCAGGTGACACACTCCATATACTTCCCAAATATTAAAATTTCTAAAGAATGAAGGACTTAATGTCAACCTGCTTGTTAGGGAATCCGGTTCGTGAAAGGTGAACAGAAGAATTGTTTCATATGAAGTCGAGAAGTCAGAGGCGCCTCTCTTTTAGCACAACCAACTCTGATTGGCTCACCTTCCAACAGAGTTCTCTCTTGTAACATTTACTTTCTCTTTAGGAAGGTTTGTTTCTCATGCCAGGTGCCTGACACACTTTTAGTCCTACTTCCAAGTTTTTCCCTGCCACATTTCTTCTAGGTAAATGAATGAAGAGACAAACTGTGTCCCATTACTTATTAAAACATCATTGTGGCTTCCCAGGAAATAGGCCAAGTCCAAAATAGTCTCTCTTTAACTGAAAGTTAGAACCAAAATGCATCATATAATTTCATATTTGAACATGTTGGAACATCATGAGTCTACTGTTTGGGACACCAATATATTGAAACATTAAGCATATTCGTATTACTAAAAATGATCACATTTTCTACTTGTTAGGCTAGCAGATAAACTCTTTTGATAAAGTTTCTTGATACTTAATATATGTGCATACTGATCCATTTATATACACATGTGTGTGGATTGTATAAAATCTCATAAAAATGGCGATGGACCTGCAACCAAAATATGAATTAAGGAAATTTGAATGAGAAATGTGAATTAACTTTGCTCCAACTTATCAAGAAAAATCAACTATAATTATTTTAAATGATGGCTTCTTACATTGTCCAGATTTTAGAAGATTAAGGAAGGCACTTACCTTACAAAACTACTAAGATTCCTCTCTTATTCATATGATTACTCAGGACACATCCCTGATTCCTCATAAACAGTGTAGCCTTAGTAGCAACTTCCCACCTGTTGCAAATTTAAAATTGAGATCTTTTAAATATAGAAAAAAAAGTTTTCAAGTTTTATATTCATTTAGTTGGCAAACTTTCAAAAATGTAAGTCCACACACCTAGGATTTGGGTGCTAAATCATCCTTCACAAACTCTTTCCTTTTTTCTAGAAAATATACTATTATTTAAAGATAAAATACAGAAAATAGAAAACATATTATTATATATATAATAAAACCCAAATGATGGCAAAGTACCATGAAAAAAACTACATAAAGATATATACTCTTAAAATGCCTTCATCAGAAATGTTCAGCTCTTGTTTTCAGGAACAAACTCCTCAAAGATTTCACCTTCACCCTGAATATAGCTGTGACAAGCCAGTCAAGGTCCACCGAATCCAATTAGAGCAGTTTTCTGGGAAAGAAATTGTGATTCTTGACAATATTAGGGCAAAATACTGGAAACTGTTTTAACCTTAAGGAGGGCAGTAGTAGTCTGTGGCTTAAAACTGTGTCATCAAACCATAGGAGGCTTAAAATCTTTAGCAAGCTCTACTGGAAGCAGTCATTGGGTGTTCTACGCTGCAAGGCTATAAATTTTCTATATTCTGTTACATAAGATCAGGAAAATGTTCAGGGGTTCAAAAAATTCAGAGCAGTGGGCAGAAAAGTCACTCTCATCTGACTTAACTTAAAAGAGGATGTTTTGTGAATCTTATGAAAAAGAACTTAGAAGATATACCAATGTAGAGATGTTCAAGTTACCCACTTCTTCCTTACTTTAGCAGTTCATTAAGCACTACCAAATCCATTTCCTAGATATCTCCTTGTTTGTGTCTCCTATTACAGATTTCCTGCCATTTCCCCCATTACCTGACTTTACACTATAGCAAAATCTCCCTAAACAGTCAGACCTACAAAGTCCTCGCTCTAGTCCAATCTGCAATCTGCTGGAAACACCTTTCCAAACATAAATATAAAACATCCCAGCCTTTGACTTATTTCACATTGATCGTTTTTCATCCTGAGATCCTGAAAAAAAACAAAAGTATTCTTCATGATCTGGCTGTTGCCTGTTTTGCAGACTCATCTTTTCAGTGTCGGTATGCTATTCTGGTTTATTTTGAACCCCAGCAATATCAAGCTCCATTTAATCTATAATCATACTTGGTGTATATGGTTCATTCTACCTTTTAATACACCTAGAAAAGTTCTATTCTTCTAAGTCTTGTTTTAAGATATTATCTTGTCAGAGGCCTTCCCTATTTTACTTCCTGAAGGAGTTAATCATTCTCTCCTCGAAAATGCCTCTATACCTGGTTGTTAGTGCACTCATCTGTTTATAGCCCATCATCCACCCTTGAATGTGAGCCTTTCTGTATAAGTCTCATATATCATTTGTTTCTGAAGTGTCTTGAACAGTACCTGATTTATAGATGCAATGCATGGTGGACTGAACATATAGATTTGTACTTTTGTTCTCATATACTACTAGGGATAAAAATTTCTTAACATTGGCTATCCCCAATGCTTAAAGAGCTCTAGCAGTTAAATTCAAATTTGAGGCAGTAGATGGCTCATAAGGCCCCAGGATTTTGATTATGCCATTTTACATAGTATGTCTTTAAGTGATGGCCTATATACTAACTCACTTCCATCATGCTATAGTCCCCCCAAATGCTCAGAATCTTCTCAAGAGGGCATTCTGAGTCCTTGGAAGTCCTTTGAAAGAAGAGTTTTTGGAATATAGTCCTTCATTTTAACTGAATTCTTTCCAGGCAGTAATTTACCTGTCAAGTATGCACATGACCTAATAGACCATAATTAACTGTCATAGATGATATTTTTAGCAGTTCATGTGGCAGAGAGAGAGAGAGAGAGTGAGAGAAAGAAAGAAAGAAAGAAAGAAAGAAAGAAAGAAAGAAAGAAAGAAAGAAAGAAAGAAAGAAAAAGAAAGGAAGAGAAAGAAGGGAAGGCAAAGAAAGGAATAAAGAAGAGAGGGAGAGAGGAAGGAAGGAAGGGAGGAAGGGAGGAAGGGAGGAAGGGAGGAAGGGAGGAAGGGAGGAAGGAAGGAAGGAAGGAAGGAAGGAAGGAAGGAAGGAAGGAAGGAAGGAAGGAGGGAGGGAGGGAGGGAGGGAGGGAGGGAGGGAGGAAGGAAAGAAGGAAGGGAAGTAGGAGGAAGGTTGCTTTATTCTTGAATATCCAATGGCCACCCAACTACACATAGGTAAGTTCAATATATAAATTTCTTCCTCCCTGGATTTAATCTCCACAGGTACAACTGGATAGATATTTGTTCCCATCACATTAATATTTTCACAGCTAATATTTGGTAAATAGAATCAATGAAACATCTGTGCTGGGTTTTGTTTGTCAATGTTAAAGGAGGCTGGATGGAGTGAATTGCATAATTATACCAATCCCTTTACTTGCTATCACATGCTGGACATGAAGCTGTAATATCAATATAAACTGCATTGGATCAACATGCAGGAGGAATGCAAAAGCACTCTCAGGTTTTTCTAATGCTCTTTTCTACCTTTCGAAATTGAGTGGCTTTATATAATCCTTCTGAAACTTCACACCTCACACCCCTTCAAAGCCCGATGCTCACACATGGTAGCATTAGAGGAAGGATTATTAAAGACCCCCATTGGAACTGTGGCCTATTCATTTTCTGTGTAAACCATGGGGTTCCTGTGCAGACAGTGATGTGCCAACACGAACCCAAACAGCTGCTATACTAAAGCTGCTCTGAGTGCAGGTGGGGAAACAGCTTGTGATATTAACAAGACTAGATCCTTCTTGTGGCTTTCTATAGCCTCTATTTAAAATACAGAAAAATGCTTTCAAAGACTTATTTATAACTGTATCAAGCACAGATTGCACCAACATTATGCTGCAATGAGCACATGTGTTTTTCATACTGATATTAAGTATTTTTTTCATTTTTGAAATAGCCAAAAAGAAAAAAAATATTTCCTGAGGATGATTTCAGATAGGAACTACTAAAACCATATCAGTGAAGCTAATTTGGGTGAAAATAGCTTTTTTGAAATTAAAAAAAATCACGAAAAGAAACAAACAAAAAGATTCAGCGTAAACAGATAAGTTGAGACATAAGAAACAAAATTTTTTAAACAAAGGTTTTTATGGCTATCACAGCTGTCACATGCATGTTTTTCCTCCTTCATAAAAAGATCACAATTAAATTAGATTCAAATGTTCCACATCACCATGGGTTCATATTTTTAATTCTGCAATAAGCCTTACCAGAGTTCTTGATATTGAAACCTTACTCATTGTTTTCCCTGAACTTTTATTAAGCTCTTACTATGTGTTAGTGCCCTGTTAAGTGTTATGACCAACATAAAAATATACAAGGTATATGGTGGCTTTAAGGAATGTATACCTCTTTAGGAAGGCAAAAATATCCATAAACTATCAATGAGGATGAAAAGTGGGTAATAATAGTAAGCAGTTATGAGCCAAACAATGCAGGCTTAGCCAAGTAACAGACATGCAATCTTCAGAAATTCACTTAGTCTCTGGCCTCAATTTACTCATCTTTAAAAAAAGGATCAAAATATTACCTATCTTACTGAGTTTTCTGAGAAATAAAGACGAACACTTAAACACTATCAGCCACACAGTAAGCACTCAGGAAGTAGAAGTTGTTATTATCCTGTGGTTAGGCATAAGAGGTGGGGTATTTGGGAATGTCATTGACTAAAGAGCTATACAGAAGAAAATGATCTTTTGCATTCAGAGCACTGGGAATATTTGATTTAATAATTGAAAAGAAGAGAGGACATCTCAGGTCTGGGGAAAATAGAGCAAAATTATGAAACTACAAATGAACAAAGTACAGACTTCAGAATGTGATAGAGTCATAGGAGATATATTTGAAAGGAAGGAATGAATTTGTAGAAAGTCTTGTTGCTAGACTGGAGGATATCGAAGAGGGACATTAATGAATAGAGGGACGGACAACACTCAAATGATTTTCTATCTAGTATTTTTACTCAATCATTCTTTTTTTTTTTTTTTTTTTTACTTATTTATTGACAAAGAGAGAGACAGTAAGAGAGGGAATACAAGCAGGGGGAGTAGGAGAGAAGAAGCAGGCTTCCAGCCCAGCAGGGAGCCTGATGTGGGGCTGGATCCCAGGACCCTGAGATCATGACCTGAGCCGATAGCAGACGCTTAATGTCTGAGCCACCCAAGCGCCCATTACTCAGCAATTTTCACCTATGATAAAATAAATAATTTTTACTAAATTATCAGTTTCATTTGGCATTCCAATTATATTGACTCCTCGTTCAAAATTATGAGTTGTCTGTTTCTCTGTTCCACTGTATTCACATGCATTGCTTTAATTCTGTTGAACTTCCATAACATCCCTTTTTTCTACAACTCTACCTGTATTCCTTTTTCTTAAGGAAATGAATTTTTAAATATGACCACTCCAAGCACACCAAATGTCCATCTTAGCCTGGACACACACACACACACACACACACAATTTCTCAAAACAATCAGAAACACTCCAGCTTACCATCGGGTATTGGTTTTAGAGCCTTGGGAAGTCATTTATTCTCTTGGGTATCTACTATTTTATCAACTTTAGAAAAATTAAAAATAATGCCTGCTTCATTTACAAGTGGCAGTGAAGAGAACAGGTAACAGATAAAACCCATGAAACTATTAGAAAATATGAAACAAAAATTATTGTGTTAATATTCTTAATATTATTGCTTTGTAAAAACTCTTTAGGAAAAAATCTTTCAATATAAACGTATTAGTCAAAAAATATTAAAGTATTTTTTAAATGTATAGCTAAGCTGACCAAAATCATACTCTTTACAGAAAGCTCATCTTATCATTGAGAAATACTAACACACTATTCTTCTTCCAAATAAATGAGAAACAATTGTTTCAGTATTTTTGTTTCAACTTGAACCAAATATTTTCAAGGTGAAAAAAATAACTTAAAAAGTAGACTGGAGATGCGACTGGTTGGTTAGTCCGTTAAGTGTCTGTCTTCAGCTCAGGTCATGATCCCAGGGTCCTGGGATCGAGCCCTGCATTGGGCTCCCTGCTCACAGAGAGCCTGCTTCTCCCTCTCTCTCTGCCTGCTTGTATTCTCTCTCTCTCTCTCTCTGTCAAATAAATAAATAAGTAAAAATAAAAGTCTTTAACCCCCTTAAAAAAAAAAGTAGAGTGGGATTATATTAATTACATTTAAAAATTGAATTAAAGTAATTGTCAAAATAATAATTTTGAATATTATTGACCAGAAAATTTAAAATGTCTAGGCAGAATTATCAATACTTTATATTTTACTTTGTTACACTTGGTTCATTAAATTATCTTTCTATCAAAATTGATTGCCAGTATCAGAACCAAAAATTAAGATTTTCAGTTTAAATTTTAGACACCATATGGTATCATGTCACTTATGCAAAATTATATTATATATCATGGTGTGAGATCTGTCACATATTATGGAGATTAGGATAAGCTTAGAAATGATTCTGCTATTTTCTAGGCATGAAATATTGAGAAGTGGAAAGCTTGCCTAGAGAACAAGTACAATATCATTTTAATAACATAACCAAAAAAATACTTTAAAAGTATTAGGTCTTAGGTCTTCAAATTTTATTACAAACAATGTAGCCAGAAAACAAAGAACCAAATTTGAGGATGCCTGGGTGGCTCAGTCAGTTAAGCATCTGTCTTTAGCTCAGGTCATCATCACAGGGTCTTGGGATTGAGTCCCACATCTGCTTCTCCCTTTCCCTCTGCTTCTCCCCCTGCTTATACACACAATCTCTCTGACAAATAAATAAAATCTTTAAAAAACAAAACAAAACAACAAAAAACAAGTTTGTTCGTTCATAGTTATTTTCCACTGAGAGTAATAAAGTGTTCAGTTTATTTTTCACATATTTAAATAATTTCACTTAAAATATGTAATTAAAATATACTTAGCTTGAAAAATAATAGTATTCTGGAATGCTACCAAATCAAGAAAAAATTTAAAGTATTTGCTAAATTTTATATATTTATAAATTAACATTAACTAGAAAGACATATGAGGAAAGGTTATAGAAGAGGGATTGGAGTTTATTAGACATCAAAGTTTATATTTTTATCTAGTATAAAAACTTATATGTATTACAATCAATAATAAAATTATTTTACTATGTGTCGCTGCACAAGGAAATAGAATGATGAAAAGGCACTATACAACCGCCAAAGATTTCAATAATTGCTAATAATGATTGCTATTTGTACCAAGTAGGGGAAATGGGCACTCTTGCACAGTGTTGATGAAGTCTAAATTGATATGGCCTTTAAAATGTACATATATGGTAAAACCAGCACTCTAAATCTATGAATTTCATCAAGGGAAATACTTGAATGTATACAAATATACAAGGATGTGATAGAATGTATACAGCAGTACTGTTTAAAATAATCAACTATTTAGAAAACATTGCAATGCTAACCTGTAGGAAATGTGTTAAAAATTTCCCCATACAATGGCATGTCAAATGGCCAGGTAAATAATTGCATATCCAACATGTATTATTAAGAAAAAAGAAAGTCATAGGGAAGGATGACTAATAATATCAGTTAAATAGTTAATAATTTAATTAAATTAATTATTAACTTAATTAAATTAAGTTAATAATTAATTATTAAATTATTAAATAGTTAATAATTAAAAATAGTATTTTATTATAAATACCAAAAAATTCTGTAAAAAAATACAAACTTAACCCTTTATCATTCAAGAACGAGATTATATAGGGCTTTATTTCCTAGATTATATAGTTTGTCTTCCAGACTCTTTTCTATAGGAAAAAGTTAAGATTAACCAGAACTTCCTCAAAATAATTTTAACAGATATATGTATAATTATTCTGGCATCCCTTATTTTGCTTCCTTTCAGACAATCCATATAGTATTTGGGGAAAATTATTAATTTGTATTTACAGAAATCATTTTTGTTCAGAGAACTAGGAGGAAAGTATGTAACATGTTAAATGTTTTGCTTGTTACTTTAGGCCTCTCAATAAGGAGTAAAGAGGGAAAGTAATGAAATATATTTTCTAAGAGGGTGTTATACTCAATCTCTTAGAAAAAAGAGAAGAGATAGTTAACGATAAAACAGTAACAGACCCTCCCCATCATCCATGGTTTGTCTTTCCCTTTTCGGCATACAAGTAACCTAATACAAAATGTAAGAATTGTATTACCTATCAAATTAATTCAGAACATGACAGGAAGGGCAGACAAGTGGCAGTTTTAGAAATGAATAGAGTTCATGAAGTATTTAATAAGTATTGATCCTGATTTCACCAGAGGGTAAGCTACTCTTTGCTACTAAGTTAAGCACTTTTGAAAGCTCTATCAACTGTGGGGTCAGCAGTTCAACTAATATCCAGTCATGAGTTATTGGCTCAATGCACTTCATGAAATCGAGGCAGGTCTTTTTCCAAATCCTTCTCCTTTGGTTACCAACCCCATTTGGGAATTACAAAGAACATATATTTAAATATAGGGCAAAGGGTGGGGGTCATCAATGACAGGTGCTGAATAAAGGTGTAGAAATGAGCCTTTAATTTGCTACTACTATCAATAGGCAAAAAGAAGGACATTTTCTGCAGATGTTTTAAAGCCCTCAAAGAGCCACTGAAGTTCCTTTGTGAAACTTGATTCCAACCTGGTTTTCTTTTTTCTCTCTTTCTCTGTTTTTGTTTCTTATTTTCAGTTTGCATTATGAAACCAGCTACAGTCTCAGAATAACTGTAAGAAAGATCTTAAGGTACAATATTTCTTTTTCTAAATTTTTAAACTCTGCGCTTATATGTCAGTCTCTTTGGACTTTGCTTTTCCATCTTTGCTTTGATGCTTACCAGACTCAAAAGCTAACTGAACAGGAAAAGGTGATTTAATATCCTATGCTTCAAAATGTTCCATAAAAGAATTAGCTAATGTAGTACCAACTTTATAGTCAAGCTCTTCCTTCCCTTTCCCTTTCATTCTGGGCTTCCAGATTGGCACATAGAGCAGGAAACTTGAAATCCATGTTTTAAACTGAAGAGAGTAGAGATGTCTGGAATAGATGATTTATTATTATTATTACTACTATTATTTTAATTTAAAGAGTGGTTTATGCTATGAACAATGTAACTACTGCCTGGAAACAGTCCTTACTCTTTAAAAGATCTTGTCTTAGTTTCATCAATGTGTATCCCAGTAGATCAGAATAACCACTTACCCCTATGGTTTCTTATTTTGCAGTTATATGAGATATTTTCCTAAAACCTAATAATTAAGCCAGCTGGATTGCATAGATTTTTTTTTTTCTTAAGTAAAATGAGCTAGGATGGGAGAGTATAAATGCAATGATAGGATGAGCAATTTTACTACGACTACTTCAATGGATAGAGTTCAAATTCAGGTTAATTTGCCTAATACCTCAAATGCAGATTGGTCACAATTGTAACCATCATCTCCATTTGTTATATGGTCAAAATGAGGAATAGGAATAACCAGGCATTTCAAACCAGCTAGAAAAGGAGCTCTTTTTTCTTAATCTCTACGCAGTGCTTTCTGTGCCTGAAATGAATATCAAGCACCAAATTATTTTACTTAATTTTAAGTTTACTATAAGGCTAATAATATATATTGAAAAAGAACCTTAAGTTCTGGAATAATCTTAAGCAATTATATCCTCCATATTATGCCTCCTTGTTTTTTTGTTAGTGATTTTATTTGAAAGCAGTCTCCTAGATAGGGCTTAGCAGACAAGATAGCATAGCTCTCAGACAGAAAACATGAATTTCATTTGCGAATGCTGTTTATTTGGGTATTAGCAGTTTCCTTAATGATTCCCATAACAAAATTTTTGAACTATAAATAAAAACGGGCACAATATTATATTTTCCTTCTAGTGTTTGTTAACAGAATTCTCCTATCCTCATTCAGGCGTGGATGGTTCCTTTGATGAGTCTGATGAAAATTCTTGTAAATTTTCAAAATTGTATTGTGATGAAAAGCATTTTTAACAAGTCGGAAATTTGATCTAACTGCAGCAAGGCAGGCATTGTCCATAAAACAAATGAAATGCACTCCTCCAAAACAGGTAACATGTTCCAACCAAAAATCCCAAAAGTTATTTTATAGGAAGGTAACAAATATATTTCAAAATGCCCCTTTGATAATAACAAGAGTATCAAATATTATTTTAATATAGAAGAATATTAAAAAATACTTAGTCAACTAATATTTAAAGCTATGAAGAGCTAGCACAAATATTGACACTTCTATCTGCAAAGTAGAATAAAAATTCAGAATCTTATCTCTAGTAGAAAACTTAAAACACAGGAATAAACACAAAGTAGAAGAAAAAAAGGGATTATATACAACTAGTTTATATACAACTTATTTTTTGCCAGAGGTCTTACACCTGTAACTGATACCAAATAATAAAATTGCTTCTTGATGGATTTAGAACGTTTCATGGTAATTATTTGGTAATTAAAAGTGGATAGGTACTGAGAAGAGAAAATGAGAGGTGATACAGGAACCAAAGTAGTAGAGGTGTTTTTGTTATAACAGTGGGAAAGAGCTAAAAAGCTGAAGTAGCTCTTTGGGTTTCTCTCTGAATCTCTTGGAGAGGTAAGAACTGAGGCATGGGTGTAAGGGAGGATCTGAGTGGAGATAAGAAGTTCAGCCACATATAAACTTCCTGCCGGCACTTATCATAGGTTGATTCGAAGTTACTTATCATAGAAGATACAAAACCCAATGTTAATGGAGATAACACCTTTCAGATAGTTTGAATTTATACCAAGTAATTTCCATCTTGTTAAGACTGGGGAGGGAGACAAACCATAAGAGACTCTAAATCCCAGGAAACAAACTGAGGGTTGCTGGGGAGTGGGGGGTAGGGGAGGGATAGGGTGACTGGGTTGTGGACATTGGGGAGGGTATGTGCTTTGGTGAGTGCTGTGAATTGTGTAAGATTGATGATTCACAGACCTGTACCCATGAAGCAAATGATACATTATATGTTAATAAAAAAAAAGATACACCTGCGTTGCCAAATATTCCAGGACATATCATAAAATGGTTTCCCCAAAGCTGTCCCTTAAACTAGAGTTGTCACCTATCCAGGTTTGTCATCTATCCAAAATGCCATATATTGTAGAGCATAATCTCAATTATATTTTGAACAAAACCTATTTCCCAGATAGTGAATAAATGAAGTCAATAAATGAATTTTTTTATACATTTAGGTGTCACCTGATAAGAGTCTAAAGAAAAAGATCCAAATATATTTAATGCAGATGGCAATTTTTATAGGGAAGTGACCATAAATACAAGTCTAGATACTGCCATTAACTCTTTTAGAGGTTTGTTGTATCACCATGTGATACATTAACTGGCTATACTTAACTTCTTAAGGATCATGAAAATAAGCCTACAGGACAATACAAGCTAGCATAGAAACAAATAAACGAACTAACACCAATCCATTTATTTTGCAAATGGATATTTAAGCCTCATAATACAACTCCAGGAACAGCATCATATGCAGATTAAAAAGGATATCTATCTTAAAGAATTTGGGCAGCAGTGTAAATGAGTGCTCAGGAAACTACCTCGATGACAGAAATCATCCAGGTAGATGAAAAAAGACAGTGATAGAACAAGACACAGATAAGGTTTTTGTACCATTACTTTAAGTAGGAATGAAAAAACTACAATATTTCCCAATTAACATATTATATTTGGTAATATTATTTTAATGTATATAACTGCCATATGCATATTCATTTATTTAATATTTTATGTAGAGCTGTGACTAAACTACTTTCCCAAGAATTTATATATTCAAATTGCATAACACCCAAAATCAAACATTGAAAATCCAGTAAGAGGTAAATCATAGTACTTGCCTGATATTTGATGGCATTATACCTTTCTAAAATTTAAGGTGAGAAAAGGTAATTCAAAGATAATAAACATTAACCTATTTGTGTGTATAAAATTATATTATAATAAATAATAGTAAGTAATTAAAAAGGGAAATGGGGTTTCAGGTTTTGGTAATAACTGGTTTCTTTATTTGGTTGCAGGTTTATTTTTTTTTTTAAGATTTTATTTGTTTATTTGTCAGAGAGAGAGCACAAGCAGCAGAGCAGCAGGCAAAGCAGACAGAGGGAGAAACAAGCTCCCCACTGAGCAATGAGTCTGATGCAGGACTCCATCCCAGGACCCTGGGATCATGACCTGAGCCGAAGGCAGTTGCTTAATGGCTCAGCCACCCAGGCATCCCTATTTGGTTTCAGGTTACACAGAAATCTTCATTTTGTGAAAATACATCAAGCTGTGCTGTTACTATGCTTTGTGCTATCTCTGTATGTATGCTTCACTAAATAATGGGGGACAAAGAGAACAGTATTTTTAGAAGTGATTATAATGGTATTAATATTGCTATATAATAGTGGCTTTATATTAATATGATATAGCAATTATATATAATAATATAATATAGCAATATATAATAATAATTTTCTAAAGAAAAAACACATCTAATTGAAAGACAAGACAACATAATAGTTAAATCAGTAATATCACTATTATATTCATACAGTTTGATAACTACAATATTATGACTTCTTGAATAAAAAAGAAAAACAAATCCAGAAGAGAATATATGTTTGGAACACCATAATAGGAGATTTTTTTTTCACTTTTGAAAGTAAAAAAGACTGCAAATTCAACAGCAATGGATGCCATTTACAATTTAAAAGTCAGAAAATAAAGTTAATATTATACTCAATGCTCATTAGTTTGAAAGCAATAGGTGATGTGTTTATATTCTATTTCTGGAAAGATGAATTGCTTGAGTACCTTTGCAGAATTATTCAATAAAACATTCATAACTTTTGACCAATCTTCCTACCCCTTAGAATATATGTGAAAATATTTCAAAATACAAATGACTATATTTACTAACATGTTTATTCTAGCACTCCAAAGTGTGTCAAAAGCAGAGATGTAAATGTTAAAAATAAAAAAGCATTTTAAGAAACACCTATTTAATGAAGTAATATGAAAGTATTAATGCTATACACACCATTACATAAATTTACATATCTATGCATAATTTTATATTGTATGTACAAACATGATAAATAAAAATTAATTACTTTTAAAGTATGGTAGACTGGAAAATTTAGTTTAATTAAACTTAAAAGTTAACTCCTTATTTTATTTCCAAAAGTTGGTTTTAGGCTGATTTTCTAATAATGAATATAAATAAACTCAATATAAATTTATAATTGAAATGGGAAATACTTGTTTTAGTGAGATGTATTTTGGGTTTGAATGTTTTTTTCAAATACATATGTTTTTTTTCCTAAGTAGCTTCTTTTATCACTTAACAATATGTGTAGAAAATGGGGCGCCTGGGTGGCTCAGTGGGTTAAAGCCTCTGCCTTCGGCTCAGGTCGTGACCTCAGGGTCCTGGGATCGAGTCCCACATTGGGCTCTCTGCTCAGCAGGGAGCCTGCTTCCCCCCACCCCCCCACCACCTGCCTCTCTGCCTGTCAAATAAATAAATTAAATCTTTAAAAAAAAAAAAGAAAATATCTCCATTTCCTACAGATAGATATATGCATGTGTATTTAGATTGTTTTAACTACCACATAAATATTCCACAATATAGATTTAGTACTATTCATTTCTTCAGTAAAATGCTTTTGAACACTAGAATGTTTTTTAACTCCTATTGCAAAACAAAGCTATAATCAAAGTCTGTTCATGACTCTTTCTGAACACATGCTTTTCAGGCTAAATACCAAGAATTACATTGTTGGGTCATCAGCAGTTTTAGTATTAAGAGTTAATTCATTTTGCCTTTCAGCAAGCAGCACTCCCTTAAGCAAAAGGACAATTTGCCTTCAGCAAGCTTACTGGCACTTGAATTCTTTGATCTATATTTTTCCCCCAATCTGATAAACGAATAAAAATTTCATTGTTGTAATTCGTATTTCTCTGATTCCTTGTAAGAATACATATGTGTATTTTGTATGTAAATTTCTCATTTGTTTCTACCCATTCTCATTGTATCTATTCTACCTATCTATTTTTATTATGATCAAATATGCATAAAATTTGCCATTTTAGCATTTTAAGTGTACAATTTGGTTGCATTCAGTACATTTGCATTGTTAGCAATCATCACCACTATCTATCTCTGGAATTTTTCCCCAAACTGAAACCTTGTATCCTGTAAAGAAGAACTCTCCAATTCCTTACTGAACTTCCCTACCTGCCCCTGACCATTCTACTTTGTTTTTATAAATTTTGCTATCCTGGGTACCTGTGTAGGGAAAACCTACATAATTCGTCACTCTTTTTTTTTTAATATTTTATTTATTTATTTGTCAGAGAGAGAGAGAGCACAAGTAGGCAGAGAGGCAGGCAGAGGCAGAGGGAGACGCAGGCTCCCTGCTGAACAAGGAGCCCGATGTGGGACTCCATCCCCGGACCCTGGGATCATGACCTGAACTGAAGGGAGCTGCCTAACCAACTGAGCCACCAGGCGTCCCATAACTCTTCACTCTTGAATTGCTACTAAACTCACAATAGTTCTGACTCCACACACGTGGAGCATTTTCCACAACCAAGAAGTTCTCCACCATGTCAGCAGGGTATCCTACAAATTGGGTTGGCTTATATTTGTTGTTAAGTCATATAGTGCTTTTTATATTCTAGATATTATTCCTTAACAGCTACATAGTTTATAAATATTTCCTCCAATTCTGTAGGTTGTCTCTTTATCTCTTTACTTTTCATACCTTCTTTACTTTTTCTTTTCAATAATGTCCTTTAATACACAAAAGGTTTTAGTATCGAAGCCCAACTTAGTTTTACTTTTGTACCCTGTGTTTCTGGTTCCATATCCAAAAGAAAAAAAAAAAGTAGCCAAATCCAATGCCTTGAAGCTTTCACCCTATATTTTCTTCATATTAACTCTCATTTTTAGATCTTGGATTCATTTTGACTTTATCTTTGCAAATGTTATAAGGTAAGGGTCCAACTTCATTCTTTCACATATGAATATCCAGTTTTCCCAACACCATTTGTTGAAAAACTGTCTTTTCCACATTGAACTCTCTTGGTACCTTTGTCAAAAATCATTTCACTGTATATGTGAGGGCTTATTTGGTCTTATTCCATAGGTCTATATGTCTGTGTTTATGCCAGTACCACACTGTTTTTGTTACTGTGACTTTGTAGTGAGTTTTGAAATCAGGATGTGTGAGACCTCCAATTTTATTCTTCTTGGAAATTATCTTATGCCTCATATTCCATGTATGTGTATTATCAGATTATAAAGTCTTTAACCCTCTAATTTTTAACACAGTGATTTGAACATATCAGATTCCTTACAAGTGGTTGACAAGTGACTAACTGATTAGCTTTTCTCCCAGAGCTAATTTCAAAATTAATTCTTATTACATTTTTACCTTAATTCCACATCTCTATTTCCCTTCCTATCTCTATTCTTTAACAAAAACGTATTGTTTTATTTTTTTTTTATTTTTCAAAAGATTTTATTTATTTGAGAGAAAGAGAGAGTGAGCAAGAGAGAGAGAGAGCACACAAGGAGGGGCAGAGAGAATGGGAGAAGCAGACTCTTCATTGAGCAGGGAGCCCAATGTAGGGCTCAATCCCAGGACCCTGGGATCATGAGCAGAGCCAAAGGCAGACACTTAACTGACTGAGCCACCCAGGTGCCCCAACAAAATGTCTTAATTTTACATTTTGCAAAAATTTTCAGCTAATTTAAAAACACTGATCAAGTTGTCTCATTTTATGATGTTAAATTTGTTTTTAAAAGGCATTGCCATCATAATTAAGGCTAATTTATTATACTAATGCATTATGTATTATCATCTGAGGAGTGAAACTAAATAGACTATTTACAGTGATATTAGGAAAAATGTAGGCTAAAATAAATTAGAACTTTAAGTTACAAAGTAAAAATCCCTGGCAGAGAGGAGTTAAATATATAAGCAAAGAAGAAGAGAATATTTTTAGCTGGGTTTTAAAGAGAGTTAATGAAATGGAGAGTACTGGAAAGCTATTCTAGAAGGCAGATGGCCGATGGCAGGAAGTGCAGAGCCGTCCTGATGCAGTCCTGGCTGTGACATCAGTTGAAGGAATTGGGACTGGAGAAGAGGCTTAGAAAATGTAGTGATTCCTGAGTCTGAAGTGGTTTCAAAAGTGCATCTGTGAAAGTTATATAAAATTCTAGCATGCTATCAATAAAAAGCAAAACCTTCCTGATATATCCTCAGATGGAAGACAGTTATCAAAAAACCATAAGAACATGTTATGTCAGAAATGATAAAATACTAATACTTGACCTCAGTGTTATATGCTTGCTATTGTGGGGTGCAGAGCTAATGACATTCTAAGTATTTATTTGTCAGCTAGAAAATGGCGCAAGTTGACTGGCACCCAGGTCGGCCTGACTCCAGAGGCAGTCAGTGCTCTTGGCCTCTCTGCTCATTTGCTTCCTTCAGCTATTTGTTGACAGTGCAACAAAGAAAACAGCAAGGACTCTTTCCCTGTATCCTTATTTTCCTTTATTTTTTAAATTTAACACAAACAGATTGTCTCTATTCTTCCCACAAGTCTACACAGGGAACATATAGAAGTAAGAATAAAAGAGAAAAACATTTTATCATACGTGAATGCTTTAGGATAATGTGGCTGAAAAAAAAATCCTAGCACAGCTCTCATTTTTGTTTTTGATTTTTTTGTCTTCAAGAACTCTTTTTTCAAAAAGGGAATTTTCAAAATTTTGCTACTGTACAGAATCAAAAAGTAACATTTTCTTTTATTTTCAATAGCCTATTTCAAATACTATTTTTCTCTAAATATGCATATATGTACTTTATTATTAGGAAGCAAATTCAAAAGTGATGATCATTCTAGGGTAGTCTAGTGTTACATTTATCACTTCTGAGTCCCTCCTTTCCCAATTAGACAACGGTTTGTCTTGTAAGGTATGTGTAACGAGCATTAAGAGCTGTCAACATACAGGGCATTCTACTCATTACTGTGGGAGTACAAAATCCAAGAATAATTTCTGACCCTATGATTTAGTTGAGAACATGAGACATAAATAAAATAAAATTAGATCACTAAATGTATGGTGAAAATGAAAAATGCTTTGAATCTTAGAGTGGCGAGAAATCACTGTGAATTTCTTCTGTCTGATGCCTAAAATTTGGGAGACTTCTGTTTGTGTATGCAAGTGTGTAAGAGCATTTTGGTGATAAATTATCTATTTCACTAAGGATTTCAGGAGCTCTGTGTATTCAATACTTACATGTAACTGACAACAAATACTGGAAATACTAAACAACATGTACCTCACAATGTGGATCTTTTTCTATTGTTAAACTACATCCTTTTTGCTTTTGGTTTCCCTTCCTCAAATTAGATTTTGGAAAATATCCTTAACCTTAATTTCTTAGCATACACCAGATTTTGTCTATTTGTATATGACACAAACATAAGAAATAAGATATATTACAAAATACATTTTAAAACAAAATAGCTTGGACTAGAAAATAAAAAAAAATGTCTCTATTAAATATTCACATTGATTTATACTAAATTTATTTTCAAGTGGATTTTTCCACCTATGTGTTATAGAATTATTAGTCATCTTTTTACTAAATTAAGTTTCATTTTAGAATTTCTCTAGGGTCTGTTCGGACAGTATTCCTTTTTCTGCTTTATGACAGCCAAGATTGACATAGTGGAGGCCAGCACTTGATTAAAATAAATGGTAGTCAGTGTATTTAAAATCTGAACGTCAGCATGAATACTTTTGTGAATCTTTAAAAAATATATAATCCTCTACCAAAGTTGAAAATATAAAAATTTATTTACTTTAGGCATTCAGGCTTAGCAGATGGAGTTTTGAAAATAAAAGTTTCTAATTCATACCCACTTCAGAATGGAAACAAGTTATAATTTGTGTTTTTTTGTTTTATTTTTTTCCCCTAATGGCAGAGCAGACTGAGCTGGTTAAAAACCAATCCTAGAGTCTATGTGATTTATTTGGCTATAACTTTAGAGCAATCTCATAAGACCTAATCTCATACCACTAAGTAGGGTGAGTTTGAACAGAAATCAGGGCATTAATCTTGGTATCAAGATACAATTGGGAATGGACACCAACTAGACTTGAGCAAGTAATAATATTTTCTTACTTCTTGAATGATATATTTTTAAAAGATTTTATTTATTTATTTGACCCTACCAAAGTAGGCAGAGAGGCAGGCAGAGAGAGAGGGGGAAGCAGGCTCCCTGCTGAGCAGAAAGCCTGATGCAGGGCTCGATCCCAGGACCCTGAGATCATAACCTGAGCCAAAGGCAGAGGCTTAAACCACTGAGCCACCCAGGCACCCCTCTTGAATGATCTTTTAATAGTCACAAAGATAATCCTAAAATTCTGGTTCACAGTTCCTTTACCTCCCCTCTTTAAAGGAATTTTCTCTACTCCATAGCACACTGAGGTAAGACTCAATAATTTTTTTAACCAACTATTACGTTTTTCTCCATTACCTCCATTTTAGGCATTCTACTCTCCAAAATATCACCTCCTGTATTTCAAGGACATCCCATTAATTCCCTAGCTTCAACAGTTGTTATTCTTTCCTAGGACCTGTAGGCCACTATCCTAGCATGTGGCCATGGTCTTTCAACCTTTTACATCCTAACTTCCATCTTTAACCAATTAGAATTATATGGCCCATTCCAGACATAAGGCTCAAGTCTATAGCCTCAACCCCAGCACTTTCCTCCCTGTAACTTATAATTGCCTGGAAATATTCAAATCCTGGCTCAATTTAATTCTCTCTTTAGTCTATTCCTTTCACTGGACAGATCAGTGAGACTAGAGCAAATACAGTGATATTGACTCCATGCTCCATTGAATACTAAACAATGTAATTTGGGCTAGACCAAATTTTTTCTCATAACTCAAGCATATGACACCAACATTTTTCTTTTTTCTTTTAAATAATTTGCTTTGCCCTCTATACTACTCTGATTATCATACACTGTATTATGATATCTGTTATTTAAAAAAAAAAATCACTATATCCCTAATTTTTCTTTCATCTTATCACTCTACCAAAACAAATCTTACGAAAGTCATGACATTTACAGGGCTAAATTAAATAGATAGTTCTCAGTTCTCCTTCTACTCAATGTATGAGTCGAATTTTGTAATGATAATCATTCATTCCTTGAAATATTTCTTCCTTTGGCTTTTGGGACCCTACTCCTCTGGCTCTTGTCCAAACACAAGGGCCATCTCCTCTTATTCCCTTTTGTTATTTCTCCTCATTTTCCCAAGTCTCTATTCTTGTTTGTCTACATTCATTCTCTTTGGAATCTCATGCGGTCTTATGACCTTAAATATAATTTATGTACTTTCATATCTCCAGCCCATAGTTTCCCCCAAAATTGATTACCCAATTGCCTGCTCCCCATTTCCCTTTGGAAGTCTCATTCTACACCTATTTCTTCCATGGAATCATTTAGCAATAAATTGATCTTTCAGTTGCTCAGATCAGAAACACTTCATCTTCAATTCTTATTTTTTTCCCCTCACAGAGCCCAAATCCATTAGCAACTTCTGTTGGTTCCACCTTCAAAATATATCCCAGATTTGTTAACTTCCAACTATTTCCCCTGATGTCATGCCAATGTGAGTCACTATCATTTCTCCTCTGGATTATTGCAATAGTATCCTAACTTGCCTCCTCACTTCTATCCATAACTAACTGCAGCTTATACAAAACAAAACAGCCAAAATTATCTTTATAAACTTTAAGTCATAAATTGTATTACATAAGAATTAAGTATAAAGGCAAGTTAAAATTAAAAGATAAACTGTAAAAAAAATATTTGTAACAAATAGCACAAACTAAAGCCTATTCTTCCTATATATTAAGGCTATTTAAGTTGAAAAAAAAATCTAATTTTATAAATTAGTAAAGGAGAAGGACACCTGGGTGGCTCAGTGGGTTAAGCCTCTGCCTTAGGCTCAGGTCATGATCTCAGGGTCCTGGGATCGAGCCCCGCATTAGGCTCTCTGCTGAGTGGGGAGCCTGCTTCTCCCTCTCTCTCTGCCTTCCTCTCTGCCTACTTGTGATCTCTGTCTGTCAAATAAATAAACACAATCTTAAAAAAATAAACTAGTAAAGGAGAGAAATATACATATAACAAAAAATTCAATGCAGATGTCTTAAAGTAATATGAAAAGATGCTGAATAGAATTCTCAAAGACAGAAGTTCATATCCAAATGGTAGCTAGTGAGAATACAGATGATTCAAGTACTTTGAGGGGATCTAGTAATATTTATCAAAAATATACATATAACTTCACAGAGCAACCTCAGCTATGAGAATGTATTCATCCGTGGGACTTTAACTACTTCACATATATGAAATTAAATATTTAGGTTTTCCATTGCAACACTGTTTATAATAGCCAAAATTGGAAATAACTGAAGTGTCTGGAAGTAGGACAATAATATTAAATTGTGCTACATCCATACAATGGAATAGTATGCAGCTGTATAAAAATAAGGAATGAGGGTGATATTTATTTACTGATATAGAACTCCTCAGAATATATGATTAGATGAAAATAGGCAAGAAGGAAAGTGTGTGAGAAGTAGGAAAATATTGGTATAAAAAGTGAAGCAGTGGGAAAAGAAATATATTTATAAATCCTTAAATATGTCTAAAAATAAACTTATATAAGAACTCATAAAAATGGTTACCCAAATTGCAGTAAACCAAGATAATGGGGATAGAAGTGGAAGGAAGAGCTTTTAGTGTAAAACTATCATATATCACCTTTATTATTAAGTCTCCTAAATGTATTATCTATTAAAAAAATAAAATATTATTATTTTCTACTTGAATCTCTCCATTAACTCCATACCTCATTCAGAGGAACAAAAAAGAAAAAAGTGGTCTGGATATTGGTCTGGAGATTCTCACTTTCACCACTATCCTTTTGTATTAATCTGCTTAAAACAGTGACTTACCCACTGCTCTTCTAAAACATCCAACACATTCCCACATCCAGACATTTGCTTTTATTGTTCCTTTTCTCTTTTGTAGACTCTTTCCTCAGTCATCCTCAGGGCTCCTTCTTTCCTTCCTATTGGTGGCTGTTCAAGTGTCATCTCATCAGCAATGTCTACTTTGATTACTCTATGTGAAGTAGCTTGTATAAAGGCACCAACTCACTCTGACATTCCTATTCCTTTGGTGATGCTTTATTATTATTTTATGTATCAGATATCATCACTTGATATATTACAATTTCATTTATTTACTAATCTACTTATATATATTCATTTTCCCTATTTTATCCCTCCATAGCCCCAGGATATAAGCTCTATGGGGACTTTGTTTTATCCCCTGGTGATTTTTCAGTTCCAAAACAGTACCTAGCACATAATAGGTGCTCAAAAAATAATTCTTAAATGAATGAATTTTAGATAACTAATCTAGCATAACATTCAATTTGTTTATTAGAACCAGATAAACTCTATGCATGTATGTGGGAGTCATGAATCTCAAGATCTTTGGAAGTGCTTTATGAAAAGTAATAGCCATGTGAAAAAAGGATGTCTTTCCCCTCCTCCTCACAGCTTGAACCTAAGGAATACTTTTGTCCCTTACATAAGAGTACCATACAACCACACAATTTTAGGAGAGAACTGAGTGCATAATGTATGAATGAAGGATCTAGATTAGATCCCATATCAATTTTTTACCTCTCAGATTACAGTCTGGCTAGCTCTCAAACATCGAACCACCATTCCTGAAAACATAGCCTAACTGACTCAGCCAAACTATTTTTCTTTCCTCTGAAAAATCAAAGTAGTTTTCAGATACCACAGCCAAATAATTCTATTGAGATTACTCATTGTAATTATTAACTAATGTTGATATATAAATCTTAAAATTATTTATACATAACAGTATTAAGAGAATTGTTTTTAAAATACACGTGTTTTGTGTATATAATTTATACACTAAAAAAACAACTAATGGTTGCTCTATACTTCTTGAGTGAGATATGCTATATGTTGAATAAGAGAGGCAGGTTTTTGTGGGTTTTTTTTCCCTTTTTCTTGAGGCTCCCACTGTTAGATGTTACCTTGCTTTTGTGATTTTGCCTTAGTTTAAGTAGGAGGCAGATCATTCTTTATTTCACTTGACATTCCAAATGAGATTGTATGAATGTTTCTTAAACCACATCTTGTCTTTAGTTATATCTGCATAACATTGCCCAAAACTTGCTTCTCTCTTATTCCAGATCCCTATGTGCTTTTAGTGCAAACTCCAACTGACTTTAAAAAGTTCATGTTCTCTATAAATCCCAGTAGTTCTTTCATGTGGAGTTACCTGAAGTTTTCTGACATATTTGTCTATCCTGCCTTTTTCCCCAAACATAGAACGCTCATTCTTTTTTCACTTCTTTCAATTTTCTTCTTTCGTCCAGTCTTTGCTCTTCAATGAAGTTGGCCTGACTTTACGAGAACTCTGTTTTATTCTTCCCTGGCCTCAACCCTTTCCCCCTACTCCTTCAATTACTCTTCATATCCTTGTTGCCTGCCATCAACCACACTTCCAAGTATAACTCAAAATGGCAGAAGGACTAAGAAGCATAACTAGATATGGGTCATATAACCTAAGGTACTGGATTCAGGGAAGACAAATGTGCACTGTCTCTGATTCTTAGAACAGGATTTTTTCTTCTTTTTTAAACTTGGGGCCTTTACAATTGTTCCTTTTGCCCAAAATACCTTTGTCAGCTCTTCTCTTGCTCACTCTTATCCTTTAGATCTGCATGAATGTCATCTCTTCAGAGAAGCTTTTACTGATCACTCTATCTTATTATATTTTATTAGCCAATGTATTGATTTCCTGTGTAACACTTACCAGAATATATAAGCATATTGCTTATCTATTTGACTTCTTTATTATTCTCTATCTCTCTCACTAGACTGTCTTTTCCTAGAGAAATGGAAACTTGCTTGTCTTTTTCACCCTCTCCTCATTGCATTCATGTCTAATTCATATTATATAATAAGCACTCAATAAACACTTGAGTAAATTAGTTGATTTTTTTTTTCTGACATACCACCTCAATCTAGTTGTTCAATCTAGTCATTAAAAAGATTATTTTTTCTTTTTATTTGGAGATATATTTCTATTCCTCTTTTTAAAATTATTTTGTTTAAATACACGTAACATAAAATGCACCACACCATCTTAACCATTTGAAATATACAGTTCAGTGGTATTAAATACATTCATAATGGTGTGTAGTGTGTAACCATCACCACCATCCATCGCTATGACTGTTTTCATCTTGTAAAACTGAAACTCTACACTTACTAAACTATAAATCCTCATTCCTCTCCCCTAGCTTCTGGCAACGAATATTCTGCTTGCTGCATATGAATGTGACTACTCTAAGTACCTTATAACAGTGGAATAATACAATATTTGGGTTTTATTGTGACAGCCTTTTCTCACAAAATATGCTATCTTCCAGGTTCATCTTTGTAGTAGCATGTATCAAAATTCCCTTCCATTTTAAAGCTGAATAATATCCCACGCCATGTAGATATACCACATTTTGCTTATCCCTTCATCCAGCAAATGGACACTTGGGTATGTTAAAAATAAGACAAACCACCAAAATGGAGTTGCTTATGCAAACTTCACAACATCAAGCCAAGACTTAATTATAGTTTTGATTTTCCAAGAAATGGAATCTTAAACTAGTCAGCCAGGAATTGCCTGATCAGTACTAGTTAGGCAATCTGCAAAACAGACGCCTGTCATCTCCTAAAGGAAATTTACTTTGCATTAACCAACCCATGTTTTCACCTAGTATAACTTCCCTATTTCTGTCTTTCCGCCTGTAAGTATTTCACAGCTCCTTAGACCTCTTTTCTCTCTGCTAGAATGGATCCTGCCTGAATCAAATCAATTTTTGCTCAAATAAACTCTTAAAATTTTTGATTTTTACAAATTTAGTTTGTTTACCTTTTCACACTGTTAATATCGAAAAGGAAACCATAGGAGACCCCAAATGACAACCTAAAGAGCAATGAGTACCTGTTGGGCAACCAGTACCTGTTGAGCCCCTTGGGCTCATTGCTTTCTCGTTACCTCTGGAATCATGGGTAAGTCCCTCTGAGATCATAGTTCTATAGCTTTTACATTATGAGCTTTCAAATATTATTTGGGCATTTCTTCTCCCAGACTGGGTCCCTGCTGGAGTCAGACTAGATATAACTTAGAAACTGGACCAGGTCTGGGTCAGACTGGATCTGATATCAAGATTAGACTGTGTCTGACTTAAGCTGGATTGGGTTCAGTGTGAGGTCTTGGGTGAATAAAATTTTGTTTTAAGGGTGAACAAGTAGGTAAACTTACCAAAGATAATCTTGAATTATAGTAGCCACAAAAGAGAACTTGTAACCTAGATAAACTTAGCCATTTATGAGATGCTCTAGAGTAAAAGGAGTCTCAGCCAAGTACTTATCATAAAGGGTAGAAAGTTATTTCTTCTCCCTCTACTGTTTTCGGTGCCCGGGATGAGATCCTCTAGTATACTTACTCCAGAACCTAGATAGGATCCTAGGAAAACTGGCTGAAGCCAGCAAAGGGCGAGAATTCTAACTAAAGTCAGCTCTCCTAGATCGTTCTCTGTTGTGTTTGGGTAAATGAAAAAGGTAAAATTCATGCTCTCCCTACCTTTCCAAATTCAGATTGGCAGACAAAAAAAAAACATATTTAAGTATAAGATCTTTGAATTGTGACCCATGATTTTGCCTTTGGGTACCCACTGGTCACTGATCCTTCCTCTCCCAGGACAGCTATTCCTTCTTGTTTATCTCAGTTTGTGTCCTGAGAACTTGACTTGGTAACTATCAGATTAGGAACCAAAAATATGGTTCAACAGAAATGTCAGTTGAACCCTATTTTTGCTGTTACGTATGGCTGGACAGAAACATAGGTAGTAACTCCGTTTGCAGCTAGGGTCTTACTCACTGTTGCCAACTTTCAAGAGAATTGTCTGACACTTTCTTTCTTTTGGTTACCTTTGGGAGGAGCTCTGGATCTTGGGAGGGTAGTATCTTTTGCATTCCTTGGGGGGATGTCTCTTGTGTCCAAGTGGTTATTCAATACTGCTAGAAATATTTACTGTTTGTCTCAGTTGAAACCTGACAAAGTATTTAAAAGGATTTCTTGCTGGCTCTTTTGTTGATTCTAATTTTGCAAAAATCTGCCATACTGTTTTCTATAGCAGTTATCCCATTTTACATCCCCAACACAAGAGTTCCAATTTCTCCATATCCTTGCCAACCTTTGTTACACTTTTGTTGTTGTTGTTTTAAAGATTTTATTTATTTATTTGAGAGAGAAAGAAAGCACAGAGGGAGAAGAAGAGGGAAATGCAGACTCGCTGCTGAGCCCGATTAGGGGCTCTATTTCAGGACCCTGGGATTATGACCTGAGCCAAAGGCAGACCCTTAGCTGACTGAGCCACCCAGGCACTCTTGTTTTTTGATAATAACCATCTTAGTGGGTACAAAGTAGTATCTTATTGTAGTCTTGACTTGCACCTTCCTATGTATTAGTGATGTTGAACAGCCTGTCATATGCTTATTGGCCATCAGTAGATCTTCTTAGAAAAAATGTCTATTCATATTCATTGCCTAATTTGTTATGTTGGGTTATTTCCTTGCATTGTGGTTGAGCTTAGGACTTCTATCTTCTGTATATTAATTTCTTATAGAATATATGATGTTAATATTTCACCCACACTGTGGGTTCTCTTTTTATTTGGCTGATAGTTTCTTCTAATACATAATTTTTTTTTTAATTATCAAATCCAATTTGTTAACTTTTTCTTTTGCTGTCTGATTTTGAAAGAATTTACATAATGATCTCTAAAACTTATGACATATTTATTTACTTAAAAAGCTTTTTATTTCATTGACAGAGAGAGAGAGAGAGAGTGAGTGAGAGGGAGAGAGAGCAAATACAACAGGGGGAGCAAAAGGCAGAGGGAGAAGCAGACTCCCTGATGAGCAGGGAGCCTAATGTGGGACTCAATTCCAGAACCCTGGAATCATGACCTGAGCTGAAGGCAGCCGCTTAACAGACTGAGCCACCCAGGTGCCCCTACAACATATTTAAAAAGTAAACATTCGATTGTTTCTCTTAATTAACAATTAATTAATATTTTTCTACAGCAGATTTTTAATATCTATCAGGCAGTAAAGACAAATCCTGGTCATTATTTTACATTTATTTTCTAAACTCACATTGTTTACTATGATATGAATGGGAAGTATTTCGCTTATAAATGTAGTTTATAATCTACTTTGTACTAGAAAAATGCTAAGATTTGTAGTTACCATGTGTCTTTTAACATGTTCATACTTCAATGATTTTGATCAAATATGATTACATTTGCAACAGTTTGATTTAAAACATAATTAAATATATTTATCACTTAAAATAAGCCTTTTAAAATATATTGAATATTTGTGATCTCAGCACTATTATGTGTTGACTTAACAGTGTTTTGGCACCTTGTAATTCTAGCATTTAAACAATATTAGGGAAATTTATGGATGAATCAGTAAAATAAGGAGATCTATACCCTCTGTTGTTACTCTGGGGTTGTTGCCATAGCATCTTCCATAAATGCTTGCTAAGAATTAATAATAACTTAAAGGACAAGTAATGCTTTAAGGACATTATATAACTTATTATTTTATGATTTGGATGGTATTTTTACTACATATTCCATAATTGTTTCATAAAGTAATTGTATAGTTTTAATTTTTGACCTTACTAAGAATGTACTAGTATTTCTTTATTATCCTCAATTTTCAGAGGTTTATAATTTTAGAAGGGTTTGGGATTCGGTTTATACATTTGTATAGTAAATCATGTTTCTTTTTGTTTACTTTCATTGCTAAATGTCATTTTTAAATTAGCTACCTAGAAATAGTTTTTAGATAGATACAAAGTATATTCCTATCCATACTGCATTTAATATATAGCTCATGTATGTTATTTAACAATGTTGCAAGCAGAATATACTTACGGTTTCTTTGACATTTAACAATAGAACATGTAAGTACACATAAGTAAATGGAATGTTTAAAAGCAGAAGCTTGAATTTTAGCTTTGTAATTTTAAAAAATATTTTATTTATTTGTCAAAGAGAAAAAGCACAATCAGGGTGAGCAGCAGGCAGAACAGGCAAAGGGAGAAGCAGGCTCCTCTGCTGAGCAAGAAGCCTAGTGCAGGACTAGGTCCCAGGACCCTCAGATCTGCTTAAGGCAGATGCTTAACCAACTAATCCATTCTTTAGCTTTAGCATTTATTAACTATGTGATGTTGGGTATTTCATATAAAATCTCCATACTTTTGTTTCCTTAGCTGCTCAATGTTCTCATGCTGCAACATTATTCACAGATTAAAGGACATGATTCATATAAGCATATAGACCCAGAGCTTGGTATATGCTCACAAATTTCAGCTATTGTCTTTACTGCCCTTTCTATGGTTACAATTTCTATTGAATTCTAGTCATTACTCTTTCTAGACAAATCCCTTTAATAAAAGAAAAACTTCTTCTCTTTCCTTACAATTAAGTCTACATGTTAAAAGCTGACCATTTGAAGGTTTTGTTTCCCATGTAACTTCTCTCACAGTTTAAGTTCAACAGGCCTAACATGCTTTGTAGAGTTCCTTATTTCTAAGAGTTGAAAGCCAAGGTTTATTGCTCTTCTACTACTTCAAAACTTAGAAGTTCGCGGTTTGAGGGGATACAAAGATGAACAAGCCACAATTACTTGTTGAGGGAACATCAAATCTAGTGGAGGAGCTGAAACGTCCTCAAATGACTACACTGGAAAATGCAATGTACTAAATATTGTCATAGAGCAACAAAGGACCTCAGGCATGTAGAGAAGAGAGCCAACAGCTGAGTGTTCAAGGCATGTTGAGTTGACAAACAAATGTTAGGATAACCCTTTCTATTTGAAAATGAATCAGTTTTCTTATGGGTTGAATTACATACCCCTCTCCCCAAAAGACATGTTGAAATCCTAACACTCAGTACCTTAGAATACAACTCTTTTAGAAACAGGATCTTTACAGAGGTAATGTATTAAAATAAGTCATTAGAATGTCTTACTACAATGTGAATACTATCTTTTCAAAAGGAGAAATTTGGATACAAAGCCAACGTGCACAGAATAAAGATAATGGAAAGAAACGGAGAAGATGCACATGCATCTGGAGTGAGGCTTCTACAAGCAAACGAATGCCAAAAATTGCCAGTAAACAAATAAAGCTAGGAAAAGGAAGGAAAGATTTCCCCTAGAGCCATCAGAGAAAACATGACGCTTCTGACAACTTGATTTCAGACTTCTGGACTACAGAACTGCAAGACAATAAATCCTGTTGATTTAAGCCACTAAGTATTCATACATTGTTTTGGCAATTTCCAGGAAGCTGATACAGTTCTAAATTACTTGATACTGGAGAAACAGAAAAATACTAAACACCAGATAGGGGACAGGAAACTAATAACTGTATTCTAATTATATTTAAATATAATGTGAAAGTCTTTTAAAATATCTGACTTGTGGAACTAAAAAACTATTCAGTATAAGACCTTAATATAAGCCCTTCTACAAGACAATTTTTATATATGGCATTTTAAAAAAGTTGACCAGCTACACTAATATTTCTACTAGAAATCAAAATGTCAACTGCTTATCAACATTTTTGCTTTCACAAAAATTTTTTATATTTTCAGGGCTGTACACAGGGTAGGCTTTGCAAATTATTTTCTGTCAATTAACCTATGAAAATAGCATAAATGATTCTTTCAAATTCTTTCTTTCTTTCTTTCTTTCTTTCTTTCTTTCTTTCTTTCTTTCTTTCTTTCTTCTTTCTTTCAAACACTAACTCAAGAGTGTTGTTAAAACCAAAGAAGACGAGCATTAAAGTGTTTAAAATGTTTAGTAAATTACCAAGATAATATAAAAGTATTATTACTGAACTACTTAATATGTAGAAATAAGTACATTTTAGGAGGGAGGAGCAAGATGGCAGAGAAGTAGGAGACCTAAATATCATCATGTCCCAGGAATTCAGCTAGATAGTTATCAAACCATTCTGAATACCTACAAACTCAAAAGGAGATCAAAGAAAAGAATAGCAGCAATTCTAAGAACAGAAAAGCAACCACATACTGGAAGGTAGGACGTGCAGAGAAGTGAATCCGAGGAGATATATAGGAAAAGAGACCATGGGGAGAAGGGCCAGCTCCTGGCAAGCCACAGAGCAGTGGAGCACAAAATCAGAACTTTAATAAGTCTGCTCACTGAGGGATGTCGCTCCAGAGGCTAAGTAGGGAGTGGAGCCCTCATGGAGACAGTGTGGTCTCAGGAGCTGCAGGGTCACAGAAAGATGAGGGGTGCCTGAGTGTGGCAGAGCCCCCAGGTATTAGAGTGGGGAACCAGCAGCAGAGACTGAGCTGAAGAGGGGGCTTCCAGTTCAGGAGTTCCTTAAACTGTGATTTAGGCACAGTCGGGCCACTGTTCTTCAAGCAGGGATCATCATGTGGCAAATTCGGGGAGAACCCCTCCTTCTTCCTCTGAGAAGAATGGCACGGGAGCGTGCTGCAGTGATCTACTGGGTTTGGAGACTCGAAATGACACTGTGCACCAGAGATAGAAATGCTCGGTCACAGGCAGGATGAGCACGGAGTGTGGCCAGAGACCAGGGAGAAGGGAAGGATTGACTGCTTTTCTCTGAGGGAGCACTGAGGAGTGGGGTCCCAAGCTCTCAGTTCCTCTGGGTCAGAGATTGGGAAGCTGCCATCTTCATTCTCCTCCTCCAAAGCTCTATGGAAAGTGTTGAGGGAACAAAAGCTCCCAAGATCAAAATCAGGCAGATTACTTATCCTGGCCCCTGGCAAGGGTGGTGTAATTCTGCCTCAGGCAAAGACATTTGAGAATCACTGCAACAGGCCCCTCCCCCAGAAGATTAGTAAGAATATCCAGCCAAGACCAGCTTCACCGATCACTGAGAACTGCCAAACTCTAGAGCTAGGGGCAATAAATTAGGGGAAAGCAACATATAGAATTCATGGCTTTTCCCCCATGATTCTTTAGGCTTTTCAAAGTTAATTTTTTTTTTACTTTTATTTCTTTCTTATATATTTATAAATTTTTAAAGATTTTATTTATTTACTTGACAGAGAGAGAGAGATCACAAGCAGGTAGAGAGGCAGGCAGAGAGAGAAGGGGAAGCAGGCTCCCTGCTGAGCAGACAGCCCAATGTGGGACTCAATCCCAGGACTCTGAGATCATGACCTGAGCCGAAGGCAGAGGCTTTAACCCACTAAGCCACCCAGCCAATCCTCTTATTATATTTTTTAAAATTTTTCCTCTTTCCTATTTTAGCCTTTTGTAACTATTTTACCTTATTGATACCTTTTAAAAATATTTTTAAACTTTCATTGTTATAGTCATATTCTATCCCTTCACTGTATTTAACCTTATTTTGTGCATATATATGTTTTTCTTTCTTTTAAATTTTGGAATACAGTTTCTTCTAATAGATCAAAATATACCCTAAATCAAGCATATGGCTTTGTTCTAGTCTCTAGCCAGATCACATTTTCTCCTTTTTCCCAATTTTCCTTTTCTCAACCAACTCTTTATCTTATGAATTCCTTTTTTGAAAACTTTTTTTTTAAATTTTCATCTTTACCGTCATATTCTATCCCTTCATTGTGTTTATGGGTATTTTTATGTGTGTGTAACTGTTGGTAGGAATGCAAGCAGTATGGAGGCTCCTCAAAAAGTTGAAAATAGAGATACCCTATGACCTAGCACTAGTGAGTATTTACCCTAAAGATACAACGTAGTGATCCGAAGGGGCATGTGCACCCGAATGTTTATAGCAGCAATGTCCACAATAGCCAAACTATGGAAAGAGCCTAGGTGTCTGCCAAGAGATGAATGGATAAAGAAGATGTGATACACACACACACACACACACACACACATACACACATACACACACTGGAATACTATGCAGTAATAAAAAAAAAAAACAAAACCTGAAATGTTACCATTTGCAACGACGTGGATAGAACTAGAGGGTATTATGCTAAGTGAAGTAAGTCAATCAGAGAAAGACAATTATCACACGATTTCTCTGATATGAAGAATATGAGAGCCAGGGCGGGGTGTCGCGGGGGTTAGGAAGGGAAAAATGAAACAAGATCAGACTGAGGAGGGAGACAAACCATAGGAGACTCTTAATCCCAGGAAACAAACTGAGGGTTGCTGGAAGGGAGGAAAGGTGAGAGGGATGGGGTGGTAGGTGATGGACATTGGGGAGGGTATGTGCTATGGTGAGTGCTGTGAATTGTGTAAGACCGATGATTCACAGACCTGTACTCCTGAAACAAATAATACATTATATGTTAATAAAAAAAATAAAAAGCACTCTTTAAAAATAATTTAAGTTTATAAAAATAAATAAATGTATTTATTTTTAATGTTGACCATATGTTAACATGGCATTTTACTTGAAAAGGAAATAATCATTAAATAAGATTTACTCACATGCTTTATCTTTATTTTTCACTAAAACAAAAACAAAAAATAAACAGACCAAAACAAAACAAAACCCAAACAAAAACCTCTTATTACTTTGAATGGGGATTTGCTCTGACAAGAAAAAAATTTAAAAATGGTAAGCATGTAAAAGACTAAATCTCAGAGAAAATGGGATACAAATGTAACTCCAAAATCACTGTCATTTGCAGAACTATCTTTTCTCTAGCTTCTCGGAGTTTTGTACTAATTACATCTCAAAAAAATCAATAAAATAAAAAACAAAACTACCTAGAAAACAGAAATTAAGGAATATTAATTTTCTTTATTTCTCTGTTTAGGTAAGGCTTGGAAGCTTTGGAAGCTTGGATTCTACTTTCTGAAGTATCTACTCCAATCTGATTCAATGGGTATAATGTGCGAATTCCTTTCTAGGTTAAACATTAGAATAAATTGCTAGTAAAATTTGACAGTTTCCATCATTAACTGGTCAAGTTGGAAAAACCTGGAACTTGTTTTTTTGTTTGTTGGTTGGTTGGTTGATGTGTTTGCTTATTTGATAAAAACCCAATTATTTGTAATTCATGCCAGAGACCTTGAATCCTGGTCTCTTGGAAATTGTGGACCTATTGGTCACAACAATTTCATGTTCCTGACAATTATCTCTCAACTCCCTGTCTTGTTGTAATTTAAGTACCTCTAAGAAATACAACTATCTCCCTAACTTCCCTGGTGAATATTTCTAAAAATACCCACTTTAGCCATTGTCCATCATTAACACCCCATCCCCTCATCTTGCATGTGCTCCCTCCCACAGTGTTCAAATACTCTTTCTAAGAAAGTCTAGGATGAAAAACAGCTTTCTTTTGATAGCAGAGCTCCCTTTAGAGCAGGTAGTCTCTTCTCTCCAGTCTCCAGATTTATAGTCAAGGAGATAGAGTTGACAAATTTGGGGATTCCCGTTGTCAATTCCAGATAATCATGCAAAGTATCACAAGAAATAAAGTAAATACTGGCAGGAATTAAACACAGTCAATTAAATGGAGGACTCTTGGCTTCAGCTCAGGTCATGATCTCAGGGTCATGAGATTGAGCCCCATGCTGAGTGTGGAGTCTTCTTAAGACTCTCTCATCCTGGGGCGCCTGAGTGGCTCAGTGGGTTAAAGCCTCTGCCTTCGGCTCAGGTCATGATCTCAGGGTCCTGGGCTCTCTGCTCAGTGGGGAGCCTGCTTCCCCCCTCTCTCTGCCTCCTCTTTGACTACCCATGATCTCTCTCTCTGTCAAATAAATAAATAATAAAAAATCTAAAAAAAAAAAAAAAAAAAAGACTCTCTCACCCTCTACCTCTGCACCCCTCCTCAAATAAACAAATTTTAAAAAATACTGGCAGTATATGGTCAGTTTGCCTAAAACTGTTTTCTTTCAAACTTGTTTCTTCCTTATTTCTATCCCTTAAAGGGAAGATAAATAGTTTTAACAGTTAAGATTAAGAAACTCATATTTCTCTAATGAATTTTGATCGTACACAATGTGTGTAAATTGTCAGAACACAAAGCTAGTGTGTTAAGATAAAAATTAAGAAAAGGATTGAGAACAAAATTTTATTAGCATACTGCTGACAAAATAAATAGGGAAGCAATTTTGATCTGAATCTCTGGAAAAAGGTTTCAAGAATTTGTTTCATTTATACTGGGAGCTGAGTCCAAGCCAATATAAGATCTTGCAACATCTGATCTTATTTAAGCCCCGTGAACTCCTAATGTAACAGGAAAAACACATATTTGTGTATGTAATTTATATGCTATTTTAATCATTGTTTTTTTTTAATTTACAAGAATTGTTTGGATATCTGGGTTTATCACAGATAAATAGATACAGATATATTCACATATGAATATATTAATATATATCAATGTGATCTTCTCAAAGACATACTCCAAAAGTCCTAATAAGAAATACTTATTTGAGGGGTGCCTGGGTGGCTCAGTTGGTTAAGTGTCTGCCTTCAGTTAAGGTCCTGATCCCAGGGTCCCCCAGAGTGGGATTCCTGCTTAGCAGAGAGCCTGGTTCTTACTCTCCCTTTGCCTGCCACTCCCCCTGCTTGTGCACATGCACTCTCTCTCTCTCTCTCTGGGTCAAGTAAATAAGTAAAAATCTTTAAAAAAGAAGAAATACTTATTTGATTATTTAAACAGTTTTTTATACTGGGTAGGCCTCAAAGGGCACACTGGAATTCATTTAAAAACCTGAATGGAAAGAAATCAGAGAGGGAGACAAACCATGAGAGACTCTAGACTCTGAGAAACAAACTGACAGTTGCAGAAGTGAGTGGGGTGGGAGGATGGGGGTAAGTGGGTGATGGATCTTAAGGAGGATACGTGTTATGATAAGCCCTGGGTATTATATGCAACTAATGAATCATTGGAAACAACATCAAAAACTAATGATGTACACTATGTTGGCTAGTTGAACTTAATAAAAAATAAACTAAAAATTAAAAACAAAAAAAAAGTAAGGGTGGCTGGGAGGTAGGGGGGCGGTAGGGATAGGGTGGCTGGGTTATGGACATTGGGGAGGGTATGTGCTATGATAAGTACTGTGAAATGTGTAAGCCTGACAATTCACAGACATTTACCCTGGAGCAAATAATATATTATATGTTAATTAAAAAAAAAGTAACTAAGACACGGTACAACATCCCAAGAAGTAATTTAGAACCACCAAGCTTATTTTAGGTGCTGATGGAAAAAAAATAATTGCCAAGTTGGCATCCTGCACAGTGACTGAACAAAGGAATCTCGGTGTTTTGTATATATCTCTCAAGACTATTTGAAATTATGAAGGTGTGTAGCTAAGTATATTTCTCATATTCTCAATGCATTAAATTTACTATTTCCTGAATTACATGAATAGTTTACCAGTAACAAACAGTTATCAAATAAAAGAAAACAATATGCTAGCTATCAGTCTACGTGCTTGATAAGTGGCATCTATTAGCTCTTGTAATAATCCAAGGAGGTGTTACTATTATTTCAATTGGTTTATTTTCATTTATACAAATAAAAGGACATAAGCTATCAATACAAACAACAACAAAACTTATTCTGAAAAGAAAGAAAAAAGGAATAAGTGGTGGCAAGTCTTACCCCAAGATCACACAGCTTGGAATTCAGTTCAGTGTCCATCTAACAATAGCCTCTTTAGCAGAGTTTTTTCCAGATACTTTGGCACTGTAGAAACTTAACAAAATGTGTCCAAACATGATTGAATTTAACTAGAGACAATGCAAGGCAATAAGCTTAAGTGAAAAAGAACTGGGGAAGGGTGGTAGAACAGGTCAAAATAAGAATCTCATCTTGTGAATCATATAAATGAATAACAAAATGAGCAAATGTGCTTCTCTCTTTTGTAAAATTTAAGGATATAGCTATCTTTTACGAGAGCATGCATGAAGTACTCCTACTTTGTGACCTCTCAAAGTCCCTTTTATCTCATATAGTCTCTGATTCTATAATGACTACTGCTACCAATAATATTAGTAGACAGATAAGAAATAGACAGGGGGAAAAAGGGAAATCACCTCAAACAGCGATAACAGAAGGTGGAATTAAGTTATTGTTATACATGGCAGTTCTGCCTTTCAAGACGTCACTTTTGTAAAGCTCCTAAGAGAAAAGGGGATTTTCAAAAAAATGTTTCATATTAATTAAATTCCATATTGCATCAACCCATCATCCAGTGTATTATGATCATATTACGGGAAACAATTTGTCATTCAAGAACTTGCTAACAATCTCAATAGCAATGGTCTCTTAGAAACAGATCTTAAGAAGGTGAATAACAACAGGCATGTGTTGCTTGGGAACAGATTTTTCATCTCCCTGCTAGTCTGAATAGCCAGTTGATTTATTTAGGAACAAAAGCACAACATTCAATATCTTATGAAAGACACCTGCATAAAACACCTTAAAAACTAATGATTTCTAGTTATAATTTGAAAGATGTGTTCATGTACTAAACCAGAGTATAAAATCAGCCACTTTATCAATTCATACTAGTGGTTAGCTGTGAAAATTTAATGGACTACCAGGAAGCAGAAAGAAAGAAAATGTCTTTAGGGAAGAAAATGTCTTTGGGGGAAGGAAACTATGTGTAAACCTCAAGGGTAGAAATTGGAGAGTGTGGTATAAAGGAGCATGGAAATGTGAACCAATGTATATGAACAAGTGATTTTAAGCCACATATGCACAGATGAAGAAGTTATTATTATTTTCCCCACAACACTTGACTCATTCTAGAGTCGGTATCACAAAGGATACCGACTGGCTTGCATCTAAGGGCAAACACAGTGACTACACACATCTGAGAACCCCTTAATAACTGTGTCTATGTAGGGGCGCCCAGGTGGCTCAGTGGGTTAAAGCCTCTGCCTTCGGCTCAGGTCATGATCTCAGGGTCCTGGGATCAAGCCCCACATTGGGCTCTCTGCCCAGCGGGGAGCCTGCTTCCCTCTCTCTCTCTGGCTGCCTCTCTGTCTACTTGGGATCTCTCTCTCTGTCAAATAAATAAATAAAATATTAAAGAAAAATAACTGTGTCTATGTATAAACAACTTTGAGGTCTGATTCCACACTGTATCACAATAGCCAAGAACAAGGTCTCTGGAGTTATGCAGAAATTCCTGACCCCAGGGCTACCTCATTTTGGTATTGTAGATATTTATTTATTATACCACTAATACACTTGTTACTATTTATGCAGTGAGGAGAGTGGGGAGAAAAGATATAATTACAACCTTCAGGGAGATTCTAGTGAGTTCAAGGAGGTTCTATATGAGTGCCTTGTGGGCCTCATATAAATATACAAAATATATATATAAATATATATAATATATATAAATATATACATAAACATATAAAAATTATATATAAATTTATACATGTATATATAATTGTACTTTATGACCATGATGGTACAGATAGATTATACCAGCGTGTTAAGACATTTTTATTGGTAGTTTTTCTTCTGACGTGAAAAAACATTAGACATTTTTTGTGAGTCTTAGGTACTGTGCTCACTGTAACAGAGAAATCAGCCCTGCCTGTTTCCACTTAATACATTTACGACCTTTGGCAACTAAACCAACTCTCTATGCCTCAGCATCGTCATTTATAAAATGAGAGGACAGTAATAGTACCTATTCAATTTCGTTGGGTTGTTGTGAAGGATGGTGGGTGATAGGCTGGAGCAGGGGTGAGGATTGATGAGATAGGGAAGTCTAAGAGGCAAACTTGTTAGACAAGGATGAGAAATGGGAGTGGAGTGGCCTCAAGGAGGGTGAAATTTCTAAGCACGGTAACTCTTTTCTCTTGACTCAATGACTATGTTTCAACCATTTACATGCTGCTATTTTTCAAATATGGCTTCTACCAAGTTAAATGAAATATAAGTTGATCTGAACTTATCAACTTCATTCTTTTTGTCACAGTACATTTTTATCAGGCAACCCTCAAAAAAGTACAGTTACTCTTAATATAGTATTTAAGGAAAAATTTATAGCAAAAGAAGGTCATCATTGGTATAAAGGAGATAAGCTAGAAGATTAAAGAGTCAAAGTTCTTAAATCAAAGTTCAGAACTTAAAGACACCATGGTTTTTTAATGAAAGTCACACATTTTGCAGCAGATATCATTTGCCTAATGCCATAAATGGGTTATAACCCAAATTCCCTGATTCTTCCATTTGAGGCCCCACACTGAAAGTAGAGTATTTCTGAGACAATGATTTATAAATGACAATCATTACAGATTGTGGACTTTTGATAGAAGAAAAGCACTGTTTTCTTTAATTCAAAAAGATTTATCATACTGCAAATGTGCCTGTTAATGTTGACTCGGTGTTGAAAAAGAAAGACATATTAAAACTTTTTTTTTTTTAAAGATTTTATTTATTTGACAGAGAGAAACACAGCAAGAGAGGGAACACAAGCAGAAGGAATGGTAGCGAGAAAAGCAGGCTTCCTGCCGAGCGAGGAGCCTGATGCGGGGCTCGATCCCAGGACTCTGGGATCAGGATCTGAGCCAAAGGCAGATGCTTAACAACTGAGCCACTCAGGCGCCCCATGAAAGACATATTAAAACTTTTAAGGAACTTCTAGTTTAGGCAGCAGATTGCACATTCAATACATAATTTAAAAAGTTATCTGTATCATTGCAACTGTGTTAAGTCCTATAAAAGAGAAGCAAAGTTCCAGCAAAGTGGAAAATGGGAGCCCACAGTGAGTTTGAAGGATTCAGGAAGTGCTTCCTTGAGAAAGAATGACTGGAATGAGACACAAAGGTTAAGCTCAGACAGAGAAGGAGGAGAGTACTCCTGGCAGAGATTATGAAGGTGTGAGGAAGTGGCAATACACTCAAATCACTTCATGAGCAGAGAGAAAATCAGTTCAGCTGTGGCCTTATAAGTGAGGAGGAGAGTGGAGCAACATGCGGTTGGGGGCTAGGTGTGGACAAAATCATTCAGGAATTTACAAAATAAGGAAAGTGCCGTGTAGTTTATTTTCAGTGCAAAGGGCTGCCAGTTAGTGTTGATGTGGTATGAGAATAGAATGGATGACAACATTTTGTGGTAGTCTGGCAGTGGAATATGGAGAGAGAAAAGGAATTAAAATGTCTTTAAAGGTAAAATACACAAGACTTACTTTTTAATCGTAGGATGTAAGGAGTATGAAGGAATTATCCAAGATGATTTTGGTTGTCCGATACAATTACTGATGGATTCAGCAATGTTTTTTTAAGATGGTTTATAATGTGGAAGAGTTGGGGATTAAATGTTTTTCTTCCTCGTGGTTTTTTTTTTTTTCCTTCTAGTTCATCCTCTAAAGTTAGTTTAATAGGATTACAAGATCCAAACAAACCTAAGGTGGAGTCTGGAAAAACAAGTACCTGATAATTTATGACACCACTAGCTTGTATTTACTGGTACCTGCCATTTGCCAGACCCTTTTCTAAGATATTTATATGAATATTATATTTATACTCATCAAATCCTTACATGAAGTAGACATTATTTTTTTCTTATTTTACAGAGGAAGAAACTAAAGCACAGAAGTGAAAATAATTTAAGCAGTATGGAAATGACCAAGACAGATCTTAAGTTCAGGCTTTGTACTATCAAGTGGTATTACCTCTCTTAGCAAACCCTTCTAGTTTAATCTGAAACAAAAGGTGTAAAGGAGGCCTTAAAAACCCACTGAGGGCGTAGAGCATCTATGTGAAGAGGCTGGTTGAGAATTTGGGGCTTAAACTGTCAATAATATTATTGTTACTGTTCTGCTGTCCTCTTGGGAACAAGACGCATTGTAGTATATCCCTGCGTAAAGTTGGAAATTGAGAGATTTGTGTTACTGGCTCAAGTTCTCATAATAAATATAACTAAAGAGAGTATTTTGAATTTATTTTTCAGTCTTTTTCAAATGCTTTGTCATTTAAGAGCCTTCAGTTTTATGACACAGAAATAAGCACCAGAATGAACTTGGCTTTTATGAATAAAGAAGATATATTATCTTGTTATTATTTGGCAAAATCTTATAAAATCATTAATCATGCTAAAGCATGGAAAGCAAAGACCTGTGATCTCTGTTCTCTAAAGTAGATACATGAAACGTTAGCTTGCTTGGAAGAATAAGTGATGTCTTAAGTTACTGAATTGTTCAGTTTTATTACCACATGACTTCCATGTAATCAGTTCTTAGCAAAGCACTTTGCCATAACACATTTCATGGTTCATTGACAAAAATGATCCTTCAGCCCAGGTAAATAACAGTATATGTCATACATGTGTTATCAGATTCTGAGTCAAGCTTTGAGCACCGGAGGTAGTTAAATTTTTAGTAGGAAATGTAATTCATAAGTCACATTTAAAAAAAAAGAGTCTGAATAATATGTCTGCCTACAGTATCTTACATTGTTTTTACATTCTGTGAAAAAGTCCAAATGAACAGAATGTAGATATGAGTGCACCCGTGTACAATGATGATTCTTTCTTGTTAACTACTTTTAATGCAATAGCTCATCAATAATTATCAGGTATAAAGCACAATGTAAATGAATCCTACTTTAAATTTACATTATTTAGCTTAACTTGGAGATTATGAATAGAATTTATCTGACGTGGAACAGCATACTTTTAGTGAATGTTGATAAAAATCCTAGTAAGATCTTACTGTTCATAGAAATCTGTCTCTGAAGGACATAACCTTTTCTGTCATGATTGCAACTCTCATTGCAAAATGAGAAAATTAAATCACTTGGGAATGCTAGAAAAGACAGAAACTTTAAACTAAATGCCACTCATAACACTAGAAAGTAGAGTAAATGATGTCTTGACTTTGATACAAGAAAACATCTATGACATTATCTATCATTAAGTCGAAAAATCTGTCAGGTATGTTTTCCTTATGATGATGGTTTTTTTTAACTAAGACTGGGATTGAGCTGTTTAAATAATAATTGGCACATATATCAATTTAAACAAATTTCTCAGCCATCTTATAAAACTTAAACCAATGAGAGCTTCAGAGTTCTGGGTCCCTTAGCTGTTTCAAGCCTAAATAAATAATAAGCCTACATAAACCTTTTGCACTACCCTAACCCTCTGTCCTACCTCAATTCACCTTGGCCAAACATTCTCTTCTCTACATAGTTAGCTCAGGGGTATCTAGGATTCATGAAAATATAGTTATATAATATAGTTAGCAGCAGAACTTCCAAAGGTGGCATATGGGTAGAAAAAGTAAATTAATGCTATAGGGAGAAAAAATAATTTGGAAGAAAATTGTTGTTTGTTGTCAAGCAGCTATATCATTTTATACACACTTACAGAAAAAAAAAGAAATCTTGTTTTAAATTTAACTACATCTAAAATTACATATTAGAAATTTGGTGATAAATTGTCCCATAGATATTTTTCTCTAAGAAGGTAAGACCCAATTAGTTTATTCTCTTACTTATAAAATATCAAAACTTTCATGACTATTTATGTTTCTCCACTCATTATTTCTATTTTTGAAAGAACATGCAAAAGATCCATGATTTAGATCTAGCAGAAAAGGTGATGGTTGAGCCAAATTAACCTAAATTCAGAACAAGAGGGAATATGGAAAATTTTAGACTTCTCCTTTAAAAGGTTTGTTGGAAACTTTGTGTAATAGTAGACTGACTTTGAAACATTCATACAAAAATGTATGTGTGTGTATACTTGTATGCTTTCCCAAATACTAAATTGTAATTCATGTCTGAGGTTTTTTTGTTTTTTTTTTTTAAGGAGTAACTGGTACTTCATGATATGCCTACTTACAATGAATCTCTAGTATATAGTAAAAAGTCAAAGGAAATTTATCTCTAAAATTTAGTTTTTCTGAGCAATATTGAGATTGCAGTTAACAACTCAGGGATGCCTATGTGGCTCAGTCAGTTAAGGGTCTGCCTTTGGTTCAGGTCAGGATCCCAGGGTGCTGGGATCAAGTCCCACATCAGGCTCCTTGCTCAGGAGGGAGCCTGCCTCTCCCTCTGCCTGCTGTTCTCCCTGCTTGTGCTTCCTCTTTTGTTCTCTCTCTCTCTCTGACAAATAAAATCTTTAAAACAAAACAACAAGAAAAACAATCATCCACTCATTTGTAGAGTTAATAATACATGGATCAGTTGTTTTCAGGACATAATTTTCCTGGTAAAATTTTGTTATATCAAGAAAATGACATCTCTCACTTTGTAACTATCACATAACCATTGAAAGGGTCTTTATCCAAAAATATTTCAGGGTTTGTAAATTTTCCCAAGGGCCTCTCAACTTTGATATTTAAGCCATAAATCATATGATTTTGAAACATCAAACATGTCATCGTTCTTGTTAATTTTTCCTTAAGAGATAATTTTGGGTTTGGTCAACACTCTAATCCCAGTTACTCCCATATCTTCATCGACGACTTAACAAGTTTTCCAACAGTTCTCCAAGTAGCTCTCATCTACTTCATGGAATTCCATGGCTTTTCCCAAGATTTACTATGTAACTTTGCAACCCTGTTGCTTTGTATCTGAATATCATTGCCATATTTCAAAACTAAAAATCAGCAAGAGATCTAAAAGTGTTCAGGTGGTAAATAGTATTGTTCTGCGAGAAGACATGATTAAATAGAAACAAACTTTATAAGTAGTCACATTTTAGTAAACTTGGCTCACATAATGATGGATTTTGAGCCTCTAACTCAGGAGGCAGTAAACTTATTCTATAAAGAGCCCAGTGATAAATATTTTAGGTCTCTGTCACAACTAAGCTCAGTCATGGTAGCATCAAAGCAGTCACAGATAATACATGAAAGAATGAGCATGGCTGCAATCAAATAAAACTTTATTTGGTGCCAGGGTGGATTTTTTGTTGACACCCTCTCTAATTTAATAAATATTAGATAATGAAAATCCCTCTTCAAGAAAATATTTCTCCAGAAAATAAACAGAAAATGTGCACCTGAGTGGCTCAGTGGGTTAAAGCCTCTGCTTTCAGTTCAGGTCATGATCTCAGGGTCCTGGGATCAAGCCCTGCATCCGGCTCTCTGCTCGGCGAGGAGGCTTCTTCCTCGTCTCTCTGCCTGACTCTCTGCCTACTTGTGATCTCTCTCTTCCTGTCGAATAAATACATAAAATCTTAAAAAAAAAGAAACAGAAAAAAGGACTTCCCCTATGATGCCCCCCACATCTAACTACTTTTGAAATTAAATATCATTTGGATGTTTTTTAAACATAATCTCCTAAAGATCACTATTAACTATTTGATGCTGTACTTTCTCTCCCTCACTGTTATACTTTAAAGTATATGGAAGAATTTTCTTTAAAATTATCTGACAATGTATTTCTCAAATTTCCAAGTTTTTGACCCTCTCATTGTCATTATTACACATTAGTAACCCAGTTAACCCAACATGAATATGATAATCACATGGAAAACAAAATAGTTTGATGATGATGAAAATGGAAAGGTTATTACTTCAGAGTTAAAAGTAAAAAATAAATTGTTTATTTGAAGTCAATTGTTTATAATTATTTGCCCTTCATGATATGCCTCAATTAAGACATTGGGAAAGTTCCCATGGTGCCAAGTCATTAACTAGAAGTAATACAATGATCTATCTATTTTTTCCAATGTTGAAATAATGTGGCTAGTCATCTTTAGCCTAGTCCCTTTAGGCAGTATGATCAATCCAGTCAATAATAAAAAAGTAGATCAGTAAGTTGTCACCATCTTACACACACAAAGCTCTTTTGATTTTTGTGTGTAAAATGTTGCCTATGCTTCTCTATGCTATACGTAATTTTTATTAACTTGTTCATTTTACTACATTGCAGACTAAATTCAAGAATATGCAATTAATTTTTAAAGGGAAATAAGGCCTTCTTTACCCATTCCAGACCATTTGATTCTGATTTTCAAAATTTCTACTTTTAGCTTTGGTGGTATTGTGGTAAGCATAGCTCTCTTCCAAAATTTATACTTTTCTTCAATACTTTAAATTTTTTTTCCTTTCCTAGAAATGATTTCTAAAGAACAATTAGATATCATTGTTTAATTTAAAGCAAGTTGAATAACCTAAAATGCACAATATTTGTAAATGTCTCCTTGCAATTCATGCAAGTAAAGTTTCTTGCAAAATCTAAATAATGGCATATTTCTAAATAGTTACCACATCTTGCCCCGTCAATATTTTCTTGGAAGTATTTTGTTTTAATGGTAAAGAATAGAACATTTCAACTGGATGGCTATAAATAGGTATGGAAAAAAATCAGTGAATCCAATTTTTAAAATAATTAATGGAGAAAATCAGATTTCTCTATATTAATATTTCCTTCTTGTTACTGAAAGAAAAAAGATTAAGCCAAATGGGCATAGCTCTGAACCATTATAGTTTTTCCAATTTTCTACAATGAACCTTAGGACAATCTTTGTGGGCTAAAAAAAATAAAATTCTCTATAAAATTCTTTATAATATTATCAACATTTAGGATTTTCGGTGAAGCCCAATTTAGTCAGAGGAGGTCAAAATATGGGACAGCAGAGGAGTAAACCATTTGAAATCAGATTTTTTTTTTTTTCTCAAAACATACGACTCTTAGATAATAGGTCTCAGCATTTGGTATCTCCTATTACATGGATTGCCCATCAAAGAAGCTGTTGACTACTGCTGGATAAGTTACAGTTAAATAGTTTCTCTATTTACCAGTTTAGAATGAGATTCTCTTCATTCAGTAAGTCTTCCCTCCCCTACCCTTTTATCTCTAACTGACGCGAACGAAGTATTAGGATATATAACACTGACAAATAGAAATTATCATCAGTGTTACCAAATTATACAGTTTACTATGAGTAGAAAATTTTCTTTGTACATGTTATGCTTTGTGCAAACTATAATTCCAAAACAACAAAAATAATTAAAAGCAGTTAAAACTGGAGTGCCTGGGTGACTCAGTTGAGTGTCTGACTCGTCGTTTTGGCTCAGGTCAAGGTCTCAGTGTCCTGAGATCAAGCCTTGCATTGGGCTTGGCACTCAGCACAGAGTCTACTTGATTCTGTTTCTCCTCTCCCTTTGCCCCTCTGCCCACTTGCACAGGCACACCTTCTTTCTCTCACTCTAATAATAAATAAAATCGTAAAAATATATATAAATGTATATATAGCCTTTATCATGTGCTAAGCCATACTTTATGATATAGAAAGTTAGAAAAATCAATATAGGTATAGATATAGCAATATCTATATACATCACTTTATCAATCTACATATACATTTATAGACACATACACATATAAAAACGCATGCATGTATATATACAAATAAACTATTTTAATCCTCAAACAATTCTATAAAGCCAATTATATTATTATACACATTCTATAGATATGCAAAATGAGTCACTGAGTGTTGATTTGCTCCAACTCACAGAGCTATATTGGCAGAGCCAAGACTAGAATTCAGGTAGTCCAGCTTCAGAACCCATGCAATAACCACTCTTCACACAGTGTTACTGATGAAGCATTCCTTTCTCTTCCTAAGCCCTAATTCCATTAAAAATATTATTTTGATGGATCTACTGAGTGGCTCATTTGGTTGCGTGTCTGCCTTTGGCTCAGGTCATGATCTGAGGGGCCTGGGATTGAGTCCTGTGTCCGGCTCCCTGCTCAATGGAGTCTGCTTCTCCATCTCCCTCTGCCTCTCCTCCCACTGGTACTCACTCACTCTCTCATGCTCACTACCCGCCCCCATGAATAAATAAAATCTTTTAAAAATATTTTGAAAGGCTATACTCAAAATTTGCCTAAACTATACCATACAGCTTTAAAATGTTCTTTCATAAGTCCTTCCATGTATATATTAGAATTTATGACAATGCAAAGGCTTTTCTGGGAGCTGACCATTGTTTACACAACTATCTTCTACACTTGACTATAAGATTATTTTCAATTCATCCCATCTCCTAGCAGAGATCCTCAGAACACTTTTTTAAAATTACAATAATGAATAAATCAGTAAATTAGTCATCAGAACCAAATGTTAATCTATTATTCCCTTGTACTTGGCTTTATCAAAAAGACACAACTCATGAGAACAAGAATATATGCATGAAGTCTTTTCCAAACAACTAAATGGCAATATATGTTCTCAAGTCAATATACATTTCTGATTCATCATCTCTGACTCCTTTCAGTTAAAGCAGTGTATTTACATTACCCAAACAACCCTTCTCTCTCTGTTTTCCAATTAACAGGGTTTTAATACGTTTAGAAAATATATGGTTGTATTTAGCAAAACAACCAATTATGAGCCAGGTGTTTTAATTGTATAAATAGCCTAATATGTGGACTCCATTAATTATGGCAAGTCTTTATCTCAGCTCCAAATCATCCAACTAAAAATGGAATCAAGATTATTGCCCATTTCCTCAACTTATATCTAGATTGTGTTTTAATATCTCTTTACAGTTTTAAAGGATAGAATCAAGATCTCTAAGGCACATACAGCTCCTTGGTAATCACAAATACAAGATGGTATTAATAATAAACTTTTATTTCCATTCATTTTTCTCATTAATTCATTCTTTTAAATTTTGTATATTGCGATGGGATTTTTTTTTTCTCCCTCTGTTACAGATGTTTGGATTCTGTAATCCCCTGAGGTATGAGGAGCTGCATATCCCATCTGCAGTGATAAACATATCTGGTGATTAGAATTTCATACAAAGCAAAATACTAATACATCATTAAGCCTACAAAATATTTAGTCCCCCATATGTTGTTTGTGCTTCAGATTTCTCAAATATTTTGCTATAAAATATAATGCAGAATAAATAATATATAAAAGTAAAGTCAAAGAAAAGTAAAGAATATCTGGGTTTTTTAACTTCTTTGTTTTATATTTCATTTACATCAAGTATACAGTTCAACTCTCAGTATTCCTTACTCCCTTGACATGACACCTGAATATTCAGTGTATGAGGTTTGCAGAAGATATTGGTTTTATTAATACATTTGGCATTAAATTGAGCTTAATTTAAGATGGGTGGGAAAAATTCATTAGAAGTTCCCTGATTGGGCATTAATTGCCAGTCATCTTGCACAAAGTAAACTCTATTTTCCACAGTCTGTGCAATGGAGTGAGAATTCTGTTTTTGCTACAGAGTTTAAATGTAGCTTCATGTCTTGCTCCAACATTTAGGAAATCAATCAGTTGTTAAGCAAAACATACATACATTTCACTGCACAAATAAGTGAGCAAATTCCAAAGGGAAAATGTACCCCAAATAAGAAGTTGCAACATAAAGAGAGCAGAAAGCTAAAAAGAAAAAAAAAATTCCTTGGTGGCCTAGTATTAGCTTTATATCCAGCAACTGTACCAAACAGGAAGCAAAACCACATCAATTGTGTGAAATAGGACTATAGCAGTCACTCTTAAATTGGGACCGTCTAGTAATTATCAGCAGGTTAATGTGCTAATTTTTCAGCTTCAACTTTAGAGTCATTTACTTTTCCACTAGCTTTCTTGACCACTGTGTTATATAAATTCTGTCCACCATTTTCTTTTTCTGAGTTCATTTCATCTAGCATTCCTTCAGTCTGGGACTAGAATAGTAAATACTAGAGGGACTAAACAAGTCAGTTTCCTCTATTGAAAAGATATAAATGATACAATATTTCACCCAACCAACAAACAAAATCTAAGAACTAGATGCAGTACAGCTGTATATTTTAGTTTGAAATGTAAACATATATATGACCCTGGAGATTAAACAATTTAATATTTTTTCTCATTTAATAAAGACTGGGGCCTCCTGAGTATCTCCTGAGTACAAACACCTTAGAAGCATATTTTTCATAAAACTAAATTAACCCAAAATGGAAAAGACCTTTCAGGTCAGTCAGATCATCCCTTGGAGACCACAAAGGGCAGCTGCCTCGAATAAATACACCCCTGTTTGGTCCCCTCGAGTGTTAGAGTTCCCTAGTGTTAGGCAAGCTTCTGACCTTTTATTTACAGTGTTATTTATTATTCATATTTTATTAAATATTTAAAATGCCACCTATTGTATTTGATGACTATTATAAGAAGAAAAGGTCTCTATTCTTCAGATCTAGCTAGTTAATATCCTGGACTTGGCATTAATTATCTGAGACTTCCTTTCAAAAACTCCTGAAGCTCCATGCTTGTATTTAATAGCCAACAGTCGCAAACCACTTTGGTGGAAACCAAACATGGTCATGAAGATACCCAGACTCAGGAGCTATTCCTTCCTTGATCACTTCATTCATAAATGAAACCATTCTTTATTTCACTTCCTCAGGAGTACAGCTGATAACTGATATTTATTGTAGAGCATATAAAAGTGACAAGGAGGACATTTGTTAGAAAAAAAAAAGAAGATATTTTCTAAATTCAGTGTTGTTTCTTTCATAGGGGTGGTTTTTAGGCACATCCTGGTTATCATTTAATTACTTATTTGTAGTTTATTAAATCAACAGGGCCTTTGTTTGTCTGTCCCTGTCTGTCTGTTTTCATGGGGTCAGAATTTGAAGGTAAAGTGAAGGGGTATATTATCCTGATTATTTGACAGTTTGTCTCTTGAGCCTAACGTCTAGTTCTCCCTGCAGAGTTCTATATTCTCACAATAAGAGAAATATCCAAACTTCAGGTAAATTAATCCTGGGGCTGCGCATAGGAATTCTACCAGGAAAGATGATATCATTTGAGTGAACAATGAATCAACAAGTAAAACAAAAGGAAAAAAACCCAATAAAAAAAACCCCAAGCATCACTTTTCTCTAATGCTGAGAATCAATTCAGTCCAGCTGAAGAGAAACAGAGGTGCCTGGAGGAATTCAGTGGTGGGATGAGCTAGCTGCCCCTGGCCATGGAGAAGCAGTTCAAAAACCAGGCTGATAAATGGTAGGATAAGGGAACTTGGCATAGATCTAAACACATTTCCTGTTTCCACATTATTTATTCCACATTATTTAAAATGATAGTATATCTTCAGTTTAGTTGTATGTGATGCATGAAAGGCCTGGGAAGGAGAGCAACACTTTTGTCATAGCAGATGGTGTAACAATGGAAAGGACAAACCCAAGAGGTCAAGAGCAGGGTGACAGTGAAGAGCTTTGAGGACAAGGTCAGAGAGAAGAAGCAGATAAAATAGTTTCCATATGGGGCTTAGGAAAACCTGGGCAGGGAATAATGCCCCTCCCCTCAAATTAAGACTGTGCAAGTTCATGTGGTCATGATTTGGTTTATGCTAAATCTCATCCTTCTTCTTATTGCTAATTTTCATTCCTCAAATCCTTGTTATATGCCTCCATATTTATGTCTTATTATCCTCCTTATTTATTTCCTTACTCCACAGCCCTCAACAATTTCAATGGATTGTGACATCAGGTTTGATTTCTGACTCAATAGAGAACAGATGCTAATAAGATAAGTTGGACTTCCTGAGATTAAATCTTAGATCTGCCACTGATTGTGTGACCTTGGAAAAAGAAACTCATCAGAAACTCAGATTCCTTATGTATAATATGGGGAAAAATAGTACATACATAGATGTTTTTAATGAGTAAATAAGGTTATTTGGGAAAATCCCTTGGCAGAGTAACTGACATACAGTATTTTCCTATTAGCTCCAATTATTATTACTTATTGTCAGGTGATTCTAAATAGGTATTTCCAACCTTGATACTTATCCTCAGCTTCATACTTTATTTTCAGCCCTTTCCTCATTCTTTCTTACTACTATTGTATATTCAACATTTGTTAAGCTAAACTCATAGTGTTTATTTCCTTTTCAACCTAAGGCATTTCTCATGCTATTACCCACTTTTTCTCTCTATATCAGTCTAATCAGTTACAAAATTCTCTAGCTACTGCTGATACACTTCAGCAGTCCTTCCCTCCTTCCATTTCCTCTAGTGAAAACCTCAAACTCTGTATCCTAACTTTGCAATTATTGCAACTACCTCCTAACTTTCCTTTTCTTTTCTAATAACTTCCTGCTTTTATCACTTAGAACTTTGTGGACAAGTCAATATTCCTAAATCACAGATCTTAGTCTATAGACTTTCCAAGTTTACAGTGATCCTGTAAGCTCAGGCCTTATACAAATTTTGTCCCGATTTTCACTTCCAGCATTTACTACTTTCATACCAAAATTTAAGCTCTAATAAAATATGTTTAACTTCCCAGAGTGTTCTACATATTTCTCTACTTATCAGTCAAAATTTATTCTCCTTCTGAAATGTATTCATTATTATTATTTTCTATATAAAATAATAGGTACCTTTCCAGGACCAACTCTAATGATATGATATGTGTAAAACTTTTCTTGATTATGATGTTCCCTTGACCAAGCCCTTCTAACATTTGATTTATATATTTTTCCTGCCATTATAAGATAGGAAATGATAGGTATTTGTATATTTTATACATCTTTCTTTTGTCTTCCTTAGTTACAAGGTTCCTCCAGGAAGATTTATAAGCACAATTCAACCTTTTTTTTATATTAGTGCCCCACACAATGTGGGTGTCCCACTGGATGACATTCAGATATATAATTAATGGATACTCGGTCATTTCAAAAAGTGACAGAAAAATTTCTCATTTCATCCAGTTAAAATTAGTACTAAGTGACAAAAAAATTACTAATTAGTTTCATTATGGATATAAGCTCCAGGTAGTAATCTAGCCAAAAGCTTATTAATTTTAATTTGTTAAAGAATTAGGTCAAAAAGAAATTCAGTTATGTTTTTAACAAAGCAGAGTATGTTAGAGATGATGACACTCACTTACGCTCACATTGTGCTTATAGAATTTAATTATTAAAACCTAATGATGGTGGTTCTGATTTTGGATAGCCAGAGGACATCCTATCCAATTTCACCATCCCACATATAACAAATACAAAATCTGGAGTAACAATGAACTGAAGACCTTCAGAATGAAAAGAAAAACAGCACCTGAAGAAGACATGGTACTTTTGAATAAAGGATCATCTTGAAGTTCAGTTATCCATTTCTACAGCTTTAAGACTGAGAGCTAGTCATATCCAGTCCTGTGCCAGGTGGTAAAAACACAGACATTCTGGATTCAATAACTATAGAACAGCTTGTGGCAACCATATAAATTGAAAATTAATGAAGAGCCAGAAAGAAGATAACCAAATTTTGTGTACAAATTGCAAAAATCTAGCTGACCTCTGAACAATCCAAACATAGAACTGACTTGAATCTGACTCAAATTAACCAATCTATAAAAAATATCACTGAACTGAGATTTGAGGTACTCTCCTAAAGACAAAATTTTCAGTTTCTGTCTAACAAAGATAACTACCTGCTAAATCCATGAAAACAAACAAAAATCAACATTTTTCAGAGAAAGATAACCAAATCTAAAATTCTCACAATATACAATGAAAATATCTAGAGTACAATTCAAAATTACATGATATATGAAGTTTCAGGAAGATTTTTACAATTCTCGTACAAAAAGCCCTACCTGAAACAAGACAGTGATCCAAATATTAGAGCCATAATTATGCTAAAAAATGTAGAGACAAACAGTCTTCAATGAACAAATATTATATTTCAGAAACAAAATAAAAATAGTAGAAAACATGAAAGTTCTAAAACAACTGAAATTTAAACATTACTGGACATGTTTAACAGCCTAGTAGAGATAATAAAGGAAAAGTCAGTGAACGTGTAATAGAGTGATAGTAATTATTCCATTTGAAAGAGAGAGAGAAAATGTATTGTGAAAAATATGAAAACAAACTCAGACCTATACATAAGTTTTAAAAGGTGTAAATTTGTCTAACTGGAATCTCAGAAAAACAGAATAGAACAGAATAGGGGAAAAAGTTGTAATTGGTGAAAGGTATAAATTTACAGATTTGAGAAGCCCATTGAACTCCAGGCAGAAACGGGGAAACAACAACAACAACAAAACATAAGTGCCTCACAGTGAAAATGCTGCAAAGCAAGATAAACAAAATCTTAAAAGCAGTCAGAGAAAAAAACATCTTAATTACAGGAGAATATTTGAATTTTTGCTCATCAGAAACTGGGGACATCAGAAGACAGTGAAACAAATTTAAAATGTTAAAAGGAAAAAGAAAATAACATGCCTACCTAGACATCTTTTTTTAGCAAAAATACATTTCAAGAATAACAGATAAATAAAGACATTTTCAGATAAGAAAAAAAAAAGTTTTCATAATTCATTGCCAGCACACATGAATACAAGAAAGACTAAGGAAATTTTTCTGGCTAAAAGAAAATGAAAACATGGATACATGGATCCTCGGGAAAGAATAGAGGATCAGAAACGGTACATATCTGGGCAAATGTTAAAATCAAAACAAATATATATTTTTTTCCTATTAATTGATTTAAAAGAAAAAATATAATTGTCCTGTGAGCTTCTTCTTTTTTTTTTAAAGATTTTATTTATTTGACAGAGAAACACAGCGAGAGAGGGAACACAAGCAGAGGAATGGTAGCGGGAGAAGCAGGCTTCCTGCCTAGCAGGTAGCCCTATGTGGGGCTCAATCCCAGAACCCTGGGATCATGACCTGAGCTGAAGGCAGATGCTTAACGATTGAGCCACCCAGGCACCCCATCCTGTGAGCTTCTTAATATAGACATAGATATTACACATACAATAACTGTAACATGAAGAAGGAAGGGGAATTAAATAGACTTAAAAGGCTATAATGTTTCTTTATTTTAAATGAAATGATAGCAACATTAATTTCATACAGACTATGAAAGTTAAAGAAGTACCCTGTAATCCCAAGAGTAACCACTTGAGACATAATGCCAAATGAGTAGCAAAAAATTAAGAGATAAATAAACATAGAATTCTTAAAGTATAATTTAGTACATTTATAAAATGAAGAAAAGGAGGAACAATAAAAAATTCGAAGGACAAAGTAAAGACAAATAGCAAGATGGTAAACATAAGTCAAGCCATAACAAATTACATAAAATGCTAATGAACTAAATATACTCAGTAAAAGTCAAAAATTGTCAAAACTGACACAAAAGAAAGACTCAATAATATATGTAATATATATATATAACTTAAATAAAAAGACACAGGTTAAAAGCAAATGGATGGGAACAGATATCATTCAAAGGATAAGCAAGTAGGTTAACGGACTAAATTAATATCAGAAAAAAATTAATTACAAAGCCAAAGAAATATTACCAGAGAAAAGACATTTCAAAGTGATAAAAGATTTAATTCATGAAGATACAATTTTAAGTATGCATGTATCTAATGATGGAAACTCAACATATGTGAGATGCAAACCAACTGAATTAAAAATAGGAAAAGATAATACCAAACTTAGAGCCAGAGATTTAAATAGAACTCTCAGCACTAAACAGAACAAGACAGGAGAAAAAAAATCAGTAAAAATAGAGATGACTTCACCAGTACTATCAACCACATTGAGTTAATATAAATTTTTTACTATACAACAATATACCATCAACTTCAGAAAATACATTATTTTTCAGTTACAAAGAGCACATTCTCTAAATAGTCAAATTTGCTGTCTCATAGAAGAAACGTAAATTTAAAAAAATTCCAACTCTGCAGAGTATGTTGCTGCTATAAAGGAATTATTTAAAAAACCCAGCATATATATATTTTTAAAATATTTTACTTATTTATTTGACAGAGAGAGAGAGAGAAAGAGAGAGAGAGAGAGAATACATGCAGGGGGAATGGGAGAGGGAGAAACAGCTTGCTCGCTGAGCAGGGACCCCAATCCCGGGTTCCATCCCAGGACCCTGGAATGATGTCCTGAGCGGAAGGCATATGCTTAATGACTGAGCCACCCGGGCACTCTGAACCCAGCGTATTTTTAAGAATGCCCAACTATTTGGGTATTAAATAACATAATTCTGAAGTATCAAGGGTCAAATAATTTTTTAAAAAATCATAATGAAAAATAGACAATATTTTGAACTAAGTTATAATGAAAATATATTAAAAAATTTAGAATGCTAGTAAAGCAGTACGTTGAGGGAAATTTATAGCAATTAAGGTTTAATTTAAAAAATAAGATCTGAGGGGCAGATGGGTGGTTGGGTGGCTCAGTGGGTTAAGCCTCTGCCTTTGGCTCAGGTCATGATCTCAGGGTCCTGGGATTGAGCCCCGCGTGGTACTCTCTGCTCAGCAGGGAGCTTACTTCCTCCTCTCTCTCTGCCTACTTGTGATCTCTCTGTCAAATAAATAAAATCTTTAATAAAAAAATATTTTAAATGCTTTAAAAAAATAAGAACTGAAATTCCTGACCTATGGTTTTACTGTAAGAAGTTAGAAAAAGAAAAAAAAATACAAACCAAAAAGATAGCCAAAAGAAAAATTTTGGCTAAAGATGCAAGCTAGAGAAAATTTAAAAAGGTCAGAAGTAATTTTTCAAAAAGAATAACAATATAAATAAGCTTCTAACTAGACCAAGGGCAAGAAAAGAGAGCAAGCGAGAGCACACACAATTAGTATCAAGTATTAAAGAAATGTTACCATTAGTTAAATTATGGACATTAAATGGATAAAATAATTATGAGCAATTTCACTACCACAAATTTGACAGCCTACATAAATGAAAAAAATCCTTGAAAATTGTGAAAATAAGACAAATTTAAATAGAAAATACAGTATATCACTTTGTGTAAATAAAAAGTGGAATTTGTTATAGTGTATATTTTTTAAAAGATCCACAAGGAAAATTCCAGGTCCAGATGGTTTCATTTTTGAATTGTGCCCAAATTCTAAGGTAAAAATAAAATATATTTTATACAAAATTCTACTGAAAATTGAGAAGGAATACTTCCCACCCTGTCTTATGAGTTGAGCATAACTATAATACCAAAATCTGTCAACAATAGTACAAAATAAGACAATTACAGACCTTTCATGAATATGGATCAAGTTATTTCAAATTATTAGAAAGTCAAATCTGGTAATACATATTAGGATAATACAGAAAGACCTAGTAGAGTTTATCAAGAAGGAAAAGTCAGTTTCCATTTTGAAAATTAATGTAATTTACCATATTAACATAATCAAGCATTAAGAACACAGAAAGTACATAAATATATTGATAAAATTCAATACCTATTTATGATTAACGATAACAACAAACACCTCTCAGCCAACTACTAACAGAAGGAAACTTTCTCAACCTGATAAAGAGCATCTCTTTGTTTTTCTTTTTTTCTTTCTTTTTTTTTTTTAGATTTTATTTATTTATTTGACAGAGAGAGAGAGATCACAAGTAGGCAGAGAGGCAGGCAAAGAGAGAGGGGGAAGCAGGCTCCCCACTGAGCGGAGAGCCCAATGTGGGGCTCGATCCCAGGACCCTGAGATCATGACCTGAGCTGAAGGCAGAGGCTTTAACCCACTGAGCCACCCAGGCATCCCTGTTTTTCAGGAAAACCATAGCAAACACCCGCCATCAGGGTCAAAGTAAGGATGCCCACTAGTTCTAGCAACATTGTCCTTGGGATCCTAGCTCTTAAAATAATTCATTGAAAGACCTAAAAGTTGTAAAGATACCAAGGTATGAATTAATTGTCTTTATTTGCTGATAAACATTTACAAAGAAAATCCTAAGGAATCAACACAGCTATTCAAATTAATATCTTAGGTGGTGCTTGGGTGGCTCAGTCCATTGAGCATCTACGTTAGGCTTAAGTCATGATCTCAGGATCTTGAGATTGAGTCCCACATTGGGCTCCCTGCTCAGCTCCCTGCTTCTCCCCATACTTCTGCCCCTCCCCCTGCTCATGCGCCCTCTATCTCTATCTCTCTCAAATAAATAAAATCATTAGAGAAATAAATAAAAATAAAATTAACATCTTAGGATCTGAGGTTAACATATAAAAATCAATTATATTCTATTATGTCAGCAAGAGATAATTTGAAAATGAAGTTTTAAAGATTTACCTTTCAAGAGTTTCCAAAAAATATAAAACATTTGGGCTAAATATGAATTAACACATCTCTTCCCCGAAAATTACAAAGCATTGCTAGGAGGAAATAAAGAATCTAAAGGAATAGGAAATTATACCATATTCATGGGTTTTAATACTCTACATCATTGAGATGTATTTTTCCCAAAATTGATCCATAACAATAATCTCAATCATGATCTCAAAAGCCTATTTTGTAAACTTGGCATGCTAATTCTTAAATTTATATGACATTGAAAAGAACTAGAATATATAAAACAATCTTCAAATAGAAGAATAATGTGGGAAGACTTACAGTATCTGACATTAAGATTAACTGTAAAGCTATAGTAATCAGTAGAGTGTGATACTGAAATAAATATTACTGAATAAACAAATGGAAGACAAAAAGCCCAGAAATTATTGCACACACAGCCAGTTTTTTTAAACAACGGTGCTAAATCACTCCACTTTAGAAAAGAAGCTTTCCCAAAAATGGTTCTGGAAAAACTTAATATTAACGCAATAAAATATCTCATATGACACACAAAAATAATTGAAGATTCATCAGTGATTTAATTAAAATAGCTAAAAGTGTTAACATTTACAAGAAACAATAGGCAAATATCTTCATGACTTGGGAGTAGGTGAAGGTATTTATACAGATCAAAGAAAGCCAGAAATTTAATGGGATAAAAAAGTAAATTAGACTACCAAATTAAATAAACTGTGTTTCTCAAAAGACATTGTTAATAAAGTTAATAAGCTACAACTTGGAGAAAATATACACCGTCCATGATAATGGATGAAAATTTATAACATAATAATAAAAAAAAGCCTTCCTTTCTCAAAATAAGCAAAATATTTTAATAGACTTTTCACAAAGGCAGATAGATGAATGGTCCTTAAGTACATGGAAAAAGCTCAATATTGTTACTCTTTAGGGAAATGCACATATAAGTCACAAAGAGATAGAACTACATACCCACCAGAATGACTAAAACTGAGTGGCAACATACAACAAATGTGCCAAGAAAGTGCAACAACTACAACTCTCATGTTTTATTAATAGGAGTTTAAAATTTTATCTCTATTTTTAATCAAGAAAAATAAAAATGTATGTACACAAATGAATTTTATAATAATGCCCCATAATAGGTTTATCCATGATAGCCAAACATTATAAATACCCTAGGTATATATCAACAGCAAAGTGGATTAAAAAACCTATCGTGGGGCAGCTGCGTAGCTCAATCAGTTAAGCGTTTGCCTTCGGCTCAGACCATGATCCCGGGGTCCTGGAACGGAACCCCTCATTGGGCTCCCTGTTCAGCTAGGAGTCTGCTTTTCCCTCTCCCTTCCCCCACTGATGCTCACTTGCTCTCTCTCCCTCAAATAAATAAATAAATATTAAAAAACCCCTATTGCATATTCATACAGTAGAATACTATTCAGCAATAAAAAGGAAAGAAGATAGACAAAGCAGCGTGGACATTTAGATATATTCATATATAAACACACCATACATTTTTATGTATTTAAAAAGAGATAGAAGTACATAATGTATGCTTTAATTTATATGAAACTGGAATAAGAAAAAATATTCTGTATTGAAAAATAATCCAAAACAACATTTGTCTCTGGAGGGTGTGGATGGAAATTGATAGAAATAAAACATAAGGACCTTTTCTAGATTGAATGATTCAAATGTTCTATTGCATGACAGGAGTCTTTGCTACACAACTTATTTGTACTCATCAAAACTCAGTCAATTTATACTTAAGAGTCTCCAATACTTCTTTGTTTCATTGCATGTAAATTTTGATTCAAAAAGTAAACATTGCACACAAATCTTGGAGTCTAGTTAATGATATGCCAGCTGAACAATTTTGGACACAGTGTACTGATGTCTGAAATTTAGTATAAAATTTAACAAAAACAGGATGAACTGATGGATAGAGAGATGCATGCATTCATAGATAATGTGGTTGAAAAAGAAGAGTGGAGTTAATATGAGTGGTAAGATTTCAAAAGCTGAAACTATGGGAGTGTTATTCAGTCATAAAACAAGAATGCAATCTTGCCATTTGTGACAATACAGATGGACCTAAGTATTATGTTAAGTGACATAAGTCAGACATAGAAAGACAAATATCATATCACTTCACTTATATGTGGAATCCAAAAAACAAAACAAACCAACAAACAAAATGAAACAGAAACAGACGGAGAGAGAATTGATGGTTGCCAGGACAGGGTAGGAGGATGGGCTAAATAGGGGAAGGGAATTAAAAGATACAAACTTCCAGTTATAAAATAAGTAAGTCATAAGGAAGTAAAGTACAACATAGGAAATATAGTTAATAATACTCTAGTATTATTGTATGGTGAAATGTATTTCACCATTTGTATTATATATGTATATGCAATATGTACATGTATATGTATATATGTATATGTGCATATACAATATGTATATATATACAATATATACATACATATGATACATACATATAATACGTGCATAAGTGTATATGTGCATATACAATACATATGTATACACAATATGTATATACGTATGTATATACAATACATACATACAAATGTATCTATGGTGAAATCTTATGGTGGTAATCATTTCATAATGTATAATTACTATGCTGTATGTGTGAAACTAATATAATATTGTACGTCAACTCTACTTCTTTTAATTTTTTTTAAGTTTGCAGTTGGGTATACAGATTCGCTATAAATTTTTTAACTTTGGTATAGTTTGAAATGCTTCATAAGAAAATATTGGGAAAAGAGAAAAAAATCGATGATAACAGATATTTACATAATCTTATGATTATTTCTATATATGAAATTTTAGAATTATTTACATATAATTTTAACATATAATATATAAATGATACTTACATAATATCATTATACACACACTTCTATCATATAGGGTACAATAGCTTCTATCACCCAAGCCTTCCAACTTAGAAAAATCTTAGAAGCTCTGTCAAAATAAATAAATAAATAAATAGAAAGCAAAAAAACAAACAAAACCAAGCAAACCAAAATAAAAACAGCGAATGGAAGCTATTGGTAATATCTTGAGACTATCCAAGGCAGCCAAGACTTGAGAAGCCATGTTTTCAGAATAAAAGAAAAAGCTCCAAGATGAGCAAAATTTTGTGAGTTTTTGCATTGAGCTATTTGCCGTGCCTTAAGCTGTTTGGGATGAGGGACAGTGCCAAAAGCAGCAGTTTAAACTTTCTGTGATCCCTCAGGGATGCAGGATAAAAACCACATTTCAAGTTTACCAAGAAGGCCATGTCTTGGGGGGCCCAGATCCCAGGGAAATAAAGGATTACAGGATTTTGCATTATTTTTCCCCTCAAGCTATTTGTCAATTTCTAAGTCAGTAGGGAAGAGATTAAGGATCCAAAGAGAAAACTGCATCTAAGAGGGAAAGAGAAGTAACAGCATTTTTGGAAGTCTCACTTTCCTGTGGTCACAAAAATTGGAGCTTGAAAATGCCATAAAGGAGGAGCTCTGTTTAACATCCTCCTTCCAGGCTTTCAGTTGAAAGCCCGGAGCGCTGTGCTTGAGATATATAGGCAAACTGGAAATAGTGTAGAGCTCAAAAAGACTGAAACACAGACTTAGACCTTCTCGAGCTCTGATTGTCTTTCCTCTAATTACCTGTCAGAAGAAAACTAAGTCCTCTCTGGAAGAAAACATCATATTCAACAACCTCTATTTTTTTTTTTAATACACAGTGTTCAGAAATGAGTTTAAAAAGACTGGACGTACCACTTCCATTCAACATTGTACTGGAGTTACCAGTTTAATAAGATAAGAGGGAGAAATCAAGATGTAAGGACTTGAAAGAAATGACACTGTCTTTATTCTCTAACAAAATAATTATGTGCATAAAAAAAATCTAAAGGAACCTAACAATTATTAGTAAGAAAATTTAGCAGGTTTGCAAGGGAGAATGTCAGGATATAAAAATCAGATGCATTTCCCATATACAAGCAACAAACAACCAAAATTGAAAACTTAACACTTATGGCAGAGCACAGAGGAATCTTAGAGCAGTTAAAATACTCTGTATGGTATTATAGTGATAGATTCATGTCATTATACATTTGCCCAAACACACGGAAAGTATTACATCAAGAGTAAACCATAGGGGCACCTGGGTGGCTCAGTTGTTAAGCTTAAGTGTCTGTCTTAGGCTCAGGTCTTGATCCCAGGGTCCTGGGATCCAGCCCTCATCAGGCTCCCTGCTGGGGGTAGGGGGAGGAGGTGGGCTGCTTCTACCTCTCCCACTCCCCTTGCTTGTATTCCTTCTCTTGTCTCTCTTTCTGTCAAATAAATAAATAAAATCTTTAAAAAAAAAAAAAGAGTGAACCATATAAACTATGGATTTGGGGTAATTATGGTCTGTCAATGGAGGCTCATCAGTTGTAACAAATGTACCTCTTTGGTGCTGGAAATGTTGATAATTTGGGGGGCTATGTGTGTGGAGGCATGGAATATATGGGAAATCTGTATCTTCCACTCACTTTTGCCATGAACCTAAAACTGCTCTAAAAATATGAAGATTTTTTTAAAAATTTACAAAAGACCATAAAATATCAAACATACAAAAAAAAAAATCTGTAAGAGTTATGAACAACCTCTAGATAACTTTCTATAAAACACCACTGAAAAACTAAACATTAAAATAAGTTGAGCCTTAGCCAAGATAATTTTGAAGATGAACAAATTGAACAACTTCCCCGACCAGATACCAAGCCTTGTCTTACTAGAAAGCCTCAGTAATTAATACAGTATAATTTTGTAAATGAATCCTAAAATAGTAACTTTTTAGACCTTTTGTAAAGGTACCACTGACCAAGATGGGAAAAGGATAGTCTTTTCATTAGGTGATGTCTGGTCAATCAAAAACCATCATAAAAATGAATCTTGTTTATTTTAAATTATACACAAAAATGAATTAAGGTAGGTTTTAGACCTACGCATGAATCTAAAACAATAAAATTTCTCAGTGTGCCTGGGTGGCTCAGGTCAGTTAGGTGTCTGACTCTTGATTTCGGTTCAGGTCGTGATCTGAGGATTGTGATTATTAACAGGGTAGATGATAGGGTTGCTAAGGGACCTGGGTAGATTTCTGGGCTTTTGGTAGTATTCTACTTCTTCATCAGGATTGCAGTTACACAGGTGTGTTTTCTCTTTTAAAAAGTCATCGAGTAAATATGATATACAACTTTTCAACATGTGTATTATACTTCAATACAAAATTTTTCTTTAAAAATGATGGTGCAAACTCAGTAAACCTCCAGAACCTCTAGAATGAGATTCCTATTTCTTATTTACCAAAAGACAGGATAGTTTGAATATCTAGTCATCTGCATACGAACTTTCCTTTAGTAAACATAAATTAATACATAAATGTAATGATTTTAACATAGTCCTGTGATTCTTCCTGTTTTTCTGACCTGAGTATGTTTATATACCATACAGGGTTCTAAATTCCTTTTGAGAAGTTGGTCATTCATGAGTAAGATTCAGTCGAGGCCCCTATAAACCTGATAAATTAGAAAAAAATTAAAGGTGTTACCTGAAAGGGTGTTACAAAGAATATATGGTTATAGAATGGGCATCAAAAGCTTTCCAACTCACTCTTAATAGGAGCCACAAGAAATACTTGCTTATCGTCTCATGTTGATATGCTCATTAATTGGATCTTTCATTGCTGAACTTATTTTAAATTGGGATAAAGTAATAATTTGCATATGTGTGTATGTATTATATTTATGTAAATGCACATGTAAATTTTATATACTTATCTACATATATGACTAGGCCTGTTTTTTTGTAATATACTATGCCATGTTACTAAAAAGCTTTTAAAAATTTTGGTTTTGACTAGACAACTAAAATATGGCATACCAATAGTGAAACAATGTGACCTCACTCTAAATGTGCCTTTTTATTTCATTTTCTGCCCTTAAATAACTTGTAAGTTGTGATACTTGTATACAAATTATTATTATTAATTTATATATATACATATATTTTAAATTTTTGCTTCTTCCAAAAGCAAGGCAATCAGGTTAATAGTGATACTACCTATGGTTAGGAGTGACTGGTCATAGTCAGGTTCCTGGAATATATTATTACTACATTTGTGATATGATTTGTAATGAGAAAAAATAAATAGCAAAAGCATATGATTATTTCTGTAATTTAACTTACATTTTCTAAAACCAGTAATAACTAGTGTAATTTAGATCTCATAAAAGGAACAGAGATGCTCTACTGAATCTAAAATCAAAGCCCATGAAAACCTCTTATACACAATGTAAACAGACATGTTTAATATAAGCATCTGCCAATCTAATCTGATAATTTTGCTCATGTTGTATTTTTTGCCCATTTGGCATGTTTTTATGCAGAAATTTATATACAACACTGTATCAGCATATATGCAGTATACAACCAGCTGTGTCCTATTATATGTTTTATAGAAAAAATTTGACAAAGAAAATTGCTTTATAATAAAATATAGGGAGAAATTATAAGATGAGAAGCCTGTTGACCTATTTTCCAACTGAGCGCACAAGGGAATATCCCATACCTAGACTTTTGAGCGTAATGCTGACTACCCTTAAACAGATTTGCATATGTGCTCCAATGCAAAACTTATACATTTGCTTCACAAATGAGCCTACCACTTTTGAAGGCAATCTTTTCAAAAACAGGAAACAGAAGCATGTACTTTACTTCCCAAAAGGGGATTCTTTCTGGAAAAAGTTCCCCCCAATCAGAAAATTGTAGTTCTTAGTAAAGAGAGTAAACAGTGATGGTGAGTAACAATGCACAATCAGAAACATGCAGGAGATGAGCAGCTGCCAGTAGTTAGCATAGCTTCTGTTCACTGTTCTCCAAAGTACTGTTTATATTATGGTGGGCTTGGGAGTGGATCAAGAAAATACAATTGTACAAAATGAATATAGGTCATAATCCTCCTATAAGTGCTGCTCCTCCCATCTTCCACCTCCAGTTAATTTTTTCTGTATGTTTATTTGGTGAGCTTTCTCTAGTAAGAATCCTTTGATCAGCTATCGGCGAGTCAGCTACATTCACTAGTAAACATCTCCTGCATACTTCTTCGGTTTTAGCAGTCCATTGTCTTAGAATATTTCAGACACCTTGTCAAGATTTTCTCTTCTTTTCTGCGAGGGGCACCTGGGTGGCTCAGTGGGTTAAAGCCTCTGCCTTCAGCTCAGGTCATGATCTCAGGGCTCTCTGCTCAGCAGGGAGCCTGCTTCCCCCCTCTCTCTGCCTGCCTGTCTACCTACTTGTGATCTCCCTCTCCCTGTCAAATAAATAAATAAAATTAAAAAAAAAAAAAAGATTTCCTCTTCTGCGAGATGGCCACAAAGGAATTCATTTTTCTCATGGCATTCAACTTTTGACTAATTCTCTTCATTTTTGTGCAAGTCTCATCAGTCAATTTTGTTCTATTTGGTGGCCCATGTCAGTATAAATATGGTATGGCAGTATCTCTCTCTGTAACTGTTAAATGTATCCAGAGGTGAAAAAGTGTGTTTTCAAAAAGCTGCAAGGTGGTTGTGATACACTTCCCACCAGATCTAAGTCACTGACTTAATAGACAACAGTGCACTGGTCTAATGGACTTTCAATGTTTCTGGTTATGCCAGTGACTGGCTCTAGGGGATTAACACAGCAGCTTCCTTCTCTGAGTTAACTTCCCACATAGTTGATCACAAAGACGCAATGCTCATCAGAGTGGTATATTTTAGTTCATGGTTGTAGATCCCATAGGGTATTAATACCCTGGAATTCTGAGATTTATCTCTTGAGTGTGCCTTTCAGTTAATCTGTCTTTGAGTTTGCAAGACTTTCAAGGGAGAGGGTCAGGTTCTGGAATATAAGAACTTCATTGGCGTATGGCCTGAGTTGCCCAGCTTTGTTCCACTTGCCTCATTTGAAACCAGCATCATTTAACTTCCACTATGAATAGATTAGCTCTCACTTAACTGCCCTTTCTATTAAAACCTTTAAGTATTTATGACATTTATCCTAAGGTCACACAGTAACCAGATTTGGGCAATAGGCATTTTTAGTGCCTCTTTCCAGTTCTAGTTCCCTTATAGTATTCCCTGCCTTCGCAGGATCATACCCAGAACACTACTATGGGAAATAATAAGTACTAATATGTTTATAATAAAAATAAAAATTTCCACAAAACCCTCTAAGGTTGGTCCTACTATTTTCCCTGTTTTACAGTTAAGACAACTGAAGCACAGAGAGAGTAAGCAACTCTCAGGAAGTGATATAATTAAGAAGGTATCGTCCCAGGCCTGCAGGTGATCAACCTCATCAGAGCAGTCAGCTGTGCTGAATCAGAGGCTGATGTTACTAAGCATATACACTCACACTCACAGGTTAACGTGCTACTATTCACAAAGATGCTTTGAGGCTTAGGTTTTTGTTTAGAAGGAATATATTTTTTTTAAGATTTATTCATTTCTTTATCATTTCAAGAAAGAGAGCACAAGAGCAAGACAGCGTGAGGGGGCAGGGAGAGGGAGAGAGAGCCGTAAGCACACTCTGTGCTGAGCATGGAGTCCAGCTCAAGGCTTGATATCATGACCCTGAGATCATGACCGGAGCTAAAACCCAGACCCAGATGCTTAACTGACTGTGCCACCCAGGCGCCCCAGTTTAGAGGGAGTATCTTAAAGGTAAGAGGTGTTAGGTATTGCTGGAAGGTCAGGGAAGTAATGAGTTTTGGATAGACAGAATTACTAGTAGACTTTCATACCAGACTATGTTAAACTGCTGCCCAATTCACCCAAGGCATATGAGATCAGCTGTATGTAGTGATTTCAGTTTAGGGAATTACAATGCTGTTTCATCATCCCCCGCAGGAAAATAACAATTCTTCTGATAACTATTATCACAGAGCATGTACCATTTACCAGTAACTGTCCTAAGTATTTTAGCTTCATTTAAAAAATTGGTGTATGGAGACGATGGTGAGGGCTCACTAATAGTGGTGGATATAATATAATCTTTTGGGAACTAAGCTATTAAAATCCATATACAATGGATGTGACCAATATTTCTTACAAATGCATGAAAAATTCATAATTCTGATACAAGTGTAACGAGGAAAAAACTTCAAGGATGTAGGACAGGAATGTTATCACAATTGAAAAACTGAATCAAGTTGACTATGCCTTGTTCTGAGAAAGGTTATGATCAGGCGAAGGAAAAATTAGATTGGTTCAGTGACAGAGCTGGAACAAACAAGTGACAAACACGGAAATATTGTCAGGTCCTATCCAGATACTGTATGAGGGAGGTGGTAGCCCCCGCCTTGAATTGCTACTTACCTGACATAGATACGTATTACAGAGACTGAGTCAAGCAAGCTCTCAGAGCCTATGGGCAAACATTTGAAATATATAAATGGCATTTCTTTTTCTGATTTAATATTTAAATTACTGTGATTATAAACTTTCACATGTGGTTTTAAGAAAACGTGCTGGGTAGATTGATAGTAACATCTGGCGTGTTTGATAGTTGTTTTTCCTATTGTAGATTAATACACTGGAATGTTGACATCTCCATGTAGCTCTGGCTCTACAGGCACATAGGATTAGACCAATAATGTGAGTCAGCCTATGGGTAATCAGTTAGTTTAAGAAAAAAATTTCTGAACCAGCAAGAAAGCCAGTCAGATTAGTTTTGGGGGTCAGTGTCATCTAGCGAGACATAGTGGCTTGCCATCACCTGGATAAGGCTCCTTCTGCCTATCTGGGTTCCACTAGCCATTCCATTTTAACTGTACTGATCCCTAATAATCACCACACAGAGTTCATTAGCTTTGTTTTTACTGATGAGAAGACTGAGGATCACAAAGATAAAATAACTCCCTCCAGGTTAATCGGCTAGTAGGTACAGAGCCAAATACTGAACCCAGAACTATTGAGCTGAAAATTCCACATTCTTTTCACTTTTGGCTAGGGTACATTCCCTGAAAGAAACATGAAGTTACACATCATTGACGTGGAGAAGATAGTATGCCTTAAAGAGGGTTCTTTTGTAAACTAGAAAAAGCCAACAGCAACCAAATCAGAGAACTTAACTAATAGGTAGGTTTTCGAAAGTTTTCACTTCTTATTTTTTATCAGTTTTCAGGAGGATAAAAAAAAAATCTTAAAGCTGTGTCCATGACAGACACCCGTAGGGGAAACACAGTGTCACTTATTGCTCACAAAGTGGGTTTAGTATATTGGAAGGCTGTTGCCTAAATAAGAAAATGCAAGCTGATGGTCCCTTCTCATATCTGATGTCTCCAATTATTCTAGAATAGGCAAAAGCAACAAATTGGCAGAAGATTCATAGGGAAAAATACATTTGTAAGAAAAGATTATTCATTATGCTAAATTGCATTTGTCTTTCATGAGAAGAGAGGGAGGGAGTATTAATATCACAGCTCAAATGACTCTCCCTTCACATAAAGACTATTTTTCAGATTTTTTGAGCCAAATTGCACTGTCAGAGAATCACTCCAAATTTCATAACCATTATTATGACTCAGGAGCATTATGAACTACTTACAGTAGAGTTTGCCTTAGGCACAATTGTGAAATAAGTGAAATATATCTTCTGGGTCCTTACTGTTCTTTCTCTATATTTCCCCCACCCCTTCTGGCACTGCCTGCTGCTGTCCCTTTTATTGTTTCTGTTAATGGAAGAGTCATCAGTCATTTACACTTTAGCATGAATATAGTTTAATTAGTATAATTAGTGCATTTCTTTACTTAGGTTTAGCTTATTTTACTTTTTTTAAAGATTTTATTTATTTGACACAGAGAAAGAGAGAAAGAAAACAAGTAGGGAGCAATAGAGGGAAAGGGAGAAGCAGGCTCCCTGTAGAGCAGACAGCCTGATGTGGGGTTCCATCCTAGGACCCTGGGATGATGACCTGAGCCAAAGGCAGCTGCTTAACCAACTGAGCCACTCAGGTGCCCCAGGGTGAGCTCATTTTAAGAATTATCTCAGGTTATATATAAATAATATATATATATATCTCAGGTTATATATAAATAAAAGGCTGAATTAAAAATTTTAAGACATCAGGGAGAAGATGGACGAGCCCTTGAGGAAATCATTGAGATATTTTGTGTTGTTCTTGAAATGATACTAATAAAGGCAATGACCTAGAGGAATGATGATAAATAGTCAATATTACAACTCTTCTAATTTTAAAGGAACACTATATCTAAAAACTAGGAATAAAGGAAAGATAAAGGAAGGTGTGATGAATCATCTTCTTGCAATAACACAATTTTAGATTAGATGGAATGTTCAACCTACCATCTGTCCTTTCTATTTTTCAAGTGTGCCCCGTCCTCTTTTTTTGGAAGCACACAGCTTTTGGTCCACATTCCACATAGTTTCTGCCTCCTAAAGCATTGTTTGTTCCTGGCTTCACATTTATTCTCATTCTCAGTGATGCATTCTCCACAAACCGGGGCTTCCATTTCTCAGTGCCATGTTTTCAACAAATGCTTATGCTAGATAATAATCTGATAAATTATTATTTACCCGAATATGCATGACTTAAAACTTCTTAAGGTTTTAGTCATCCATATTCTTAAATGTGTTTCTTTTTTAAATATGGTTTTGTTAAGAAAATGGAATGTGGCCTACCTTAATTATAAAGTTTTCAGCTTATAGCAGATACTCATTAACAGGTGTATAGGCAAGTGACCTTCTCTACTTCAGACCAGCAGCAAAAATAGCAGGACCAACAGCAGCCAGAGTAAGAGCAGTGGAGAAGCAACACAAACAACTACTAATACAAGGCAGGTGATTTTCTACTCTAGGTTTGATAAGACAGAACTCACCTCAATGGGGCTGAGGCAAGAATGGCATTCATTACACTGTGTGGTTGTCATACAGAATTTTATACAGGGTAAGCAGTTTTCCATTAATGTCTGTGGAGCTTCCATTCATTACATGCGTTAGAGGATGCAGAAATAGTTATCAATATCGAATAGCACTAGAACGATTAGATTTGCTGACAACCCCCCCCTCCCCATCTGTTCTAACTGATGCTTTAGAATTATTCCAATCACATCCTAAGTCCATCAGTGCTAATGCTTCCTGGAACAATCCCTAGAATACTACCTCTCTTCTAGTAGATACATTGTCTCTCTCTTCTGTAACCCAGAAATATCTAGAGTTTTTGATCTGGACTGCTGAAAGGAAGTTTGGATTAAAATCTTTAAGCAGTTACAGAAAATGAAGTGAATCCTTTCCCTATACAGGCATAACAAAGAGTAGCTGTGTGCATGCAGATAAATTCTCTTTCTCAGTCTAGCAGTTCAGATCCCATGACCATTCCTCTTTGATCTTCCTCATGGTCTTGCTATCACTTTGAAGCAGCATGGCACGCACTCTGGGCACCAGCTTATTAAATACAGGTTATTGTTAAAAGAAAATTCCGACTGAGACTGAGCTGATTCATGTATGGTCTCCCTTGTTTACTAAGAATACTTTTGACTGGAAAATATTAAAAGGAAGCCTGCTTTTCATTTTTTTTAAAGAAGTTTTAACTCTCTTTTATTTAGACAAAAATCTTTGAAGTAAATTTCACCGATCACTTCCCAAATTTGTTTAATCCCGAAGCCTTTGTACTTGAAGACAGTTCTGCACACAAATGACTCAGTTAAATATATATCCTACTGTCCCATTAACTAATATTGCCATTTCTTCCTTAAAAACAGAGGTTGCATAACCTAGGTGTTATTGGAAAGAGTGGAGTGATTTGGAAATGCTGGTTTTGCTTACCTTCATCAGTCAATTTTTGTAGCTTCTCTTTCTTCATAAGATTGAAACATGGAAAATTATATATAATTGCTATAAGATGCTATTTTTTCAAATTCAAATAATATATAACTATAAAATTATAATACTTTAAAAATCACATTACATATACACAGACAGAGATGTGTGTATATGTATATAGACCCTTGTGTAAGTTTGGATTATGGGTCAAACAGACCTAGGTTTTATGCATTGTACACACTATGTGGCCTTGAGAAGGTTTTGTAACCTCTCTGGACATCCATTTCCTCTTCTATAACATAGGATTGCTAAACCCACCCTGAAAAGCTGTTGTGAGAAATGATGAACATGACTACTGGAGTCCCTGACATTGAATAGGATCTAATGAATAGGGGCTGTTGCTGCTGTGTGTGCTGCTTGGGAGGTCATTAAACAGCCTTAAGTAAAGAAATATCCTTATCCACTCACTTAAGTTATTTCTGGGAGAAGTACCATCATAGGAAAACAAACCTGCAATTCAGAACACGTGCCCCGGAGACTTTCAGTCTGGTGTCTGTGTTTTATAGCCTGTTTGTTTTCTTTGTCCTTGGTACCATAATACCTACAGCATGTGTCACTTATAGAAGTCTCATGAGCCTCGAGTTTCACCTATTTTGGCTATTCTGGAGGAGGCTGACCTACCCTTTGGAGCCCTCCAATTTAATTTCCATTATGGAACAGTCCTTTAGTTAAAGTCAAACCATCTCAAACACATTTTAGATACCCTGTGATAATCCATTGAGATAGATGCTCTATTGAGGCAGTTAGCAACCACACGTAGATACTTTTATTAATGTAACTATATAATGCTCTAACCAGATGCTTTCTGAAAAAAATAATTCTAAAGAAAATACACTACAGTGAAGACACAGATTTATATGATCAGTACACTCTCATATCCAACAAACACACGGCTTAGTCATTCTAACTATTATACTGAGATTTTAAATCACATGATGTCATGCTCTGACTCTACCCTATTCATTGACAAAAAGACCATGGGCTGTATCAACCAATCTATATCCCTAATCAATTATTTATTAAACCCTTGCTGTGTGTGTCCCATTATAGTAAGTGTTGTGGCTGCATCTGTATACCTTATGCTGTTAAGATGGTTCTAGTAAAAGCTTGGAGATCCTCATATTACATGTCCAGCCTAGACTCTCAGCCCTCAGATACCATTCATTAAGTGTGAAGGTTTGAACAATACCCTTGAGCTTATTTGCTGCTTCCCTTTTGTCATCTGTGTAATGAGGAGACTGAATGAGATGATGTCCCTGGTCACTTATAGTTGTCAGATTCTATGATCCTCCTCCTCTTTCCTGAGATACTAGGTGAGATTTCCTGCACTGTTCATGGAACACACTCCTTATTCTAGCCGTAGGGAATTATATTCATATTTATCTCACTTCTAGAATTTTGCTAGTGCTAAAAATTTCCTCGGGGCATAGCTCTCTGCTCTTTACCAGAGTAACTCCAGATATCCTGTAGGCTCTAATTCAAATGTCATTTGTTTGTCCATAATCCCCTCCTCCCGTGATGAGCTGAGGGCTCCTCTTTTGTGCCCACAGTATCTTAAACTCCATCCGTTGCTTATAATTTTCATTACATAGCACTGTCTTGTTCATTTGTCTAATTGAATTATTCACTCAATGGTTGGTTTTGTGCCTTACTTGCCCATTAGGTTTTTGGCTTTAGTACGGGATCAGGCTTATGTTAGGTGCTCAAAGATTATTATTTTTTTTAGTTTAAATTCAAGTAGCCAATGTATAGTACATTGTTAGTTTGTGATATAATGGTCAATGATTCATTAGTTGTGTATAAGACCCAGTGCTCACCACATCATGTGCCCTACTTATTCCCCATCACCCAGTTACCCTTCCCCCACCCACCTGCCTTCCTGCAACCCTCAGTTTGTTCCCCACCCCACCCTACCCCCAAGGTCAAGAGTCTCTTGTGATTTATCTTCCTCTCTTATTTTTTCCTAAATGAATTGGGAGTTGAATTCTGTTTTAAATCCTTCAGTGGCTTCCACCTGGACACTGTGCTACTCTTCCCAGACTCCCTTTTAGGAAGGAGGAGCTTATCCAGTAGCTGAAGGCCTCGAAAGAGCTATCAGCGGTATCTCTCTCCAGGAACAGCCCTGGGCAGAAGGCTACAAATCCTTTCCAGGTGCAGCCTACCTGCAAGGATTGGTTGCTACGGGAGTATGAAAGCCCAGCCCCTTTGTCTAAATGCAGAGAAACTGACAGAGCCATTCCAGTGTCACATCTCCCTGTGGGGAAAGCTGACGGAAGCAAGTGAGGCAACTGCACTCGGTTCAGTTCCTCCATGCTCCCAATCCTGTTTTCCTCACTGTAAGTGTCGTGCTCTGAAGCACTCTCCAATGAACTTCCTGCCTGCAAAACTCCATTTCAGTCTGTTATCCAAGGAGCAGACTTCGGACACCATTGGTCTGAGAATAAAACTTCAAACCCTGTTGTACAACCACGAATGATCCGGCTCTTGTCCTTGCATCATTTCTCATCACCATAGTGCTTTTCTTCAGTAATACTGTCTGTCCTTTCTTATGTTCTGAACACTTCCATCCTATGTGGGTCTTTTACCTTTAGTCCCTCCATCTATAATGCTCTAGAATTCTCAGTGTATTTCAGGGATGGCTTGCTCATATTCCTAAGATATCACTTCTGGCACACTTCTCACAATCCTAGTTATTTACATGATAACATTTTTTATTACTAGCGATTATCACACTTCCTGATTTATTGCCCCCATTAACATTTAAGCATTTGAAGACAGAACTAATAATAGCAACAACACATTTATTATTAATTAGGCACAATTTGAAGAGCTTTGCATATTTAATCCCTCTAACAACCCTATAAATACAGTTATTACCTCAGTTTCACAGATGAGGAAACTGAGGCATGGAGAACCCACAGCAAGCAGGAGGTAACATTGGGGAATCTAACTACCAAGTCTGTGCTGCTAAACCATGTCTTAGGTACCATATAACATGCCTTGTGTGATGTGAAGTAAATTAACGAATTAATTGGAGAGCACAAAAACTATTTTTTTCGGTAATTTTTCTAGAGAGTGTATTACAGTCAAACATAAGAGCTTTAAATGTAATTTTAATTGCATGCAGCTTTGGAAAGAGAAACAAACATTTATGAATTCTATCTCACCTACTACTACATTGAATCAGTATTTCTAGTGCTGCTACAGAAAGAAGCATATTTTACACAAATGCCAAATCCATTACATTGCCTTCTATGCCCTCTGGTACTAGCGTTCCTAACCTCTCCTTAATAAGCCAACAGTTCAAATGGGAGTAAGCCATCCAAAGTAGACCTATCTGGAAATACTACATTTTGTTATATTAAGATAAAAATTAAGCTTAGTCCAAAATTAGAGGGCCCATGTTCTCCTTTTATATCACTATAGTATATTTAGCTTTATAAATTATAGAACAATCTAGCATATTTAGGTTTATAAATTATACAATGATTAATTCTGGTAATGCAATGCATAAGAAGTATTAGCTCTAATAAAATGTTCCATTCTCCAAAGTTACTTAGATGTTTTGTCTGTAAGAAGCCAAATTTCTGGAAGCAAAGTGAAAAATGTGATCAGTCATCTGAAAGTTTTGTCTAGATTATATTGAACATGTTGTTACTTAAAAATTAAAAAGTGTATTTTTTTTTACTTAGCATCCAGAATACTTGACAAAGACACTAACTCAATGGAATTTGGCTCTGTTTTTGTAGACTAATAATGCATAGTACATTCTTCCCCTAGATTTTGCTTAGGTATATTTAAAATTACAACATATTTTACTATATCTAAAATTCCTCGCATTCATATTATACTTAATTGAAAAGCATAATTAGAAGTGTGTTTAATAGGTTAATTACTGATAAATTATACAAAATGTGATAATCTTCTTTGGCATAACAATTTTGGAAGCCATTCGGCAAGATAGAGCATTGCTAAGGAGATTAGTTCTCTAGATCAATGTTTATTACTGGTCTTCTATTTTTATTCTCCAAACTTGAGTGTCAGTTATAAAATAATTCCTCCATAAACGTAACTAAATACTTATATATGTCTATCTTTGAAACTGTTATTTTTTCATAAAAATAATTTTTTTCTTAGTGTTTGTACATTTAGGAGAACAATTAAATTCTTGCCAAGAATAAGAAAAGTTAGTCCTAAACAACAATTATAATACAACCAGTCTGATCACATTACCATATGTAGTATCAGTAATGGATTTTCTAATTTCTTTTTCCTTTTAGAGTCATTACTATATACAAAGAGCGCTGGAGGTCCTTTAAATTTCTTTCTTCTCTCGTTTTTTTTTTTTTAATTTATTTCAAGAGAATATTTTCTGAAGCATATACCAGTTAAATCTTGAATTAGAATGCAAGTTGGAATAAACCACCTTTACAAAGTTTCCAAATAACATAAAACTTAAAAAGTCCTTCAAAATTTTAGGAACTATGTTTTATCTGCTTATCATTGTCATTGCTCTATTCTCTATTATCAGTGGAAGAGTCAATCTGAAGCAGCTCTTGTGGACACTTAGACCTTATATTTGCAAAAAATGAATTATTTAACATATAACCACCAGCCTAATCATGACAATAATTTAAAATTTCCTTCTCCTCTAATTAAGATAACCATTAGATAAGTGTGAATATGGTTTTTAAAACATCTTTGACAATATAAGAGTTTGGGAAGTATTTGACTAACTTGAAACCTAATTATTTAACTCAGCATTATCCAAAATACTTTAAAGAAAAAAAGTATTCTAACTGCTGAAAACATACTCTTCCAAAGTATGTGGTTACTTGTAAATGAAAAATTGAACTCTTCTCCCTTCTGAACACCACCTACTACAGTTCCATGAATGGAAATTATACAATTGAGAATGTCGATTTTTGTGGCAGTCTAAAGCAGGATTTTAAAACAAAAATATGTGGTAATTATTAAATAACTTTTACTTGAAGGCCTCAAAGTCATTGGCAACAATATCTGACTCATTATCATAGTGTTGCTGTTATTCATCTATACAAAAGGTTCACTGTCGTATTTATACCAATTTGAAAATTAAAATGAATATACTATGTCTGGAACCAAAAATATGTGCTATTATTTTATCATTTTTTACCAGTTGAATTCTGATTCATTAGGAAGAAATTTCTTTGGAACTTCTAAGTAGCAAATTAAAATATTCACTTCAGAATTAATACATATATATACTTCAATTTAAATTTTTTGAAGTGAGAAAATATAAGCTAGCCTGAGCATATAACGTATAGGGAATGGAATTCAATTACATATCATCATGAATAATATTGAATAAGTCAATTGAGAGTCATGTCTAAAGAGCTATACAATAGTAACTTCAAATTTAGTTTAAAAAAATTGTTTTTTACCTTTCAAATCACTCTAACTCTTGAGAGTGCTTCCTTATTCTTCTTCTATAGGAAAAGAATAAGCATAGAACTTGCATTAACAAATGGTCATCTTCATCATTGTATATTTGTATTATTATTATATATTATTTGTATTATTTATAATATATATTTGTATTATTACTTAATATTAATATAACATTATATATTGTATCACAATATATAATACTATAATATAATAATTATATATATTTATCTCAGTTGACTAATCATTTTAAGAGAAATTAGACATTTTGGCTTAAAATTTTAAACAATTATACAGGTATAAGTGAAAAGAAAAAGATAGTTGAATGGCATAGTCAGGAGGAGTCAACCAAGTCGTGATCATTAACCTTAGAAGACATATCATAGCAATAACATGAATTATATTTTTTCTTTTTTTCTTTTATGAATTATATTTCTAAGAAATGCCCATGCCATAGGTTTCCTGCCATTTGTACCTTTTTAGGTATTTAGAAGTCGTCTCAAAGAAAATCCTTTTGTAATGACAGGGTCTTTATATTAAATTTTAAAAACAAGCCATTTTAAATATTCTCTTTTAACATAACAGTATCTAACAGACTTCCCTCTTTGTCTAAATTCTATTTCAAAAATTAAAGTTGTCACTCACATTTTCCCTCTCAACATTGTCTCATTTAAGAATTGCATCTTTTGTAATAGGCATCCTTGGAGTGTTCTCCCCAATGAGGCCTCTCCCTCTGAGATTGGTGGTCCCACATATAAGGGGGGGGATCATAGCAACCGTATTTCTACTACATGACCCTGTTCCCTGCCAATACCTTCCTGGACAGGGAATGGATATATGGCCCACACTGGACATTCATATTTGTTCTTTCAGAGTTGCAACTGGACTGGGAGAAGTAAGTTAAGCACTAATTCCGCCCTCCCCCCCATGAACAAAAGGCATGTTATTTGTAACTGTGGGGAGGACTTTTGCCACAAAAGTACAATGCAGACAGCAGAGAAAGGACCAAGTGAAGATACAGGATTATGTATCTCAACGGAGTCTGGGAGTCAAGGTGCTGGAGGCTGAATGCTTTCTGGTCTCCATCTCGGTTCCTCCTGAGGTGGGAGTGTCTTTCTTCCCCTCCCACACTATGAGCTGGCTTTACATTTCTTAATCAATTTCTCATCCTTGTGTAAACAAGTGGCAGTAAGTTTTTGTGGTTTGAGCTCCAAAGAGCATTGATTAAGACATCCATTCTTTTGTATTAACACCATTTTCAACATTTTTATGTGTATAAATACACTTGGATATATATTTTATTATTATGAAAGTATATATAATTTTATTTGATATTTTAGCAACAAATTCAAGAATTATTATCCCCTTGGGGCGCCTGGGTGGCTCAGTGGGTTAAAGCCTCTGCCTTCGGCTCAGGTCATGATCTCAAGGTCCTGGGATCGAGCCCCGCATTGGGCTCTCTGCCCAGCAGGGAGCCTGCTTCCCCCTCTCTCTTTACCTGCCTCTCTGCCTACTTGTGATCTCTCTCTCTCTGTGTCAAATAAAAAAAAAAAAATTTATTATTCCCTCAATGGCATGTAAACATCAAAAAATGTTTCTTAACTTGGCAGTTTCTTGAAACATTTCTTTTCTTATAGTTAATCACCATGCCCTTCCTTGGGCTTGCTAGCATAGCTCCAACATTAACAAGCATATTACTTGTACAGTATGTCCACTTTTATCCAGTGTGATAATCATATCTCTACTTCTCTCTTAAAACCACAAGTCCTGAAAAGTAACATGATGTATGCTTACTAACCAAGCCACTTAGAAGCTATTCAGCAATTTCAGAGCTCCTGGACCTAGTAATATTGAACTGTGAGTCTGGAGTGCCTTCTGTAATACTTCACCAACAAGAACTCAAAAACAAACAAGCATCCCCTCCCCCCACCAAAAAAAAAAAAAAAACAGGGTTGCTATCTGGTCTGTAAAACAGATCTCTCCCTTTCATTTGTACTAAGAGAAGCCAGCAAGAAATTGTCAAGGACTATCTTGCTTAAATATTTTTAAAAGTGGTCTACTGTGAAAGTGAAAATTGTCTTTGAGGGAGGAGAAGCAGGAGAGAGAGAAAAAGGAGAGGGAAAGAAGAAGAGACAGAGAGAGACTTGATTAACTACTATTTTCTGTACTTGCTTCTACATATTTTAATGTGGTTTTACACATTTTACTTCCCTACATATTGTAATTGGAGTGTAGGGGCATATTTTTCATCAGAAAATCATTTCAGGGACTTTTTTGGGTAAAAACCTAATTAAGATAATATTGTTCTCACTGATCATGAGAGGAGTTAGTGTCACAAATGGTTTTTCAATTCGTCAGTTACTTGTAGTTAGCTACCAGTGAACAGTTACAAAGTATCTAGTGAGTCAGTTAACCATGAACACATATGGAGCAACTAGTATGCAAGGAACACTAGATTAGGCACACATAAGTGATATTAAAATAAAAATAAAATAAAAACTTCCCTCAAGGAGTTTTAGGGGAAAGTACAGGTGGGCGTAATTAAACATACGTAGCTTTCTAACGTTAAAAAATAAAGCAAGTACTGTCATATGCTACAATATGAATGAATCTTGAGGACACTACATTAAGTGAAATAAGCCAGTTACAGAATGACAAGTATTTCTTCATTCCACTTTATATGAAGTATCTAAAATAGTCAAACATACAGAAGCAGAGAGTAGAATGGTGTAGCAAGGGGCAGGGAAGAGGTAGAAACAAGGACATTTCCACTGGGCATAAGGTTTGTTATGTAAGATGATTGCATTCTAGAGATCTGCTATACAGACTTGTACCCATAGATAACAACCATACACTACACACTTAAAAATTTGTTAAGTGGGTAGATGTCATGTTCTTACCACCATAAAAAAAAATGAAAGAAAGCATCTTAAACATGTGCAAAAATCAGCTGAGAGATTGGAGCAAACCTATCTGCATGGGGAAAGGCTCCTCTGTCCATGAACTAGATGAGCACAGCAGAGTGCTGTCCAATATTGCTTTGTTGAGACAAGGGGGAGATGACTCGCGTGTGTTTGTATCATCTCTGCTCTGGTGTCAGCTGGCGGCAGCCGTGCCTCTGTGGCGGGGTCTGAGCACTGCCCAGCACATAGTAACACAGCAAGTGCCGCCTGGAGCGCCTGGTGCTGTGAGATGTGCCTCCTCTCTTCAGTTGGTCTCTGGCAGCGATTCAAATGCAAGTTAAATATGTTAGGTCTGGCTTTGCAAAACATCTCTAAGCAAGAACTCCCACTGAATAGTAAAATGAAAATTCTGCTCTTGAAAACCCCCAGAATTAGGTTTTATTTTCGACAACTCAGATAACAATAGAAGAAATTTGTCTTCGTACATTCAAAATGCTTCACATACATTATTTACACTTTCTACATTTGTGAAGAATTGGGAACAAAAAAAAAGAAAAAAATGCATGTGAGAAATCTAAAGCACAGAAATGCCCAGTGATTCTCCAAAGCCACACTGATAATGGTAATTTCTACCACAACTACTGCCCTGGCCACTAACACCTTTCTCTTCTCATGAAACCTACTACATACATATGTGCCAAGAAATTTGCAAAAGATTTCACATATTGCCTTTCTCCTATTTTTGATGATACCCCTGGAGGGGCTCTATCACCCTATTTTCTTGATGAGGAAAACAAGGCTTATAGAGTTAAGAAACGTGTCCAAGTACACAAAGCTATAAATGTATCCAAGCACTACAAAGCTAAAAGCTACCCTGCAATAGGGTTTTCTAATGCTGAAGCCCGTTCCTAACTACTATACCACCACCCTTGGTATCTTAGACAAGGCTTTTTAGTACATAGTCATATTCTGTTATTATGCTTCTGTATCTTATGTGCTATTTTCAAAACTAATTTACATATTTTATTCTCACTCAGTGTGCATAAAACTGGTCGATGATTCTCTAATACTATTTCAAATTGAAACACTTACCATGGCATGATAGACCGATGTGTGTGTTTGTGTATTCATCTATTTATTGTCTGTCTCCTTCACTAAAATGTAAAGTCCAGAACAGGGACTTTCTGTTTGAATCATTACTCTAGACCCAGACTCTAGAATAGTGTAGACATTTCATAGGTACATGGTGATTGAATAAATTATAATCTAGACCCAAAATATCAAGGACAACCTGTACTATACTAGATCAAAGCTATCATTATTTTTTAGATGTATTCATCATCAATAGCTCGTTAAACTTATTTTTACTTGAGCTATTTAGCCAGATTCTATAAGCACCCCAACATAATACAGGAAACATGCCATGATTGGACACAGCTATACTGATTTTAAGTGAAGGACAAACGAGCTAGGAGAATGAATATTCAAGAAACAATATCTTGTGGCAGAGAAAAATCAGTCTTTGAAGTTTCTGAAAATGGAATTCAAATCCTGACTCTGCCACGTATGTGACTACAGGTAAGTTATTTCTCTTCATGTATAAAAATGGGGAGTAATTAAGACTGAATGTAGAGATTACTATGAAAATGAGATAAAATATTAGTCTACAGCTTTTAAAGCTTAATTTTCTGCACTTCCTCTAAAATGCTGCCAAACAGTAGAGCACTCTCTTTCAAAAAATTGCAAATCTCTCTACCAAATCATCCATGGCAACAAAACAGAAGAGAAGAAGAAAAAAGATGCTGCAAGGCCCCCACAGACCTGGAGGTCAGCTGAGAAAACATCAGACAGAACATGGCATCCTGGGTGATACCTAAACAGAATGGCAAAGCCCACAGACGAAAGAGGAGGCATGAAAAGCAGCACAGAAAAGAAAGTGGACAACGTGGCTTTAGAACTTAGAACTGTGTGGGGGGCAAACTTCAGAAGCAGCTTAGTGCGATGGCGAGATAGTGAATAGAACTAAATTCAGACTAAAAAGCCAGAGCTTTTCATTTCAAAGAGAGGGACAGAAGGGCCAGGCTGGCTTATGTTTCAGGAAAGCTCCATAGAACTTCACAATCTTCGGGAATTCCCGAGGGTGTAAAAGTTCAATAAAAGAAAATTGGCTTAAAGGACTCAGAACTAAGTGAATATCTCAAGATTAGTTAGGTAGTCCACTTCTCTCCTTCCTTAGTTCTTTACACTGGACACAGTGAAAGCATCAGAAACAAAACTAAATAGTTATTAAGGAGATAGAAAAGCTTACAGGCAAGTACTAGGTGAAACTCTCAGGATAAGATTATAAACAGAGTTTGAAAGAATCCCTCCTCGTTTTTTAAAAGAATAGGTTGTGAGGTGATTAGCACTTGACCACATGGTGGATGGGAACAGAAATTTTTTAAACAATGTCTTTTTTTTTTGCTTTATTTTCAGGGTTCTTAAGTTAATTCTTAATTATTCTCAAGTAATGCTGGGTTTATACAATTTATAAAGAAAAACCTAAGTGAAATTTTTGTAATTATCCAGAGGATTTGGATATTTATAATAGCCAGTTTCGATAATACCCCTCAACATCATTAGCCACTTCTTTTTATTCATGTTTCCTGAAAGCATAAGCTTTATCTGACCATCTGATAAACAGTGTTAAGATACTTAAAACAGACATAATAAGAAAGAAAAGAGTAGAATTCTTTCTTGGAATAACATTTGGACTTTGACTTCAAAGTCTGCAGGCAGAGAACAGATATTATGTGGGGGCTGTTTTTACCAGTTAGTACATGAAACATTGTGTATTTTATAATAATAGTGTTTTTCATAAACTCTAAGATGTACCTTTTTAATAAAAAATAAAAGCAAACACTTATGCAGAAGGCACATGTTCCAGTTACCTGTCTTGTGCTTTGCACATATTAAAAGGTTTCACCCCCCAGGCAATTTTGTGGTAGGAACTATTATATCAATTATATAGATGAAGAAACTGAGGTACGTAACAAGTTGTATAAACTTCCTGAAATTACTTACCTAGTAAGCGGCAGAGAAGAGGTTTAAACATAGAAAGCTTAGCTGCATGTAGCGTAAGGCCACTCACGTCTTATTTGATTTAATTCAGAACAAAGTGGTAGACGAAACAAGTCTGTCTGCTATTGATCAGACCAAAATCTTAAGATGTAAATATATGTACTATCCTTATAGTAGGATATAACATTTACTCTCTCCTCTCAGATGAATTTTTTTGTTTGTTGAAACTTTTACCAAACTGTAGCAATACTCGTAACCATACATTATCATTTATTTTAATGCAGTTGTTCTTTTGATACAAAAGGAAGATTTAACCTATGAGTAAATGGCAAGGGAAGGGAAATGAGATCAAAGAGTACCACAGTTGAAAATGGGGTTTTACCACATTGAGAGAATGTTAGTGAGACACAGAAATGTGCATTAAAACTGAATAACAATGAGACAGAAGAAGAGAGCAGTAGAGAGCTCAGGGTATGAGGGAATCTGGTTTGTTATCTCAGGTAACCTTATATAAGTCACTAATTTCTCTCAAGCTTCTGGTTTCTTCACCTGTAAAGTGGAAGTAATCACGGAAGCTCCCTTATATGGTAGTTGTAAAAATTAAAAGAGTTCAATGAATTGTAGCTATTATTAACATTATACACATTATAAATGGCATTAAGGATATAAAAATTATACTTGATTTTTAAAAAGAGATTTAATAAATGAATAAAATAGTACCTTATAAGAAGTTGAAGACTACCACAGGAGTTGGTATAATCCCCCAAATCAGAGAAATACAGGTACTAATTCTCTTACTTTTAAGGGCAAAACTAATTGTTTTTGTTAATTCATTTGCCAAACCTATTTGAATTCTTTATGAAAGAGGAGCATAACAAAAATTAGGCTATTATAGACCTTTATGTATTTATAAGTCAACCTAGATGTGTGTGAATATATATTTAAAATTTATTCTATGACTACATAGTCACAACCATAAATACACATTTGTATACAGAACTTCAGTATACAAAATTAGCAATAGGGATCTTTATGATTTTATGGAGTTTTTTGGTTTCAGTTTTCCTTTCTTTGTTCCTTCCTTCCTTCCTTCCTTCCTTCCTTCCTTCCTTCCTTCCTTCCTTCCTTTGAGAGAGAGAAAGATAGCGACAGAGGGCACAAGTGTGATGAGTGAGCATGAGCAAGCATGAGCGGGGAGGAAAGGTAGAAGTAAGCTCTCTGCTGAGCAGGGAGCATGAATTGGGGCTTGATCCTGAGAGAGCAAAACAAGGCCAAATTCATTTTGTGCTACACCTGTCATCTTGTATATAACCCCTACAAGACCTGCTCCTGAGAAAGGTCACAGAATGTCAGAATATTGCCTAGCCAGTCCTTGAACCAGTTTGAGTTAGCCGATGGGAATGTGGAATCCCTAACCGCCATAGGATGTAAACCCCGCCTTTGACCTGCCAAGCTTGCGACTGGAGTAATAGGCTAGTTCATACAGTTACCTTACCCGCCAAACTTGTGTGCCAATTTAGACCAGAGTAATAGGCTAGTTCAAACGGTTACTATAGGGTAAATTGTGATTCAATTGGCCACCTGCGTGTGGGCCGACATGACTATGCAACTTTGTGCGTGTGTTACAACCTCATTGGCCACCTGTGTGTGGACCGACAATGACTATTCAACTTTCCATGTGTGTTACAGATCTCATTGGCCACCTGCCTGTGGATCGACATGACTATGCAACTTTCTGTGTGACCACTGGCCCCTGTAAAACTGTTACACCCTTTAACCTAGGGGTCCAAGTCCTGACCCCGCTGTGTCGGATATACTTGGGCCTAAGCTCGAGCTTACAAATAAACCCTGTGCGTTTGCATCAGTATCGGATCCTCAGTGGTCTCTCAGATTCGAAATCAGGGGCATTACAATCCCAGGACCCTGAGATCATGGCCTGAGGCAACAGCATATGTTCAACCGCCTGAGCCACCCAGGCAACACTGGTTTCAGTTTTTAAATGACCTTTCTCAAAATTTACATTGAATGTATATGAAGCATTCAAGATCCCTTGTCTTTATAAAGAGCTTAACCAAAGCATAACTTAGAGATACTTGACTTCCTGCCTACAGTTCTAAGTCAGTGTGTACACTGTTTAAAAGGGTATAGAATGGGTCCTCTGGTGGTTTTATGTGGACGGGTGATGCATGAAAATACTTCTAATAGCTTCCTGTTTTCTTGCATTTCACAGTAATGATTTCCTTTTAAAGTAGGGATACAAAATTTTATTTTGAAGCATTTTTGAATTTTTAAATGTTAAATTTTTAAAATTAATTATTTAAAAAGTATTAAAATTGTTATATAAGTGATTAAAACCCAAAAATAACAGAAATTAGGGAAACACTGGAAAGTACAAGCATTTAAACTTTTTTTGGAGAACAGCATTTTGTATCACATAATTTTCTACTGCATCTCAGAGTTTAATAAAACATAATCATCACCAGTTCAATAAATTATTTCAGTTGGCTATTCAGTGTGTGTAGGTAAAAAATGACTTATATTTTCTTTGTATGTGTATGTATGTATGTGTTGTTCAGTTCATATTTAAAGACCTATATACACAGTAATTACAGTTCAACTATCATTCACTATTAAAATCCTAACCATGTGTGTCTTTTTGTTTTCCCTTTTCAACTATTAAAAAACTGAGAATTTGATTTAAGAACTTTTGACTTCTCTGAATCCAACACTATGCTCTCACATGTACTGCCAAACCAATAGAAAGTGCATGCAGGGATAGACAGACAGACAGACAGACACACACACACACACACACACACACACACACACACTCAAAACACCACCTTGCCCCAACATCCCAACAGTTCCACAGTACTTAATTAAAAGCTACACTTTGTTAAGCAAATTAGGAGTTACAATAAAGTGGAGGGAGCATGTGAAATGAATAATTAACATTGTATAGACTTCAGCATCATAATTAAGATTAAACGCCACATATATTCAAACTAGATTAGCACAGCCATTGAAAGCAGTGATGTGCTCAGTGGGAGAATATGCTTTTGCTAAATAATGTTTTATGAAGAATATTCTAAAAACATTAAGCACAAGGTTGTCATATATAAAATGATTAAAGTTTTATACAAAAGCAGCTGTAATTCCAGTAAATGGAGTAATTTCATTTTCCTGCTGTTTTCACCTTTAGGAACATACTGTAAATGGAAAGAAAACTCCATGTGATATCTTATTAAATAGAGTATGAATCCCCTTGTTTGAGATTAATGAACTCTCACTACATAAATTTGGGGTAACAGACAATTCTAGGTACTTAACCTTACTTATTTCTTTGATATCCCGTGGAAAGATTTATTTCATTTAACTTTTTACTTAATGCATCCCTCAGTCGTGCAGGCAAGTGTTTTAAGGGGGCATTACTCAACATAAACACTGACTTAACTTATCTTTAACTAAATTCTTCCTTGCATAATGCCATAATTCCTCAAAACTCAGGCTGGACAATAGTCTTATATTTCCACAGCATGTACATTTCATGCATGTTGATAACTAGAATTCTATATGATGAGATCAGACTTGATGCTCAACACTTATATTCCCTTTCCTCCTTTGCTATTTCCCCCCAAATTTCAAGAAATTAGAATTTTAAAATAAAACCACAGCAAAATGTGATTTTTACACTAATTAATTTTATTGGTTATAGTCTTTTCTTGTCTAACCTACTTCTGCGTTTTGTTATTGACCTGGAACTGTTTAAAAGGAAAAAAAAATATTCAATCTAATTCCATAATGATATTTATTATCAATTTTCTTTTTACTGAGCTCTATGCCCAATGTGGGGCTCAAACTCATGACCCCAAAATCAAGAGTCACATGTTCTAAGGACTGAGTCGGCCAGGTACCCCAATATTTATTTTTTAATTAAAAAACAAAATGAATAAAAAGATTCAAAACTTATGTTTAAATCAAATATAATTTTATGAAAATAAACTTATTTTGAAATCAGATAATCTATACCCTGAATAAGCAAAAATCATATGCTTAAAGTGGGCAAGTACTGAATAAGTAATCCACTGAAACACTGAAAGAATGTTAGCAAGATTTACACATATAAAATTTTAAGCATCTCATTATTTTAAGATCTCATTATTTTGTTCTGTGGGAAAAAATCCTCTTCTAATGTTAAGATGAAAATTATACTATTGGGAGGTATCTATTCAGAAGAGAAAAAGGGAAAAATATAATTTTTGTTTGTTTTTTGTGCATTTTTTTCTTCCTATAATTAAATATATTGCACTCTAAAGTATTCCAAACAGCTTTTAGAAAGAGACAATTCAATGAATGTGTTTTTTTAATTAACTGATTTTTCGTCAGTCATTTGTGGAAAGGGATGGGAGAGAAATGGGAGGAAGAAAACAGTTCCCTTAAGGAAAATAGTATGATTGGTCAGTATGACTATTTAAAACAGAGAAGAATCTGAGATTTAATTCACCCTTTCAAATGCTTGTTTTATCAAAATCATACTATGAATTTGATTTCAGGGTAGGGTTGCTCCTATAAACTGAGGGACAGACTTCTAAAAAATTACTCATCCTTCTCTCCTTGATGATAAATTATTCAATGAAAATAGCATTCAATACTATAAAAACAAAATGAACCAAAATAGAAAAAAGATTTTGAATACCAAACCATAAGTTGTTACTCTCTCTCAGTACATCATAAATAAGCCAGAGGGAAATCCTATTAAATATCTGTCAGGCAAAATATTCAAAAAACCTGAAATTATGGAATTACTAAGAACACACCAGCTTTATTTATTTATTTTTTTACACCAGCTAACACTAGGACAGTCATGCAAATAATGGAAAGAATGGGTAACAACAACAAAAAATTGAGCTGATAAAGTCTAAAGAGGAAAAAAAATGCAAGTAGTATCTTTTTGCCAATTAAACAATTTTCTTTTTAAAAATTGTATTAGTCACCAGTTTTGGTGTTAAAAAAACATTATGGCTTTATGGATTCAAGCTTTAGGATGAAAGTTAGATATCATCACTATAACCTAAATTACATTTATAGCAACATAATTGCAGGTCCTACTAGTAGGTAGCACTAATAGTCTTATCAATTACAGTGCTGTAAACATTGTTTATGGCAGCATAAATATTGATATTAATGTAATCAAGAATCAATAGCAGTTATTCAAAGTGTCATGCAAAATATAACTAACTTATTAGATGAAATACTTAACTTTTAGCCTATGTGAAATGTATATTGCCATGTAAGGAAATTCTGTGTCAAATCTAATCTAATTTAAATATTTGATTACAAATGAAAAGAAAAACCGTATTCACTGGACATCCTGGACATGGCAAAAGTTTTTATTTTATAAAATAACATTTTATAATTTTATAATAATATTTTTTGTTTTCATTATGACACATAATTGTGTTATTTTATTTTGCATTAAAAACAGTATAAATAGATACAAACAACAGTGATTTTCAAATCTGTATGAATGAGTCTCATGAAGCAATCAAACCCAAACACAGTATTCCATTTTACTCTTGGTAAAAGTAACTTGAGAAAAACACTAACAACATTGTTGGAGTTCCTATAGCAAGATGCTATTTAATTCTTCTGCTGTAAAAGAGAGATTCTAATATGGACGCCAAAATTCTTGCTGCTTGGTGTGCATGCTCTGTATAATCCCCTCCCCTTGAGTATAGGTGGGCCTTATCAGATGAGTTCTAAAAGATGATCTAGAGGTGAGAGAGGAGGGAAAGAAGTCAGAGTTCTTAAGCTGCAATGAATGCTCTCCTGTTGGTCCTAAAATGAGTAAAATTACATGTTTGGGGGAGTCTCACATGGCACAGAACAGCAGGCTGCCCCTATAAGTTGAAAATAAGCAGCAAGTAAATGGGGTCCTCACTGATAGAACTGAAAGGAAATGAATTCTGCCAACAACCAGGGAGACTGCAAAGGGACTCTGAGCCTCAGATGAAAATACAAACCCACTCAGCACCATTATTGTGGCCTGACAAAACCCTGAGTAAGACCCAGTTAGCCTACACCCAGACTTCTCATCTATGGAGCTATGATGTAATAAGTGATGTTCTTTTAAGTCTCAAGTCTGTGCTATTTTATTACACACCAATACAATAGAAAAATATGCTTGCTTTACCCCTTCTGCCTAAAAATCTACTTATTTCTTCTACTTATCAGTTCTAGAAATAAAGCAATTGAAAACTTAAGAAATCACGGTGTTTTCCCTGATTCTCCATACTTTTTCCAACTCACAATGAAATCTATGATTTCATGCCTCCGGTTTGAAATGTGGGTGGGTGCCCATGCTGATTATCTACAAATACCTATGATGTCTGCATATGCATGACGCATAAATGTAAACTTCCCTGGTGTACACACGCAGAATCATGGGACTTTGAAAAAATCAACTTGGAAGGATCACAGCATAAAACCTACGTGAATTTTAAATTTAAGTCCAAATTGTAGGAACAAGCAAGATGTGTGTCACTCTATTATTGGGTAACAGAATAAATTAGTTGTTTTAAAACTCAAATAGGATTTCCTTGCTCAAACTCCCCATATTACAAAACAAACAAACAAATAAACAAACAAACAAAAAAAACCAACCAGGCCTAAGAGTTGAAGTATATTCCCCAATTTTACCCAAATAGTAACATGGTCTAGAAATATCCCACTTTCAAGAAAAGAAGGGGAAACAAACTTATTATCTATCATATGCCATGTGCAGACTAGATGATTTTACTATTTAATATCCTATAATTATCTGCCACATTCGTAGGGCAGATTAGAAAGAACAATACCCATGGTCTAAAAGTCAGGTAGCATCAATATATGAACCAACAAATGTAACATAAGAGGGAGTCCTATGCAGACTGGGAACTGGGAGATTATATCTATACAAATGCTGAAAAAAAAAAACCACCAAATTTTGAAAAATCCTCTCATGACCTATTGAAATATACTGCTCCCTATCGCTTATAAGAAAACCATGGTTAAATGGTTAGGAACAGAAACTTCGTGAGTTATGTTCAGGAACCCCTGTTAGTAAAGTACCTAATCTTGCTAAGCTTCATTTTTCTCACTCTTAAAATGGTATAAAATAGTGTCTATTCTGAAGTAGTCATAAGAATTAAATCAGATAATACAGGTAAAACACTGAGAATAGTGACAGACTAATAACATGACCTTAATAGAACTACTAGAAATTAGAACAGTGGTGATTGAGTAATAAACAGTATTTACACTGAGGTTTATTTTCTCAAATCTAATCATTTATTATTATTGGGGGCTGTATATTACATATTCTTCTAGTCCATTCCATACACACACACACACACACACACACACACACACACACATAATACATATATGTACACACATGTATTGTTGCCATCTGTATTCTTTGTATCTGTCTTCACCTACCAATTTCTGGATGGAAGTACTGATATTGCTACACCATTTGAAATCATTCTGTTTATAATCACCCTGATCTAATATAGTTTAGAAGGCAACTCTCCCTCTCTATCACTCCAACACATATACCACACAAAGGTAGGTATACAATTCAGCAATTTGTCAAGCAATCAGTATTTCTGAACGATCTTTTATTGCCTCCTTGTGGGAACATTAGTATCTCATTAGTTTAAATCAGAGGTTTTCAACTTGCAGACCATAGAAGAGATTTGGTTAATGAATGTTTTACAGGACTAGAATAGTGTTGGTTCTTGCTGTAATATAGAAAATCAATATATATTTTCTAAATTATTAGTTTTAATTTTCTACCCTTTTAGAAGGGGGTTTCATTACTTTTAAAATTTAAATCCCTATATAGTTAACATACAGTATTATTTTGTTTCATGTGTACAATATAGTGATTCAACAGATCTATACATTTCCACTGCTCATCAAAAGTGTATCTTATTCCCCTTCACCTATTTTACCCATGAACTCCAATTGCCTCGTCTTTAGTAACCATCAGTTTTATTCTCTATAGTTAAAAGTCTGTTTCATGGTATGTCTCTTTTTTGTTTCTTACGTTCTGTATATAAGTGAAATTATATAGCATTTGTCTTATCTGATTGACTTATTCACTTAGAATTATACCCTCTAGATCCACCTATATTGCTGCAAATGGCAAGATACCTTTATTTTTTATGCTGAGTAATGTTTCATTGTGTGTGTGTGTGTATAGTATATATTGCATTGTACACATACAATATACATACATATACATGTATTATATATGTATATATTGTACATATAGTATATATAATACATGTATATGTATTGTACATAGTATATATGTACAATACATACATATATAGTATTATATATACATATTGTGTGTATGCATATATGCATATATATATATACACCTCATTTTCTTTATCCATTTTTCTATCAATGGATACCTAGACTGCTTCCATAATTTGCCTGTGGCAAGTAAAGCTGCAATAATCATAGGGATGCATGTGTCTTTTCAAATTAATGTTTTTGCATCATTTGGGTAAATACCCAGTAGTAGGATTACTGGATCCTAAGGCAATTGTAGTTTTAATTTTTTTGAGGAAACTCCATACTGTTTTCCACAGTGGTTATACCAGTTTACATTCCCATCCACAGTACATAAAGGTTCCTTTTCTCCATATTCTTGCCAATACTTGTTTCTTGTGCTTCTGATTTTAACCAGATAGGTGTGAGGTAATTGCATCTCCCTGATGAGTGATGCTGAGCATCTTTTAGTATGCCTTTTGACCATCTGTAGGACTTCTTTGGAGAAATGTCTATTCATGTCTTCTGTCCATTTTTAATTAGATTATTTGAATTTGGGTGTTTTGTATAAGTTCTTCATATATTTTGGATACTAACCCTTTATCAGACATCATGTGCAAATATTTTCTCCCATTCAGCAGGCTGTCTTTTAATTTTATTGATCGTTTCCTTTGCTGTGCAGAAGCTTTTTATTTTGATGTAGTTCTAATAGTTTATTTTTACTTTTGTTTCCCTTGTCTCAGGAGACATAACTAGAAAAATGTTGCTATGGCCAGTGTCAGTGAGATTTTTGCTGTGCTCTTTCTTAGGAATTTTATGGTTTCAGGTTTCACATTTAGGTCCTTAATCCATTTGAGTTTATTTTTGTGTATGCTATAAGAAAATGATCCAGTTTATTTTACATGTAGCAGTTGTCTAATTTTCCCAACACCATTTGTTGAAGAGATTTTCTTTTTCCCATTGCATATTCTTACCTACTTTTTCGGAGATTAGCTGACCGTATGATCATGAGTTTATTTCTGTGCTCTCTATTCTGTTCTATTGATTTATGTGTCTATTTTTGTGCCAGTATCATACTGTTTGATTACTATAGCTTTGTACTAGTATCTTGAAATCTCTAATTATGATACTTGTATTTCTTAAAAGTATTAATCAGTTGCTAAGACTTCTGGCTTTTTCTTCATAAAAATATATTAGTAATTTAAAAGTAGGCATTACATACATGGAGTAAAATTTAAAGATTCAAGGTTTCCAGTGAAAATCAAATCTTCTTTACATCCAAGCTTCTTAATCATTTCCCTCCTTTGAAAACAACTTTGTTTTCAGTTTATTGTGTTTCTTTATAGCTATGATCTTCTCTAAATTATTTTGATTGGAAAAGAGGGGTAGTTCAGAAATTCTGGAGCCAGTTGGATACTGTTTTTTCCTCAAGCAACATTCAAAGGGTGCCTAAGGACCCTCCAATACCACCCACTGTCCCTTCAAATGATCTAACAATTCTGAAAATTATTAGGAAACATATGTTAAAAATTAGTGTTTGAAATAATGTTTGATTGCATGTTTATGGCATTGTTTCTTACTTCAGTGTCCTAGAGGACCTTGATAAGTTAGAACTGATGAAGCTGAAACTATTCCATTGTTTATATGTTTAATAAATTAATGTTACATTTGCCCAGGTACTAGCTTATTAGCTTACATTTTTTTCTAGAAAAAACTCAGTGAGGTTTGGAATGTTCATAGCAATTTCAGACTTTTAAATTTATATATATGTATATATATTTATAATTTATAATGTACATATTCAGAAAAAGGACTACCTTCATTGTATTTGTGGTATATTTAAGCACTGGCATTTTCAGAGATTTAGGAATAATCTGGAGCACCTGGGTGGCTCAGTAGGCTAAGACTCTGCCTTCAGCTCAGGTCGTGATCTCAGGGTCCTGGGATTGAGCCCCACATCAGGCTCTCTGCTCAGCAGAGAGCTTCCCCCACTCTCTCTGCCTGCCTCTCTGCCTACTTGTGATCTCTCTGTGTCAAATAAATAAATTAAATATTAAAAAAAAAAAGGAATAATCTGACTTCCACAGCACTTTGGTCTAAAGATTTATATGTAGAAATAATTTGCCATAGTGCTAAAATGTTTCATTCTTTCAAGACTTTGGTTAAAGTTACCTCATAATGAAGAATTTTGCCCAATCACATTAGGATTCAACCAATATTTGAAAATTGGATTAAACTTCAGGGAAAATTTTCTACTGATACAACAAAAAGATTTCCCAAATGCCCAAATGTTATGGTGTTCTGTGACTACATGTGTGGCTTGCATAACTCTGTGTTGCCATCCAATTTAAAAAATTATGAAATTTATTTCATTGTTGTTTTCTGGAACAGACTATGTAATGTAATCCCTCTAACTTATTGCTGAAATTTAGGCAACTGTCTTTTATAAGTGTTGGGCTGAGTCCTAATTACTACTCACCCACATTTTTAATGACTGTATTGGTATGTTGGTAAGTACTCGATGCACATGATTTTAAAATGTTAAATATAAAGAAACATTCTAATCACCCATGAACACATGGAAAAGAAAAACATAGTTTCCAATATAGTAGGTGTTAAAAGTACAGGGAAGTTTAACACCAGTTAATAACAAGCAGGTAATTTATGCTAGTTTCACGGTTAGGGTTAAGTACTCTAGCAAAAGTACTTGTTCACCTTGGAGATTATGTTTCATTTCCAACATAATCCTCAAATTAAAAAGATACACATGTTGCCATCAGCCCTGTTTCTTATGCACAGTAGCTCCCATAGTCCTAAAGTGTCCCTTTGGGTCATCTTGCTATGGAAGCAGTTAACATTTTTCCAACATTTGTAACCTGAAACCACAAAGCTGAAAAACAGTACACAGCTCTGCATACTTAGTATGTTTAATTGCAGGTTCAAAAATTATAAGGTAGTGAGGGGTCAAGATTATCCTAGCACAAACCATCAAACTGACAAAACTTAGGGCTACAGTACTTTGTGGTAGTCCATAAGCTTATTAATGAACTCCTATAGATATAAATATAGAAATAGAGATATAGATAGATCTCTTACACCAGGTTAATGTTTTGAAAATAAGAGGTTTTCTATTTTTCTTCTTTTCCCCCCACTAAGAATTCTAGTTTGGGGCCGTGTTAATGCTTCCCTTTAGAATTCTACAGGGAGGTTTAACCTTCAGATTAACTTGAATACCCAATGGTATCCAGGCTGTCAGGAAAGGTTGTAGAAATACTCTGTTAATAAAGCATTCAAGGAGCTTATTTGCATAAACTGTCTTCCTTAAACTAAATATTAAAAATGGTATTTTTACCCAAAGCCAAAGTGGTAAGCAATTAAAATCTGAACCCTATTTCCACAGCTACTACTCTATAAAGAAGCTGTCTTGCTTATATAAGTGCTTCCAGTTCTTGCTTCAAGTGTCCCATTAGAGGTCCCTGGATCCAAACAATTAGAATTATACATGCAGAATACAAACTGGGATTTGTGATGAGAAGATCAAAAAGATAAGATCTGTTAATTAGTTTGCTAGGGTTGCCCTAAAAAAGGCTAAGTAGCTTAAACAACAAAAATTTATTTTCTCATAATTCTGGGAGATAGAAGTCTAAAATCCAAGTTTTCAGCAGAGTTGGTTTAGTTTGAAGTGACCTGACCCACAGATGGCCATCTTCTTCATTTGTTTTCACATGGTTGTGTGTGTGTGTGTGTCCTAATTTTCTTTTATAAATATACTAGTCACATTGGGTTTGGAACCCCCATCTTAACCTCATTCTAATTTTATTACCTCTTTAAAGACTCTATGTCTAATACAGTCATTTTCTGAGGTACTGGGGGTTAGGAAATCAACATATGAATATTGAAAGGACTCAACTAAGCCCATAATAATCTGTAAGGAAAGACTGTGATAATTGGGAATTGCAGCTCAAAGGTTTTTTGTTTGTTTGTTTTAAGATTTATTTATTTGAGAGGGAGAAAACATGCAAGGTTGGAGAGAGGGCCTTCTGGAGATGGAAAGAGAATCCTCAAGCACACTCCCCACTGAGCACAAAGCCTGAAACAGGGCTCAATCCCAGGACTCTGAGATCATGACCTGAGTCAAAATCAAGAGTTAGACGTTCTGGTCTGGAAAACAGTGTGGACATTTCTTAAAAAGTTAAAAATAGGGCTATCCTATGACCCAGCAATTGCACTACTGGGTATTTACTTCAGAGATACAGATGTAGTGAAAAGAAGGGCCACATGTATCCCAATTTTCATAGCAGTAATGTCTACAATAGAAAATGTGAAAAGAGCCGAGATGCCCTTCAGTAGACTAATGGATAAAGAAGATGTGGTCCATATATGCAATAGGATATTACTCAGCTGTCAGAAAGGATGAATACCCAACTTTTGCATCAACATGGATAGGACTGGAGGAGAGTATGGCAAGTGAAGTAAGTCAAGCAGAGACAGTCAATTATCACATGGTCTCATTTATTTGTGGAACATAAGGAATAACATGGAGGACATTAGGAGAAGGAAAGGAAAAATGAAGGGGGGGCATAGAAGTGGGGGATGAACCATGAGAGACTATGGACTCCGGGAAACAAACAGAGTTTTAGAAGGGAGGGGTGTGGGAGGATGGGTTGGCCCGGTGATGAGTATTAAGTAAGGGCATGGATTGCATGGAGCACTGGGTGTTATAAGCAAACAATGAATCATGGAACACTACATCAAAAACTAATGATGCACTATATGGTGACTAATATAATTAAAAAAAAAAAGTCATCCATTCAACCAACCGAGCCACCCAGGGACCCCACAGCTCAAAGATTTTTAAATTGATGATTGCATTTACAATTCATATTATTTTTATTCTTACTTTGGCTCGTTATCCAAGATGTATAAAGTGTACAAAGTATTTTTCTATTTAAAATGAATAAGCTGATAACTTTTCAGTATCCTAAACATGGAATCTTTCTAAACAGATTTTATTAACAGGCTACCTCCCATTTTTTTTTTTTGGCAGACCAAGATACTTGGACAGTAATATCGTCTTAATACTTTTATGTTTGGATTATAATCATAGGTACAACTTCCAGACCACGATACTCTGGAAGTACTCATGATGTTATATCCAAGAGGTGAGCATACTAACTGAGGGAGGATAAAGTTGCCATGATAAACATTTTGTTCAGCAGTAAGTCTTCTTGAAGTTTCCAGTGAGGATGTTTGGTGTTTCCGAGAACAAAAATCAGTCTTTATTTGCTATATATAGAGAGGCATTTGGCTCTGAGGGCATGGAGTTAATTGGCAACTTGTGGAAAGAAATTTGCTTTCTACATGCCAGAGACCTTAGGGTATATAGTAACTAGTGGACAAAAGACTTACAGGGCTGAAACTCCAGAAACTTTAAGAAAATTAATTATACCACACAAATATTCAGTGAAAAGATAGATAAGCAAGCTTTTGTCACTACTCTTTCTAAATACTCAAGCTTGTTATAGCAGAATACCTTGTTTTATATGACTATTGTTAATGATCAACCTGCTATTTGTGTTACAAAAGATAAATGAAGTTAAATCATATTTAGATGATTTAATAGATAATTATATATTTTTAAATTATTAATGCAAACATAATGCCAGGAAAATATAAATAATTAATGATATACTTATAAATAATTTCTATTAGTGAAATAGATTAGGAAAATGATTTGTCCTTACCAGTGGGCTCATAAATATTTAACAATAAATACTACTGCCATCTTTTAGATTCACCTCAAAACCCTAACATTTAACCCTCTGTTTATAATAGGGAATACATTTTCAAATGCAAAGAATGTGTACTCATATGTAATGTTTATTTACTTCAGATCATTTAAAAATGATTTTAAATGGCTGGAACATAAACAGTACCCCCAATGTATTTAATAAAGAGGGCATTTTTTCTTTTAAGTTTTAAATCTGAAAGATGCTAACATATGTGTTCATTGAAACATCCATTAATTTTATAGTTCTAATCCACAGCATGCTCAATTTATGTATTCCATAACATTATATATCATGTTAAAGAAAAAATAAATATATCTTAGGAACCTATTTATCTAGTTGCTTTTCCAATAGTAATGCTTCCAACAGACCCCAAAATATGTCCAGCAAGGGAGATAGTTCTTGTGGGTAGTTTGCCTACAGTTCACTCACCCTTGTAGTAAACAAGCAGGGATTTGCTGCTGTGGTTAAGTTGCAAAAAAAAAAAAGAAAAAAAAGAAAAGAAAAGAAAATTAAAAAAATGGGGGGCAACTATCATGTAACCAGCTTCTTTGGACAAGAAAGTGCTTGAGGAGCCAGAATAGCCATGGCCAGCTGTCATCCTTGCTCACCCTTAAACTGGAAAGTCCTTATTAGAGTATCTGTGCTTCTCATTTGATCTAATGTTTCTGAATCTTAACCATTAAAAAGACCTCATGATTTCTAACTCAGTTTGTTCTTGTTTTTCTACCATTTAACATTAGCTTTATGGTGACCTCACAGTATATGCATGGATCTACACAAATATACATGTAAATATATATAAATCTTTATTACACATGCAAGTAGTTCACATTTAACTCTATACATTTAACTAGATATTACAAATATAAACTACATTAAGTATTAAGTATAAAACCTACTAAAATATATTTTATATAAATGTGTATCAATATCTTAATATAAAATAAAAGTAAAGTAAACCATAGAAGTAATACAAGAAGAAACTATAGGTGATTTCCTTTTTAACTTAAGTGTAGAAAGGGTTTCCTGATTAGGACCCCAGAATACAGAGATAATAAGATTGATAAATCTGACTATGTAAAAATGACTCTTTGCATTGCAACAAGCACCATGAAAAAAGTTCAAAAGATGGCTGAAAACATGAAAGTAAATATTTGACACATATGTCAGAGAAAAAGTTAATAATGTCCTTAATATATAAAGAATTCTTAAAATTTAAGATAAAGGGTACCAAAATACCAACAGAGAAATGAGAAAAAGACAATACGTTGACAGGGAAGTTGTAAGATGGTCGTTAGACTTAGGAAACAATGTTCAAAACCAATGAGAACTACAGAAATGCACACTGATATTTTTGGCTAGTTTAGCATGTTAAGATTTTTTTTAGGGGGAGATTTTATTTATTTATTTATTTATTTATTTGAGAAAGAAAGAGTGAGTAGTGGAATGGGGGTAGAGGGATGGCAGGGAGGGGTGGGAGGGAAGAGACAACCAGACTCCACAAGGAGTGCAGAGACCAAGAAGGAGCTCAATCTCACAACAGTGAGATCCTGACCTGAGCCAAAATGAAGAGTCTGAGACTTAAATGACTGAACCACCCAGGGGCCCCATGTTAAGATTTTTTTTAAATGTAGGCATCCTGTGGGGATACCTGTGGAGAATTAGGCATTCTCATACACTGCTGGTAAAAAATCAAAATGGTAATACTCTTTGTAGCTGAACATCACAATACCAAATAAAATTACATGTGCTCTTAACTTTTGGTCCAACAGTCCCGCCTCCAAGAATTTACCCCGGTGATCCATCCTCAATAATATGAAACTATTTATGCACAGTGCTACTCACTGCAGTATTATTTGTAACTGCAAAATAGGAAAACCTCCCAAATGTCTGTACATGGGAGAATGCTCAGTAAGAGATGTTCCATCTACAATACAGAGTACAACACAGCAATAAAAAAATGAGAAAGACCTTAGTTGACTAATATAAAACAATTTACATGATATATTTAAAAATTTTTTAAAAGCAAAAGAAAAAATCCATAAATCATTTTTATGTTTGATGGAAAAAGGTAAGAAATTACATCTGTGCAAAGCAAAAAAAAGAAGAAAAAACAAATAATACAAACAAACAAACAAAAAAACACCTTGACGTTTGAAAAACGTTTTGATGTCAAAATGTCAAAAACTACAGAGGATGGGTAGGAATGGAGGCAAAGTGAGGGAAGGAGAACTAGGCAGAAAGGATGAGAGGGAATGACATTTCTTGAATATAGCTCACATGCTCAGAGTACATAAAAATTAAAATCAACCAGGATGTAAGAGGGACTCAAATTTAAATAGCAAGAGTAGCAAATGAGCCTACCCAAGTATTGCAAATGAAAACCATAACCACCCTTGGGAACACGGATAAGGTGGGTGAGGGGGTGGGAATTGGGGGGCTGAGGAACTAACCTATGTCACCATAGAAAACAGTATGTTGATGCTACACAGTAGTTCCAAAAGACCAAAACAACTCTATAGAAATACTGTATTCCAGTTAGTAAATTTGTTTTCCACAAGGGTATGGGTTTACAACTATCAAATTACTTTATGTGAGTTGAACAAATAAAATGTGTGGTGAATGTAATTCAGATTCTTACTGTTGGAGAAAAGATTTAACCAATAAAAAATAGGTAACAAAATCACATCTGTGATAGTCTTGCTAATTACATTACCCTATTTTAATCCTGAAGAAACACACAATCGCAAATTGAGGGACAGACTGTAAGATAAATGGCTAAGATTTGTTAAATTTGTGAAGCTCAAAAAAGACAAAGGAAGACTGAGGAAATATCCCAGATTGGAGGAGAATAGGAATATAAAATAATTGAATGTAACGTGAGATTCTGGGTTGGACCTTAGACCAAATAAAAAAAAAAGACATTAGTGGGACAACTGGTGAAATTTTACAAGGTTTGGATATCAGTAAAAAGAATGTTTGTGTCAATGTTCATTTCCTGGTTTTGATAATTGTACAATGGTTATATAAAATAACAAGATTGGGGGAATTTGTGTAAAAGGCAAACAAGACATATTTTTGCAGCATTTTTGTAGTTTTCTAAAACTGAAATAATTTTTAAATGAACAGTGCACTAATGTATTTGAAAAAATAAATGGTTGTTAATAAAATTGGATGTAGCCTGAAATGGCAGAAAAACAAACCAACAAGCATAAACAGAAGGTAAATGAAATATTTATCCCATTACTGGCTTAGAGTATTGAGAAACTTATAAAATGTTCCTATAAATCTTCTTTTCTGACTCTACAATCTGATGTCACTTCTGAGAGTAAGAAATCTCGATTAAATTTAATTAAAAATCTTAAATTTTAAGAAAAATGTTCCTGTCACTAATGGTATGTCCTTCAGAATGACTCATTCAAGTTGAAACCACATCATGAGGTCAGGTTATAATATTGCACATGGTAGAAGCATATAAAAAATCTCAATTGTTTCTAAAGGCAACAACAACTGTCAGTGTCAGGAAAACAGAAATCAAATTATGAAGACATTTGAGGGCATAGAAATATTTAATTGCTATTATTAAAAACACAAAACTTGATTTATCAACTGCATTTATCTAGATGCTACCATTTAACCCCAATCCTAGAATACCATACCTCTGCACATTTCTAAGTATATATAATTTCAGGTTTAAAAAGGAGGATCATTTCTCAGAAGCTTTCAATAGTTGTGTCTGTGTGTGTACATTTATACACATATTTTTCTGTAAAGTCTCTCCCATTAGAATTCTGCCTAGGCTTTAATCTTCCATATTTACACTTATTTATGTTAACTTAAGTCCTTTGATTCCTTCAGTTTCTTCATGTACTGCATTTATGATACCTATGCTACAGTACTAATTGAAAACTAAATCATATGTTTCTAATTTCAATCTTCCCATTCTATATCACCAAGCTATGGCTGAGAGCTTCAAATCAGACAATGAACTTGAAAGCACCTGGTAAAAAGAGAATCATTTTATTGTTTGTTCAAGTATGGTTTGAGTAGGCTACCTGACAATATAGTAAGCTTACTCAAAAACTAAAAATAAAAAAAAATATGTTCTTTCTTTCATGGAACATTATTGTTAAAAAAAAAAAGCAGTGGAATAAAACCCCTGATATAATAATCATATAATGTAAAGTGATAATCAACTGACTAGAGTTCAAGTAATCATTTTATTCACATAACAGAAAAAGTCTATTTCAACTAGTTCAAATATCCAACCCAACAAAATAATCCTGAGTTCTGTTTGCTTGCATAAAGGTGGTTTTCCACTTATATTTGTAATAGTACAGCATTACCATTACAGACATTTCAGGCATCTATGATGGCTTCCAGACTATTTCTTTTCTATTAGTTGGAAAGAGGCTGAGTTATTTCAACACAATTTAATCACATTTCTTCCACAGCTGTATGGATGATTTTCATGTCAACAGGTCTAGAGCCTGCTCACCAGATAGAGAGATGGAAATAAAGTACTGATTCTTGAATGGCAAGACACGGGCTGTGCAAAGACCATGATAAAAAAGAATGAGCTTTCATTCTCTTTTTAACCAGTTCTATTCTCCTTCTTTATCCTTCCCTCTGTCTACTTGGCACATCATTGCCACTCAGCAGAACCCATGGGTTTCAAAGAGGCTTATTTTGCCATTGACAAGAAATAGGATGCTTATATTCTTCTAAAGAAACCGGTCAAAAATAGTACCATTCTTGACTGATACTACATTATTTTAAATAATTTTTCAATAATTTGCTCTCAAGAAAATATGGGCATTTCTATATGAGGTCCATTGAACTCCCTGCGCTTATGAAGAACACAGAGTTATACATTCATTAAACATATTATCAGCATCAACATTGTGCTAAGCATAGGGGATACTGTGGTCAATAGAAACGAAACAGTTCCCACCATAAATAAATTTATGATCTCAAGCATGAAGGTAGTATATATATATATAAATACAGAAGTACTTGAGTAAAATGTGAAGGGGAAAATACTGTTAAGGTGATGAATATTTTGCTTCAAAAGAGTCACACACTTTAGATTTAGTTGCACAACAGTAAAAGCTTCTCTGAGAAGGTAATATTAAGGAGATATCAAAAGGCTCTATCCATGTAATATTTGGGAGTTGTTTTCTAGCCCAATGTAATAACATTTGAAAACGTGCTAAGGAAGGGTCTAGAAATTGGTAAAAGTTTAGACTTAATGGAAAGCACTGTTGATGGGAAAGAGTATTTATATATATGGTTGGGACAATATATGGTGCCAGCTAATGTAGGTTCTCCTCAGCTGTGGCATGGAAATTTCTTCTATTTTTTCTTCTACATGTAATGGGACAAAGTGGTGGGTTTTAAGCATTAAACCATCACAATCTAATTTATTATTAAAATTCTGGCTGCTGTGTGGACTCTGGATTAAATAAGACAAATAATGAATATTAAAGCAATAGTCTAGGTGAGAAACAGATCATGTTGGGCTGGATTAGGCTGGAAATAGTAGAGGTGTGGAGAAGTGTAATTATTCAAGATACTTGGCACTATATATAGCAGATCTTGCTGATGGTTTTGATTGTGGGAATTCAGGAGAAGAAAATGCCCAGGATGATTCCAAGATTCTGGCTTATGCAACAGGTTTGCGGTGGTAACATTTCCTAAAATATCTCTAAATGTCATTAAAGAGAAAATGGATTTGTTCTATGAGTTTTATTACTTCTTTTCCTCTCTGTAGAATCTGAAGGAAATAGCCAAAAAGCATACAAAAAGATTCATGTCATCATTAGTCATTACAGAAATGCAAAACAAAATTGCAATGAGCCTCCAGGATGGCTATTTAAAAATATTAATATAGGGCAGGTACCTGGGTGGGCAGTCAGTTAAGTGTCTGCCTTTGGCTCAGGTCATGATCCCAGTGTCCTGGGGTCATGCCCCATTTTGGGGTCCCTACTTAGCATGGCATCTGCTTCTCCTTCTTACCATTTCTTGTGCTCTAACTCTCACTTTCTCACTCTCTCAAATAAATAGGTAAAGTCTTTAACAATATATATTACTATAATGAAAACAAGTGTTGGCTAGGATGTAGAGAAATTAGAATCCTCATACATTACTGATGGGAAAAAAATGGTTCAGCCACTGTGGAGAACAGTTTAGCAGTTCCTCAAAAAAGTAGGATTACCAAATAATTTTGTAATTCCACTTCTGGGTATATATTCCTAACAATTCAAAAAGTATTCACACACACACACGCGCGCGCGCGCACACACACACACACACACACACACACACACACACACACATTCATAGCAGCACTGTTCACAACAGTCAAAAGGTAGAAATAGCCCAAATGCCCATCATTGGGTGAAAGGATAAATTGTGGAATATACATGCAATATGAGGTCATTCAGCCACAAAAAGAGTGAAGTACTGATTCATGCTACGATGTGGATGAATCTCAGAAACATTATGCTAAGTGAAAGAAGACAGACACAAAAGCTCACATATTATATACCATTCCCTTATTACCAAGCTATAGGTAAATTCATAGAGACAGAAAGTAGATGATTAGTTATCAAGACCAGGAATTAAGGAGGAAAGGGGTATAATTGTTTAATGGGTGCAGGGTTTCTTTTGGGGTGTTGAAAATGTTTTAGACATAGTTGTGGGGGCAACTGCAAAACACTGTGAATGTACTAAATGCCACTAATTTTTCACTTGAAAATGGTTAATTTTATGTTATATAAATTTTAACTCCTCAAAAAAATAATGAAAATTTTATTTTTATACCATAAGATAAAGCTAATTGCCCAAGACATACACATAAAACTGAATATTCTTACAATAAGAAGAAGCAAGGTTTCTTCATAGCCCAAATACTCAAAAGGCATTAAATGGCCTAGAGGTCATCAGTCTATCATCTATCCAACCATTTATTCCTTTAAAAATAGTTACTAAGATTCTATCAAATGCCAGCCCCTACTAACTTAGGGTATATATGGATATATATAATCTGTCTTCAAGGAATGGATTTCATAGTACCTAAACATGTTAATAAACATGTTAATATGTATAAGCATGATAATATGTAATATGTATAAACATGTTAATATGTAAATAAGAATACCTACTTTTGAATCTATTCATGGGGATACTAATACCTATGCCACTGACTTATGTGGATCAAATGAGAAAACACATAATCAAAGTTGACAGAATCCATCAGCTAATATGTTGGTGTATGCTCCATCAAAGCTGTTTCCCAGGGCTTTTCCTTCTTATTATTTCCCCACTCTTATCAAACAATGGGAAAAAATCTAGCTTTAAATTTATAAACAGGTGGTATATTTTCAGTGGTAGCCATTTCACAGTTATTAGAACTTTTTGCCTATTCTTTCTTTGGGTTCAAGCTATTTTTACCCTACTAAACTATAGATTCTATCTTAGAAGCTATTCACCCAACTGTGTTCTACAAATTGAAGGAATTAAAGGTTGGAGCACATGTAAATAGACATTCTTTACATCCCTAGTCAGTCCACACTTCAGCCAAGCCCGCTGGACACATGCTCTAGGTCTCATGCTACTCGTGGCATCCTACATTTTGTGGCATCTATGTACGTCTGTAGTTAAAAGGAGTGATATAGGGTAAAGTCTGACTGCCAAAGGGCTAAACCTAATAAATCCTAAGTTTGAAATTCTTGAAATGCTACTAATCATCTAACTCCTTATACATTTTTTTCTGAATAAAAAGAAACCACAACTCTATGTTCAACTGTACAACACTTAGTTGGAAATCTCACATCGAGTCATTAAAAAAAGAAAGACTTTATTTTTAACAATATAAAACAAGTAAAAACAAACCCTAAATTTCATTTTTGAAAAAAAAAATTCTTAAGTACAGAAATTCATAAAGGAAAAATTAAATAGCATGAAACTAAGAAGTGGCTCCTAATGACACTTTGGTATGTTTCCTTCCTGTTTTTCATATTAAGTTCATTTTTCAAGTTGCAGCTCCAGGATGGAATAAGTAGTTTTATCCACTCTGTATTCCATGTTTCATTTGGAGCTTTTAACAAAAACCAAAAGAGACTGTAACTAATCTTTAGCACATCTGGCCTCTAGGCACCCAGACTCTAATTCCATCCTTGCAATGCCAATTTTACTAAAAATAGATAACTGAGCCCTCCCTTGACTTCTCCCTCCCTTCCAGATGTACCAGCCCTCTTGCTGGGATCCCAGGGCTATTAATTAAAATGAACAAATATAGTTGAACACAAAGCTCTAAATGATCTCCATGGTCCTTTGCTCCAGGGATGGCAGACTCAGATCTTGGAAATATTTCCTACTAAGGAAGATAGGAAGGGAATGAGAAAAGTATTCCTGTATTCAATCTTCAACAGGCAATTGTAGAATACTCACAGGGAGTGCTAGGGCTATGTTGTTTGGGGACTAGAAAGATAAGAGCCTTGCCTGATGCACTATTTAGCTTGGTTGGGGAGAAAAAATACAAACCAGAGATAGCTACGTTGGTAAACTACAATGATAACTTAGAGGCGGTAAGGGACTCCAGAAGCAAGAACTGAAGACTATAAAGATGTGGGAAGGTAAAGAGCAGGAAAGGGGAGAATAATAGGAGTATTCCAAACAGAAACCGAATGTGGGCAGCCAGGGAGCCTGCAGAGAGTGTGCACAAACTGATTCTAGGAACTCTAAGAAGTTCATGATTAGCCTGTATGTCATGCTCTGGCAAAGGGAATAGAACATCTGGAGATGAGTTGGAGGGATGCAAGTGAGACCATTTAAACTCTTGAGAGTAGGCTAAGTAATCTAAACTTGAACTAAAGAGCTACATTTTCTTTTTAACAAGGCATGTGGTGAGTACTGGGGTGTGTAGGGGAACATTTCTCTGCCCTTTTTATCCTTCCCTACTCTTTGTTTGTTTGTTTGTTTTTGTTTTTGTTTTTTTTTTTTGGCAAGTATTTCCTGAGCACCAACTTTGTGATGAGGATAGTAACTGAAAAAGAGCAAGAATAAAAACCAGACATCTTACACGAGTTCCAGGAGGCTTAGAATTTCTTAGTGGAGAGTTTAGTCTATAAACAATTAAAAAATGTTTTGCCTAGTTCCTAGAGGAGAGACAGAGTGGTGAGAGCAGAGGGAGGGTGAAAGAGAGGTTTAGTGAGACTGAAAGTTAATGAGCTATTTTCACAGAGCTTACAACAACTGACAGAACACTGGTCCCCCCACAGAAGGCCTCCAAGAGATCCAGCCCTGGTCACATAGTGCCCTAGGGCTGGCAGAGGACTACAGGAGTTTGCAATGGCCAAGAAAGCCAGGGTCAAAGGGTCAGGCTGGACATGTCCTTTCCACGTGATCCCAGGTACCCCCTGTGGCTCCTCTCTTGCCTCCTTATTCCAGTCTCCTAATTATCTTGCTTAAGTCCTTCCTCTCCTCTGACCTCCCCAGATCCCTGCTACTCCCACCTGTGCGGATTTCCCCTGCCACCTATCTCTGCTTTCTCTGACCCTCTACTTCTTTCTCCCTTAAATAATGCACAGTAGCTAGGAACAATTTCTTTCACTTTTTAAAATAATTTATTTGTATTCCTGAATTCCTTTTTCTGGGCGGGGGGGGTGTTAGTTATACATTTGCTTTTCCAATGGCAAAAAAAGAAAAAAAAAAGGGGCAGCATCCTTCTTGTATATAGGTCTGCATTATTTTTTAAATGCAAACTGAGACTGAAAGTGAAAACAACAACAACAAAAAAGGAAATTAAAAAGTTTTCCCCCCTCTTAGATGGTTATGCTCTGTGGTTTGTCCCCTGACTTTAACATCAAGCAGCCAACGTGTTTTAAAGTACAATTAGTGATGAGTTACAAATGGTCTCCTTACCGTTGTTACTTGTGATGCTTGTTTTAATTTATTTCATAATCCCAATGTCACCTAAAATGTGTCCTCCTAACACATGGGTTAGTATTACTGTTTTACTGTATGAAGTTTAACGTGCTGTAGCAATATTTTCACAGCTGAATCCTGCACAAAGCTGCCTATTTTCTAAGGATGTGCTAAAATACATGTAATGTGGGAAGCAGGGATTTCTGGCAAAAACAACATAGATTAAGCCTCAGAAGATGTGCAGATAAATCACATCTCTACTTGCCAGTTTTGCCACTTTGGGCAGTTTCTTGACCTCTACAAGTTTCTTTCCCAATCTGTAGAATTGGGAGGGTAATTCCTTGCTTGAGGATTTCCTTGGGATCCCCCTGACCAGCCTGCTTGCCTGCCTTCTTTATTTTCTTCCTTCCAATACTGTCTATTGAGTGCAAATGGCTACTGACTAAAGAACTTGCTATGAAATTTAAATAGGATAAATGAAGCACTGATTCCAGGGCAGGCACATCATTGACACTTGACACATAAAAACCATCTAATAAAGGTCTATTTGTGATTATTGCCTATATGGTTTATCAAATAATTTACTAAGCAAAAATGGGGGACGCTTACTTGTTATTGTGTACAGATGTCACATAAGCTTAAGAGTTATTTTTTCATTTATTACTAGCTATAGATTCTTACAAGCTAAAAATACACTGGCAAAAACCAGTTACTAGTCACCTGTAGAAGATGGCACATTAGCATTTAAAAAAAAAAGTAAGTTCTTGGTTGATTTTTAAATGATGGAGGTAAAAATCCTTGTTTAACTACAGAAGGGTGGAGCTGATAAATTTTTAAATCATTGCTTTTTAATGTAACTTCACTCTTTAAAATTTTAATGTGTATTACAAAGACAATATAAAAAATGGCACACATCAGTCTAAAATGATAAAAATGTCATTATGACCTTCATGGATTTTTGTCTAGCCTAACTAATCCTAGTAAACCCTACAGATTGAAGAATGCATCTTCAATCATTTCACTGTTTTTGCCCTTGATTGTGGGGTGTTCTCTGTTTGGGTTTTTTGTTGTTGTTTTTTTTTTTTTTACATTTCTCACTAATACATCTTTTCTTTCTTTCTTAAAAGAAAAACATTAAAATGAGAAGGCTTTAAATGAAAGTTAGTGACTTGTCAAGGGGACTGGCTTAGATCCTGATACTATAGATTTTACTTGTTTTAATTATATCGGATGTGTCTAGTGTGTGCTTTGCTGTTTTAAAGGAATCAGCATCTCTATTTTGAAAGCTTTATAGTTTTGTTTTAAGAAACCCCTTGTGGTAATTTTTGTCATGCAAATTTCTGTTTGAAAGAACAGACTCACATGGTATTAAAATTAAAGTGGTCCTATTTCTGGCCAATATATCTGATTTGATGCAAGAACAAAGATAGAGTCATAGAAGGAAAACATGAAGAAGAAACCTGAGGGCCTGACGACAGCATCTCTGCCTGTGTGCCTAGCACAGGTCTGATCTCAGACTGTCCACCGAGGGTACACAACCGTCCCTGACCCAGCAATAGGAATGAGGTTTACATCGCATCCCATCAAAAGAGTGAGGGAACACTGACAAGTATAGGCTGTCTTCAAGTTGGACACTTTTACTATTGAAAAATTCTGCAAGACTGTAGAAATGAGATCATTTATTTCCTGGAAAGGGCTCCAGTAAGGATATTAAGTTATTCAAATACTAAATATTAAGTTAGGCAGTAGATTGGTGAAGAGATTGAGAAAGAAGTAATGTTGGAAGAGGGTTATGTGGCAAAGGAGAGCACTAAAGGTTGAATGCTGGGAAGACTGTGAGAGCATCCCCACAAACCAAACCTCACTTACTTCACAGTTTTGCCAGAAACCAGTCCCACAGTTTTCCTAAGAGAAGCAATCTCTGCCCTTGTTCGCTCTACTGCCCAGACATTTTGCCTCCCCCAAAGCAATCCAAATAATCTACCTTTCCAAACCAGAGCAAGTCATCATCTGCTGAGGCAGATGATCTGACTATATTTCCCCCTTACTTCACACTCAGTTATGGTGGCAGATATCCCATCAATAGTATCTCTTCCAAGAGAGGAGTCTAGTTATCCAAAAAAGAGCGGAAGAGAGAAATTCAGACAACTGTAGAAGAGTTTCTAACTTTGAGTAGGGGGCCACTATGTGTAAGGCAAGCCAGAAATGTTGGAGGGTTGCCTTCTGCTCTTGCTGAAATGTATATAGCTGATACTAATGTGTTACTCCAAACCCATTAGTTCACTCATATCTCAAAGTTATTTTCCCTACTTTGGCTTCGATTTTGATTTGGGGAATGGTAACAGTAGGAGGCAGGGGCAGTGTTAGCTAACCTCCAGGCCAAGAGCTACCTACCACTGGTACATTCCTAGATGACATTTGTTTTTTTCCAGAGCAGTTTTTTCCCCCCAAATACTTAACAAATTGCTTGGTATAAAAAGTTAATTTATAAAAAATTCTTTACTACTACTAATACTAACAATAGTGGGATCCCAGATGAGGCAGAAATCTTTCGAGGAAAATAAAAATCATTTCAACTCTGGGCAGTTTGTAGTGAAGATAATAATAGGAAGTCACTAATGATTTCTAGTAATTTACGGATATAGTTTACATATTCTACAGGTTTATAAAATTCAAAACTAAAGAAGCCATTTTCTCCTCACCTTCCACATCATCATCACAAAGAAGAGAGATCAATATTTAATGGCCTATGTCCTATAAAACTCATGTTCTTAATTTAGGAATATCACCCAAGGAACCCTTTATTTACACAAACACTATTTTTTTTTTCACAAACACTATTTTTGAGAACAACCAGGGCTGAGATATATTCTAATACCAAATATTCCAGAGTGATCAGTTAAGGGTTTGGGCTAAATCTCTGCAGATAGTTTATATGAGCCAGGAACATGGACTTAGGTAAGGGCAGAATAAAATGTTACTCACTCTCTGATGAAAAACACACCAAAGTAAAGAGGTCTAATATGCAATGAATTTTGCCTTTCTATGTACTTCTTTCCTTTATCATCAAATCTTAAAGTTTACAAGTCAGTACAAACTGGGGTCAGTTAGGTCTTAGCTGGGTTTAGAGAAAGGAGAACAGAAGCTGTAAACACATTTGAAGGCAACATGGGGTACAGAGAACTGGAGCAGCTAGAGAGTTCAAGCAACTTCCAAGAACTGCCCCTTGAAACATGGGTGCTATCTCAGGGTCTTCTGCATACTCAAAAGAAGGGCAAAATCTCTCTAAGTCATGCAGCATGAGGACTGTCATGATTCTATAAGGGCAGGGAAATTAACAATGATCCTAGAAATGTACCATTCCTTGAGCTAAAAAGAATTTATTTTTTAGGCACCTGGGTGACTCAGTTGGTTGAGCGTCTGTCTTTAGCTTAGGTCATGATCCCAGGACCCTGGGATCAAGTCCCACAGCATCGGGCTCCCTGCTCAGTGGGTCTGCTTCTTCCTCTATCCTTCTCTCTGCTCCTGTGTGTGCTCTCTCAAATAAATAGAAAAAATCTTTTAAAAAATTTTCCAGCATTTCCATGAGCCAGACATCATACTACAAAGACCTCAGTTAATTTTCCTGATAGCTCAATGAAATGGTTATAATCAATACAATCATTTTTGAAGATAAGTGAAAAAGGTTCCAGGAGAATCAGTATTTTACTCAATGTCATGTAATGATGAGGGAGCAAATCTAAATCATAACCAGATATGCTTCAACTTTTAACTATCATGAGGTACTACTTTTAGCAGGACAATCTATAAAACTTTATAGATTTCATTTAAGAGGAAATCAAACATCATGCCTTCAAGACAACCCAACCCTTGGCCATGAGTAGGTAATCCTTAATTCATGCAATTTATTAACTTCTCTCCTAAATTACAAGATAAAGCTCATTTATAAGATTTCCTCAGAAGATGGGCATCTGTGCACATAAAGCATGATCAGGGGCCAGGACACAAGACTGAGGTACTCAGTTTCCCTTTTAGAGATCATTAAATATTGACCCTCCATTACATATTGCTATTCCCCATGATAAGAGGCTAATCGTGTTGTCCCTGGTATGAAGAATGTCAATTAGCAGTAAATGCTAATTCCATAATTCCCATGTAGTTCAACTATTTGATGCACACATCTATACCATTATGGCTAATGCGTTTATTTCAAGAATTCTGGACAGTTTCAAGCAATCATTCTTTAATAGGAATAATTTGAACAATAGATTTATAAGACAAATATTTTCTAAAAAACAAGCTTCTATTATCTCATTATACAGTACTGCGAAGGAACTGCTTCGCTACACTGCTACACTAAGAGATTACTGAGCTTGTCCCCACTCACATGGTTATAAGCATTAAAGTCTATTTGATGAACAAATAATAAGTTAAAGGCTGTGATAAATTAACCAGGTCTTTGGTGGAGGTGAGAGGGGAATTGGGAGAGGAAATGGGTGAAAAAAAAAAGGAGGAGAAAGAGGGTGAAAGAAACAAAGAATGTACGAGAGAATTCTAAAATAATTGGTTGCTTCCTTTCTGTATTCTGCTCTTAGCAAAAGTAGATTAAGAATTCTTGCTTTTCCATATGCTGATAATGACCTTTATGTTTCTTTCCTAATTTTTTATGTTTATCAGTTTTATTTTTTCCCACTTAACCAGCTTTAAAGTTTGAAATCTTGCTTTCATTTCCTTTTGGCTATACCCAGAGTAGCTGATGAGATGTAAAAAATACTATTTATTAGAGTAAAAAGCTAATTTAAAAAATCCAATGATAAGAATTATAATTACTTTTCACTAAAGATGTAATTATACATAGATAACCTCTAATTACAGAAATAGTAGAGAGATGGGAAAGAAAAAAAAATAACTCAAAGTACCCAACAATTATTTTTGCAATGACTATAGAATCTCAGGTCCTTTGAGACTGTGTGAATCAAAACTTTCTTGGATTCACACTAACTCTGTAAGTGTTTTCATATCACCTAAAATTGAAGTGCAATAGACAGTCACAAATTCTGGGTTCAAAATTCTGATTATATCAACCTCTTCCTTGTAGTGGGTACCTTTAGACTTTAGACTATGCCTCTCCTTATTATAGGAAGTATTTACTTGTCCCTAATCACTATCTCCTTAGCTGAAAGATGAAATGTGCTAAATGTGCACTATTGAATAATATATAATATTGTGCTGATTTATAAAGGGTACTAATGTTCTAGCAATTTATTAATATAGATTGCATATTCTACCTACTTATGAAATGCAGTACTAAATAGGGCATATTTTCTCACCTTCAAAATCATGCTCACAAAGAAAAATGTTTTTGTCAAGCCATATAATGGCATCCTATGTCCTACATAACTCATTTTATTTTGGTGCATGTTTATTTATTTTTATTTATTTTTTTTTTTGAGTAGACTAAAATTTACACAGGGGACAATGTACACTTGATGGGTGATTTCAAGTTAAATGACCCAAAACATATTTTCATCATTTTGTTACATAAAATACACTCAAGTTATTGGCAGATGTTTAATTTCCAAATCAATAAGCCTCTTTCTCAGTCTTTTAAGTCTGATGACTGGCTATTAAGCTTGTGGAATTCATACTTTGAACAAATGGAACATTGACCTAGAAGTTTATTTGTGTGTCTGTTTTTCTTGTTTGCTTTTTTCCAAATCGAATGATTTATTTTTTTAATTGAAAATACTGTTTAACTTAACAACCTGAATCTGACTATGTAGGTCAAGTATTGACCCCCATCAACTAAAGAGGAGAAAGCCTTTCAGTTATAGGACCAAAATAGATAAATGGCTATTATCATCAGGTCAAACAATATTAATCCACCATCAAACTAAAGGAGCACCAAAAATGACAATAGTTACTTAAAAAACAAACAATCACAACCCAAATGATGGCATCCAGCTTGAGATACATTTCTTCCACTCCCCCCAAAATTGATATATTTTAAAGTCTTACCACTAACATGGTAAGAGAATCACAGACTGAGGGGCCCTCAGAGACGTTCTTCAAATATTTAAAAGAGTATAAAACAAAAAAGAAACTGTATTCAAGAACTCATGGCCTTCACAATTGTTATATTTATAGCAAATGATTAACCTTTCATGGTCAATGGGGGGTGTCTTAGAATTTAGCTCTACTTGAACAATTTTCTGGCCACATTCAGCCACTAGCATCAGCTCTTATGGCAAAGCCATCTTTAAAATCAGGGTGTCCTCCATGATGACAAGTTAATAACTCTTGACTTTGAAAATTTCAAACATATTTCTAAAAATAATTAGAGTATCTATGTACATAACACCCAACTTCAACTACTGCCAATTTTCTGCTCTTGTATTTCATATATCCTTCCATTCACCACCCCCTCCCCGACCTCCAACATGTGGGCACACGCACCCCTACCTTTTGTTTGCTTCTTTCTGGAGTGTGTGAAAGTAAATCTCAAGCATCTTATTTTTTCATCTTTATTACTTTTGTGTGTACCTCTAAGAGACTTAAAAATCAAGCCAAATATATTTTCACATCCAACAAGATCAACAAAAATTCACAACTATCATCTAAAGTCCAAAGAGTTTCAAATGGTCTCCAAATGCCCTAATGTATCTTTTTCAAATTGTTTGTCTGAATGGATTTTGTTAGTTTCCTGTGAAATTACACTATTGTTTCATTGGTATGATAGCATATGAGATCCAACATCAGCCTTTGTAAATAGTATTTTTTAAACATATTAATTTCCTAATTAACTTTATCAAATTCCTCAGGTATGGAAACAAACAAAAACAAAAATCAAACCTTCTGTAAGGATAAAACAAACATGAGTAATCACATTCAAGTCAGTATTAAAAATCAGTAAAAATTATAAGGCACACAAAGTTATTATTTTAAGAGACTCTTTTAGACATGATTATATAAAACAGTTTGAGAGTAATACAAACTCAAAGATGAAGAATTTAAATTGAACTGAACCTTTTGAATTTCCTAGCTATTTTGGATAAGTTTGAATCTATATTGCTTCACAGTCTTCTTATATGAGGAATAGCACTAAGTACTTCTGTACAAAAATTTGTGAAGATCAAGTGAAAATATGCTAGAAATCACTCAGCACACAATGTAAGCAGCCACAAAATGTTGGCTCAATATGTTCTATGTAAATTTGATCTGAGCTGTAGTGAAAATTCATTCTTCCATCCCAGGGGGCTTCCTAGTCTTTTCATTCTCTGAATTTTTCATAAGCCCTCATCTACTAGATCTCCTCACTTCCCATCTTCCCAGGTAAGACGCCATGGTCAGGCATCATTTCTCCTTTGCATACACCCTTCCCTTCCTTGCCCTTCTGCAACTTTGAAACAAAGTTTGACAAAGTCACATCCTGATAAAACTCAACATTCCACCTACTCTACATCTGCACTCATGAAGCTGCAAGTGCCTGAAGAAGAGCTCACGTTGTCACTATTTGGTTTCACTTTTTCACTTAACTTTATATCCAGAAATTTCAAAATGAGTCTTTATTGCTGCCAGGCAGTTATTGGAAAACTTCTCAGCTCATCATGCTCTCTCGGTTATGACTGTTTTCCACCTTTTTTCTTTAAACCCCTTCATCTCCTTCTCTAGCCTCACTTCCCACTGGTGAGCTTGCTGCATATTTCACAAGCCAACTTAGAGTAACGTGAAGAGGACTTCTCGGGCAACATCCTTATTTGCACCTGCATTCTCTCACCCTACATTCTTCTATGGTATCTCTTATCTCCAATATCTTAACTATTTGCAACTGTCTAACTACATTCATTTTCTTGGTGAGCTGTTCCATTTTCTCCATTTTAAAAACCTCAATATGCCAACTCCTAGATTTGTAACTCCAACTCAGACCTCTCTTCCAGACATCACCATTATACCACAAAGACTAATGTATCAATACCAAACGTGAACTTTCGATCTTACACCAAAACCTATTCTACTAATAGCTATCCCTATCTCAGCAGACACAAGGTCATCCCTCAGTCATTCAGCTGCTCACACCATCCTTCCCTTGCCTTTCTCTCTCACACCTTACATCCAATCCATCAGAAGATCTCATTGCCTGAAACCTGGAAATATATACAGACTTTGGGGTATCTGGATGGCTCAGTAGGTTAAATGTCCAACTCTTGATTTTGGTTCAGGTCACGTACTCAAGAGTTGTGAGACAGAGCCCAATGTTGACTCTACGCTGGGCATAGAGTCTGCTCAAGGTTCTCTCTCTCCTTCTCCCCACTGCCCACTCCACCTCTAAAAACAAAAGAAAAAGAAAAGAAAATATATGCAGATTCTGACTTTTTCATCAGAATCTGACCTGAGCTTCCCAGCTCCATCGTGAGGTCTTTTTTTCTCTGAATCATCGTATTCTGATACTCAGTAGCCTCATCCCCCAACCCCTGCACTACCCCTCACTCACCTACTAGCCAACTATTACTTTTATTTTTTTTTTAATTTTTTTAAAGATTTTAAGTCATTTGAGAGAGAGAGACAGAGACAGAGACAGAGAGTATAAGCAAAGTGGGGAGCAGGGAGAGGAAGAAGTAGACTCCCCATTGAATAGGGAGCCTGATGTGGGACTCAATCCCAGGACCTTGGGATCATGACCTGAGCCAAAGGCAGACACTAAGAGACCCAGGCATCAACCCCATCTATAACTTTTAAAACAAATCATTTAAACTCTTCAGTCTAATCTTGCTAGAAATTCCCCATTTCTCTCAAATTAGTAGTCAAAGAGTCTTCAAGGGTATCTATATACTGGACTAATCACACATATATCCTCATGTGCTGTGATCCTACTTGCTCATGCTGCTTGGGACACACCAGCCTCTTGTATTTTCCTTTGACATGCCAAGCACACTCACATTAGTGCCTTTGCACCAGCTGTTTCTGTCCCAGGAATACTCTTCTTCCAGAGTATACGCTTGGCTTACTTCCTCATTCCTATGTGTGCTTGCTTGTTTGTTTTTGGTAGCTATGAAAAAGCTCTGTACCCAAGCAACGCTGCCTTCATTTATCACCCTCTTTAGTTTGACAGTTAGACTCTGCTTGTCCTAAATAAACAAAGAATTGTCCAGGCTAAGTTGCTAGTTACACTGGTTTCCTGTCCTGTTTGTCGTGAATATGGAGGTATAATTACAAGCATAATAACAGCCTCCACTTACCGGGTTCCAAGTGAACTTGGACAGGTATTTTGTATATGTTAAACCTGATCCTATGGGGCTCCTGGGTGGCTCAGTGGGCTAAAGCGTCTGCCTTCGGCTCGGGTCATGATCTCAGGGTCCTGGGATCGAGCCCCGCGTCTGGCTTTCTGCTCGGCAGGGAGCCTGCTTCTCCCTTTCTCTCTGCCTGTCTCTCTGCCTACTTGTGATCTCTCTCTGTGTGTCAAATAAATAAAAAAATCTTAAAAAAAAAAGTATTCTTAAAAAAATACAAAAACAAAAACAAAAACAAAAACAAAAAATCCTGATCCTCATAGCACCCCTATACAGTAGGTTTTAGTTTATTTAGCTATCTATCCAGCTGTCTATCCAAATATCCAGCTGTCTGTCAATCCATCTATTCCTCTCTACCCATCCATCTCTACCCATCTATCTCTAATCACACACCCCTGTCTCTATCCACCACCTGTTGCTGTCTAGCACTCTCTTATGTGCCCTCACTCTCTCTCTCTCTTTTTTTCTCTCTCTGTGTCTGTTCCTCTCCCTTTCTCTCTTCCTCTCTCTCCTCCTCCCCCT
>CM053607.1:46173123-46256312 GCA_028646535.1 Procyon lotor | reverse complement strand
CACCCACCCATTCATTGATTCCCCCCACCCACCCACCCATCCATCCACCCACCCACCTATCCACCTCCATGGCCACACATCCATCCATTTATCTCTCCATCCACACATCCATTGATCTATCCACCTCTCCATCCACCCATCCATTGATCTGTCCACCTCTCCATCCATGCATCCATTGATCTATGCACCTCTTCATCATTGCATCTATCCATCCACACACCCATCCATCGATCTATCCACCCATCTATTGATCTATCCATCCATCCATTCGTTGGTCCATCCATCCAGCTGCCAATTTATAGAGCTATAGTAAGAGACATGTAGAGAAAGTCAAAAGTTAAAATTCCATGATATGAATAGGGGTTACCCTTTCATTACAAGGTTGTGGTTCTTTCTTTCCTTCTTTTTTTCTTTCTTTTCTTTTTTGATTTTCCAGTCATTATATATGCCCAAATTGTTTTTATAGTTAGAGAAAATATTTAGAAATTAAAAGGTTTAGAATTGCTAGCTGTTAAAACCAGATTAGAAAGTCTAATAATGGGGAAAAACATATTCTAAATTCTAGTAGTATTTTTTTATTCAAGAGAGGGCACACAAGAGATAATGTCACGTGAGGAACAGAGGGAGAAACAGAATCTTAAGCAAGTTCCATGCCCAGTCCAGAGCCTGGTACAGAACTCAATCTCACAACACTGAGATCATGACTTGAGACTAAATCAAGAATCAGATGCTTAACAGACTAAGCCACCCAGGTGTCCTTAAATTCTAGCGGTTTCAATTGTATTGATTAAAACTAAGGCTCCAGCTTACTGACTATCAGAGGATCTCTACAGTTCTGGATTTTCTTCAAAGCTTCTATGCATTTGCTCTAATACTCAACTATTTTTGATGTATCTGAAAATAGGTTGCTTGGGAAAGGAAGGTAGCAAGGGTAGGTAGGAAGAGTCAGGCCCCAGACATTGTCTGTCACTGACTCATTGGGCATGTCACTTAACCCCTTCGGGTCTCCTTTGTGTCATTTCAAAGTTAGACTAGGTGACTTCCAACTTCCCTTCAGCTCTAAAGTCCATGAAATAACTCTCTCTTTCTCATCCCTGTCCACTGCTATCCTAGGAGGTCACCACTCAATAAACTGCATTTCAAACGTGGTAAACCTCAATTGTTTCTGAGGAAAAGAATGACCGTCCCATAACTCTAAGAATAAGAGAGGACAACCACAAACCCTTGGGCCATTAAACAGTCTTCCTCCCATCTTATTCCCGGCTTCTGGACTTAAACAATGAGTTGCTCAGGGTTCTGCAATCCTCAAAAGGTATTTTTTAAGTTATTTTAAATTATTCAGTTTAATTAAACAAACCAACAACAAGAAAGACCATTCATCCATGTCTCACACACCCCCTGCCTCAGGCAATTACCAATCACTTCTTTATATTTATCAGTTTTTGATGTTGTTTTTAAGATTCTACATAAAGAGAGATTATATAGTATTCATACGTATCTATCTATTTATCAGAATTTCTTTATCCATTTATCACTCACCAATTGTCACTTATGTTGTCTCCACATCTTGGCTATTTTAAATAATGTGCAATAACATGGGCATACAATTAACTTCTCAAGTTCCTGTTTTTGTTTTCTTTAGATAAATGCCCAGAAGTGGAATTGCCAGATAATATGGTAGGTCTGTTTTTTGAGGAACCTCCCTACTGTTTTCATAATGACTCCACCAATTTACATGCCCACCAACAGTGTACAAGTGTTTACTCTTCATATTCTTGCCAACAATCTTCCTGTTCTTTGCCCAGATCTCACTTTTTCAATAAGGCCTACCCTCACCTTAGACTCTTAATTTACCTCCAACTTCTCCCTGTGCCCTGGCATCTCAAATCTGCTTTCTATGTGCTCTATTTTTTTTTTTTTCTTTCATTGCATGGTCACAGTTCGTCATCCTATGAATATTTCCTTAACATATCCTCAGGAAGAACAGGCATCTTTACCAGCTTTTCAATCTGATGCATTCTCAATACCTAGGACAGAAACTGGCATATACTAAAATCTCAGTAAACATATCTGAATAAGTCTCCAGATATTTGTCTTCTTTTTTTTTTTTTATTTTTTATTTTTTATTTTTTTTTTTAAAGATTTTATTTATTTGACAGAGAGAAACGCAGCGAGAGAGGGAACACAAGCAGAGGGAATGGTAGCGGGAGAAGCAGGCTTCCTGCGGAGCAGAGAGCCCGATGCGGGGCTCGATCCCAGGCCCCTGGGATCTGACCTGGGCCGAAGGCAGACGCTTAACGACTGAGCCACCCAGGCGCCCCAGATATTTGTCTTCTTATATTTTCATTATAATATATTGAGTAATTGAATTTTCTAAATGCGACCTAATATGTACTGAAGTAAACACAGCATAGTAAGGCTTATCTTACTATGTAAGATAGTAATATAAATACCTACATTTATTAAAATGGTTGATATTGCCCTTTAATTGCTGGCTAAAATTGTCAGTTTATGTATGGTAGTTAAGAAGAAAAAAGAAAAACTTTATGGGGCGCCTGGGTGGCTCAGTGGTTTAAGCCTCTGCCTTCAGCTCAGGTCATGATCTCAGGGTCCTGGGATCAAGCCCCACATCGGGCTCTCTGCTCAGCAGGGAGCCTGCTTCCCCCCACTCTCTCTGCCTGCCTCTCTGCCTACTTGTGATCTCTCTCTCTGTCAAATAAATAAATAAAATTAAAAAAAAAAGAAGAAAGAAAAACTTTAGATTTGTAAGTCAATAACCCTTCACCTTAAGTATTTAAGAAAAAGGACATAAACTAAAATTTTAAAAAGCTACCATATTTTCTATTTCAAGGGGTTACCCTGATTATTATAAGAATCACTAAGTAGTTTAAGAAAAATAAACAAAATTACATCTTATGGTTCTTATAGACAAAAGAAGGAATTGGCAGAGAAGGCTTGAGCTGATACATTAATATACTCTTGGGTGTGACTTTTGGCAGTTAATAATCTTTAATTAATTGAGTCCTTGTTTGTCCTTCAAGATAAAAATGGGTATCTATTCATTCTTAGGCCATTATTTTATCTAACACAATGAATTGAAGTCGAAATGCTTTTGAGTGGCAAACTTTATTACAATTATATCCACTTTAAATTAATAACATCTTGCACACGGAGACTTTAAGATATGTAGAAGCCTGAAGCAATGAAAAATTATGGCCTCATCCTTTCCCCAGTCTGGTATTTAGTTGAAAATAGAAACATATTAAATTTGAATTAAGTATGAAGAATTCAAAATATATTTTTTCCCATGTTGACAACTTTAATGTTTTTAAATTACTTTTAAAAAATAGGTAATTTCACATAATGTAAGATTCTAGCACTAAATTGAAAACGTTACCTCAAAACTTCTAACTGACTCCCCTGGGTTTCAGTCTTGTCTGCTCTTACACAGCCAGCCTCATAGTCCAATGATGATAGTTCTACACATATTTTTTAACAGGTTATTGGCTATTTTGAGAGAAACACACAAGATTCTCCTATCCCAGCTTCTTTTGGGCATATCCAGCCTCTCCCCCACTCTGACTGAGGTCAGATAAAACTTGCTCACACCAGCATGCTCAATGCATTAGCTTATCAGATATTTTTGCTCTGCAAACCAATCCCCCTGCTTTGGGGAGCACAATGCCTTATACAAGAAAATCGATGTTCTTCTAAACCAAAGTTGCCAAATACGCTACTAACCTTAAGTAAATTTACTTTCAGCAGCGAATCTCTTTCCTCATTTGTGACCAGCACCCTCCTTCTGAAGCTGGGGAAAACACCTTTATTGTAAGTGCTTCACAGGCACTATATTTATAACACCTGGAGATACTAGTCAATTAGCTACACACTGAAAGCAATGCACATCAGGTGTATTTTGTAACTATGTGCAATGCCATGATGAAAAGTATATATATATTTTTTTCCAGCTGAGGGGAGCAAAAATGAAGGCTAACAGGGAGAAAAGAGAAAGGAAGGAGACAAAAGCATTGTTTCTGATGGTTCCACTATCCTGTTGATAAGCAATAGAGAAAGTTTCCTCAAAAGCTGCAATTCTTCCCCTACCCCATGACTGGAATGGAAACTAGCGGAACACTCCGCTTCATTTCAACCTAATGTTCCAGAGGATTTTAGGAAAAGGTATAATACACATTCTTATTTAAAGAATTTTTAAAGGCATGAAATATAATCTCTGAATTAACTTCAAAGAAACTGAATCCTGATACAGATAAGAGGCGCTTAGCTTCAGCAGTCAAGTGGCCCTTTGAAGACCTTCAATTGTATTTCATGTGATGTACCCACCTCTTTCCTACTTGGGGAAATAGAAAAAGGGACAAAGAGGAATGTTTTTTTTTACCTGCATTAGATATAAGAACTAAGAGGGAAGCTAAAGTATTCATGAGGATAATAAACTATTGTTTGTGGCTGGCAAAACTTATTCAAATATCAAAGGACTCAATGAGAAAAAAGAGTGGAGAGGGGGTGTGTATTATCAAATATTTTACTATTTTATCTCCATTACTCTGATCCCAGACTATTTTTCCCCTCCTTTTAAATAAGAATCTAGCACCACTACTAAGCATTTAAAAATTGCTTTGTAGATTTTATGTTATTAGAGAACAAATATACATGCCAATCCCTGTGATACTTAAACTACAATTTTTTTCCTTTTACGTATTTTCAGATCCTATAACTGAAATTATAAAGGCTTATGCAAACAAAATGGGAGAAGAGTTGTTTTGTAGTTTGTAGGCTGCACACAATGCACTGATTGTGCTACATTATGTAATAAAGTTATTTTATGTCAAAATATTACCTTCAGTGCAGCTGGAATTTAAGAATCTTCCTCACTTCCAAAATAACTGAATCAAATGGAAAAAGAATGCACCTGTATCTGTGCTTTAATTAAAAGCACAATCAGAAACACAACTGCAGACTACCACCTATGAATTAAAATGCTAATTTTTTCAAAAGAATTTATTTGATGTCCCCCTTTGAAATATAAGAAATATACAACAAAGAAAGGAGGAGAAAAATGCCATAGGAAGTCAAACACACATTTGCAAAGCTAATTGAGCAAATTCACCACCATTTGACATTTTGTTAAAAGAGAAGCAGTCTTGCAGCTGGATAAAAGAACAATGCAAACAAAGACAGAAAAATACACAGTCTAAATTGATCTGTTGAACCCCAAAGCACTAAGATAGCCTTGTATAAAGTGTGAAATTGAACCATGAGCAACAGAAAAATTTTTGTCCTAACTCTTCCCAGGAGCAGAGGGAACTGTAGGTGATCTTTCCCTCTTCTTTTGTTTTCCTTTGTAAGAAACTCACCTAGTTGAAGGACAAGAATCTTAAATCTCTAAACCCTCTTCAGGGTTAACAAGTGAAATATACAAATGAGGATTAAGATTTCCCATCAGGAACATTGTAAAGGAAATTTATGAATGGTGGGGCAGGGGTCCTGAAAGAGCCTAAGAGCAAGCATGGAAATAATTACCTTTTCAGACCATAATTTAGGCAGTATACTAATTTGCTAGACTTGGCTAATTTTAATCTAAAACTTTTGCCAAAATTTCACTTTTGAAGGGAATAGTGAAAACCAGATTCATATTTTGTGTTTCATAATAATAACTGAGCCCCTACATCATCTTTCCACAGCCAGCTTTCCACTGAACCCATTACTGTAATGAAAATGCTATGATTAACATCCGGGATCTTATTGGCATCGAACACACAGTGTGTTAGGAATGCCAGATCCACACGGAAAATAAAAAACTTCTTATAAGCTCTGCACGGGATGCCAAACAGCTGCCAAGTTAGAGGACCAATCACACTTTCCCTTTCTTTCTTTTTGCAAACATCCCCTCGGACCTCATCAAATTCCAACAAAATTTTGAATCCATAACTGATAGGAACCTGGCTTCGGGTGATACTGTTAACCTCCTAAGGTACTTATAAGGCCTTTTCAATTTAACCTGTATGTCCTGCAGCTCCTTTCCTGTACCATTGGAAAAATAATGGCTCTTTCCTTTAAAAATGTGGCCTTGGGCATGGGCAGATGCCTGGTGTGCTTATAAAGTTACCTGTCTGCTTTGATATTGGCTTCTCCTTTAATTGCAGTAGTGTTGTGGGTAGAAAGGCCACAGCAGGATTTTTTCCTTTCACTGGCCTGATGAGTACTTTGGGGTCTGTCTTAATAAAGTCCTGTAGGAATATTTTCACCACTGTTCAGAGGAAATGGGGATATCTTGTTAAATTAGTTTCACTCTACGGTGAGGATTTGTGGGGAGGAGGCAGAGTGAGGTCTCCCAGAGATGTTTGCTCAGGAAGAATTGTTTCTGAAGAATTCAGCTTCTCCTTACATTCAGCCCAGGTGGCCTGTGTGCTTTCCCTCTTCATCAGTTCTTTCTGGGGAGGTTTTCCCACAGCCTCCAGGCAGGGGGAAGGCAATGAAGGCACTATCTCCTGTGGATCTCACTTCCTGTGTCTGAGTGCAGCATCTCCCGTTCTGAACATGCCTGTGTCAGAGTACATTAAATTCAGAAAGGTAGATTGACTTAGCTCAAGACACAGTAGGGAAGTTACACACAGAAAACAATATCAAATGTGTGCAAGGGGGACCCTTAAAAGAAGTAAATTAACTCAACAACCAGCTGTGGAAATAGAAGTCCTGTTCACAGAGCCATCACAATTCTGCCACCAAGGCTTGATTAATATTAAAATAACAATTATACATATGTAAGATTCTGGAACAAGGAATCCCTTCTATTCCTGAAATCTCCTCGGGTTTTTGTCCCCCCAACCCCTACAGACTCAGCCTTTGTCCTCCTAGAGTGTATCAGTTAGAGCCAGAATAAGGAGTTCTGTAGGGGACCCCATTCTTTGTAGAACTGCAGGCTTCTTATGCAGCAAATCCCAGTAGCCAGGCAGCAGTGATTTCATGATTTATTAGCATTCAAACAAACTCTGTATAGATTCTCCCATTCCCAGTTTCTTCCTTAATATTCTATACCAAGCCAAATCTTGTACGTGTCTGGGTTTCAGTCTGAATAAAGATCCTTATGTGAGGCTCCTAGACCCTACAGGCTCACTCTAAAGGTACTTTTTATTTTTACATGGTCAGTTCTGCATTTCACCCAGCAAAACTGATAAATTATTAAGAAAATATAGCATTAAATGGGAAATGGCAGGAACTCAAGAATGCATAAAAGAAAAAACAAACTCCCTTATATATTATGAAATGACAACATTTACCAAAATCACTTTGATTCAGGAAAAGGGCATATTGAGCACAAGCTATATGCCAAACTGTATTTTGAGCACTAAGTTGCATTTTAAATTATAAAATAAACGTTCATTAACTGTTTCCGTTGAAATGAGAACTCTACGCACTGAAAAATTAATCAACTTTTCCAAGGTCATTCAGCTAGTAGAGCAACAGAGTCAAGCAAGTCTGAAACCAAATCTCCTTATTCCCAATCCAATTTCCTTTTAACTCTACCCACTTTCCCTACATCTCAGTGTCTAATTTCAAAGTCCAGGTTTCCAGGTTTCAAACTCAAGGATACAGCACTGAGGCTTTGATTGTGGCAGAACGTCTCAGCCGTATTAACACATCTCTGGGGAAATTACCAATCTCCCCAAGTGCTTAACCAATTATTTCCTGCCCCCTCACTTTTAACAGGCATAGTCTTCCGACAAAACAGTTGCACTCAATTACTTGGATCATAAATGGAACTGCAACTCCTCTCCCCGTCAAACCAGTCTACTTTTCTAAGCAGCATCCTTGGAAATGATGGATAAGTCCTTTATTCCTTCCAATAAGATGTCTCACTCAAGTATTGTATGTTTCCTCCTGACCTTTATCCTTATTATTCCTTCAGTTTTGTGTTTCTCTTTTTTTCTCAAATATAAACAGAAGATTTCATCGCAGCTATTTTAAAAAGAGCCGTCTTCCGTGGTACTTACTCCCCCATGAAGAAAGAGACTTCCAAGTTTATATGTGTTCCTTTTCTAAAATGAGAGTTTATTTTCTGAAAACTGTCACTTATCTGTTGTCACTTATCTGTAGACTCTATTTCAAAAGTTTTGGTTTGAGAAATAGACAGAAAATTAGATAGATGGACCATGGGTAGATAGAATCTACGATGTTTAATGTATAATCTTCTGCCATTATTTCTTTACTTTTAAAATATTAGCTGTTTGTAAACACTGACATGTTTGTTTTCATTCCAAATGCAATTGTCAACACACACACACACTCCTACAATTTATCTTCCCTTCTAAAATTACCAAATTGTTTGCAATTCATTTTTCTCTGAGAAAGAATCACTTAAGAATTTTTAAGTTATTATTATTGAATCCTTTCTATATCCATGTCTCCAGTAATGCCTACTTTTAGAAATATATTCTAAGAAAATCCTCATGGATATATGAATAGATTTCCTAGAATATCAAAACATTGTTTGTACTAGTAAACTACTGAAAAATAAATGTCCAACAGTAGAAGATCAAATATATTTATTACAGTATCTTTTATGTAATGGTATATTATACGGCTATTTAAAATTACATGAGGTAGAAAACTGAAAAGATAGATGCTCTTGATTTACTTTTGTATCAGGAGGATTACAAAATAGTATGGATATGAAGATGTCATTTTTGTAAAAGAATGTATGAATGGACAAAAGATTTGAAGGATATATGTTAATATGGTGTGTTGTTTAAAAAAATTCTATCTGATACTATTTTGGTTACTCTTGAAATTCTGCAAATAGAGTTGGTCTGATGAAGAGAAGTTTGTAGCTTATATGGAATTTGAGGGTTTTTTTTTTAAGATTTTATTTATTTGACAGAGAGAAATACAGCGAGAGAGGGAACACAAGCAGAGGGAATGGTACCGGGAGAAGCAGGCTTCCTGCCGAGCAGAGAGCCCAATGCGGGGCTCGATCCCAGGACCCTGGGATCATGACCTGAGCCGAAGGCACACGCTTAACGACTGAGCCACCCAGGCGCCCCTGGAATTTGAGTTTTAAGAGTTATTTCACAATATGCTCCTCTCCTTCTCACCTTTCTCTTTTCCTCTCCATCTTTTCTTGTCCTCTTTGTGTAATGTCATTGATTTTGCCAAAATAACAAATATCACTCATTAAATAAACTTATATTTTGTCAGACATTCAAATCTTAATGAAACTGAGTTCGCTAGAATATTTCCAAAGAAAGGATCAAGAAAGAGGGAGGCAGAGGGGGCCTGCAGTAAACTAAGTGCGTGCCAGCTGAATCTCTTTATTTTTCTGAACATCATTTTCCCCCCTCAGTAATGAGATTAGACTAAATCATCTTAAAAAGGCTTTCTTGCACGGGCATTCCATGACTTTGAGAGGGAGTAATGTATATCAAAGAAAGAGATAAAAGAAAAAACCAAACAAATAAAAACAATTTAAAATTGTTTTTAATTTAATTTAATTAACAATTTAAAATAAAAACAAAAACAGCAGCCCAGAATAATGCCTTACCTAGGGCAATTTTATTGTAACAGTTTCCAAATCTGTCTGCCCATCCAAATCACCTGAAACATTTGCTAAAGTTAGACCGGTCTTCCTTTCTGATTCCATATATCTGACCTTCCATTTAATTGTCTGTATTTTGTAAACCCTAGGTGGCTTATAGCAGGAACCAGTGTTTGGGAACCACTGGTCAAGGCAAGATGATCTAAGCATATTTCTAGTTTGGAGTTTGGTAAATAAAACAAGTAAGAAAGCACTTGATCTGCTTATTGTTTGTGCATTAATATTTCTTATCCCTTCTATAAAAGAAAGGCAGACAGTGCAGTCAAGCCAGTGATGTTATTTTAACTAGCAATAAAGAAGAATACTTTGCCACTATGTTTTGAAAGTATTTTTGTTTGTTTGTTTTTGTTTTTAAAGTATTTATATTCATATTCATTTTTCAATAAACATTTTTTCCCCTAAGGGTCATAGGTTAAAAGTTTCTTTGCTAATTTGTTAGGGCATTGAATTACTTAATATTATATCTTTTGAAAGTCCCAGCTTTTTATGTGACCATTTCACACAGAAGAAAGCAAGGGTTTCATCAGCTTAATGGAGTTATTGTTCCTGTGTTCAGTTTATTATGTGGAGCTATAAGGATACCAATGGAGATGGCTTTGAACATTTCAAACAGATTCAATTTTAGTTTTTGATTCAAAATTCAGTAGAAACTCCGGAAGGACCATAGTATGTAATGGAAAATACACATCAAAATTGTGAAAGGGAAGAAAAATCAGAGTGATAATAGGGGACTCTAGTCTGGAAATTAAAATCTAGGACATAAAAAAGGCAAATTCTTTCACATCTCGCCTCTATCTCTATTTGGGGACACTGTCATTAAAGTAAAATTTCTGACTTCCTTTCTGCCATACCCATAAATGCCTCAAACTTGAAATTACCTTTCCAATTGATTATCTTGAGAGGAGGAATCAGTCTTGAACCTCTCAGTCTGTTCCCAGTTTTCTTCTTAGGCCTGATGTGGAAAACACAAATTCTTGTTTGCTTTCTCTCCTTTAAGGATTCTTGGTGATGTAGGCTCTCGCATGGGGGCCATGAGAGTTAGGTTGTTGGCTGCAAAGAATGGGTGGGTGGGTATATCCAATTTAGGAGAGAATTATCAAGTCCATATGACTTCACATATGAGCCACATCCTCCAGTTTGTAAGGCTTCCAGTTTTATCAATAGTAAGGTTGGTATGTTGATCTTCATTTCTCTGAATTGTATGCATATGTCTAAGCTGGATCTAAAGAGTAAAAAGAGGGCACTATTTGTGGACCCTATAAAATCCTATCTAAGGAATCCATGGATTTTAGTAGGCCTCTCCAAATTATATAGAAAACCTCTACTCCAGGGGCTAGAACTGATTTTTCGAATTTCAATTTGTATCACCCCTCTTAATCTGTACATGATTGCCTTATGACTCAGCTGTAGTTCCTTGTCTTAAAACAAAAACAACCCCGAGGAATCTTTTTTTAAAAAGCTTAAAAGTTGCAGGGGTATTTTAAATTACTATTGTAAAGGGTTTGATGGCTAGTGCTTATTTACATTCTGGTAATCTACTGTCCCTCTCACCTTTCCACTAGGGATGGACATGTGTGTGACCCTTGCAGAGGTACAATGATTTGTTCAGAAGGGGATATCCAGGACTGACCCACAAAAGCTATGTTATTAAAACTAGTGGAAAAGAGATTTCCTTTTGTATCTCATTTTAAATTTAATCTCAATTTTAACTTTAATTTCAAGTACAAAATGTGAATCTGAAAGCTTTTGATAGTCATATTCTCCATCTCTTTGAAGAAATTTTGTTGAAATACAAATTAAAAGACCAAACAGTTGAAAGGCCTATAGCACCCTGGACCTTTTAGCAAAACAGTTGCACAATCCGGTATACATTTTGGTTTGCTTAATCCAACTGCTATGCTTGCAATTGAAAGAATCTTGAGTAAAGCAGAAGGCATAGAGACTTAAAACAACTTTTTACAATGGAAATAATAGGGCTCTCTGCTCAGCAAGGAGCCTGCCTCCCCTCTCTCTCTGCCTGCCTTTCTGCCTACTTGTGATCTCTCTCTCTCTCAAATAAATAAATAAAAAATCTTCACAATGGAAATAACATATAATTATTGTCTGAAAGTTAAGACAGTACAGAAACAGAAAAGAATTATTCCAAACTGAGGTCAATGTATATTTTATATCAATGTATATTTTCTTTCAGTGTATTTCCTATACTTTTTACGAAACAGAAACATATTCACACATGCATGTGTCCAATGCAGTTACTATACAGGTTGGTTTTTAATACTTTTTTGTTCACTAAACAATTTATCATGAAAAATTACTTAATGCATTATAATTTTTATGTGGCAGATCTTACTATACAGCAAAGACTGTCTTAATCCTTCCCTCCATCCTTTTCTTTTTCCCTTCTTTCCAATACATCTGTTAACCTTAGAAGGTTTCAGGAATTCTCCTGTATTATAGTGAACAAGAGGTAGAGTACCTCTTTACATGAAGATGTCTTTTTAGTGGGTGAAACTGATATTAAACAAGTAAACAAAATAAATCCAATAATATAAGTAGCGCTAGAAAACACCCAAAATTGTGTGATAAAAGTGACAAAGGAGTGGAAATGACAGCATCAGACAGTAATGCTAAGTAAGGGTCCTTTGGGAAGGTAAGAATTGAGCTAGCAACTGGTGAGAAGAAAAAGGCCATCATTTAACATTGGGTGGGAGTTTTCAAGGCAGAAGGAAGACTAGTGCCTGGACCCTGCAGTGGGAATGAATTCAGTGTATCTAAGGAATAGAAAAAAGTGATAGTGCCTCAAATATAATGTAAGGAGAGAGCAATAAAAGATTGGGTCAAAAAAAAGTCTGTGACCAAGACACAAGGGTTTTGGAGGCCATGTAAAGGAATCTGGATTTTATTCTAAATGAACAGAAAGCTTCATGTTGTAAAAAGAGGAGCGATGCTCTCTTTCTAGGCAATTTAATTCCTGGAGACACCCGTGGCTTGCATGATTCTGGTGGCACTTGACATGGAGAAAAATTGATATATTTATATATATTTTTAAAGTAGAAGCATTAAGACTTGTGTTTGGGCACTGAGAGATGAACATCCTGAGCCTCAGTCCCTCACATATAAATTGAATCAAAGGCATGAAATTATTCTTGAACTGCCTTTCATGGTCTTTGTCATGTTTCCACAAATAGCACACAAATTTTAATAATACTCTGATGCATAGAAAATTCTGAGGACGTAACTTGTTTTCTTTTTTTCTACTACTACTGTTTAGTTTCTGGAAAATTATATGGGTAGAAGGGGGAATGACTGACCAAGTTAAACTCCTTTGCAGAGAAGCTATCCTGTTGGAGGGTGGAGAGTTGGCTTAGTAGGCTCAGCAGCTGGTTCAAACATTTTGAATCCCTGGACAGAGAGGCTTAGATCTCAGCACGACTCACTCAACCATTCATCCTTCCAAGGTAGATAAATTGAGTGTTGCACAATTTAGAATGTGTGCGTCTTTCAGATAATGCCTTAAAAAGCAAATTCTGTGTGAACATTAAAGACTGCATAACACTATAGAACAGTAGGGGCCACCCCTGTGTCCTTGGCCTAAATTTCTTCCTTGGTAATGTGGTAGGGTGAATGATTTCAGTTACTGATATTTTACTGTTGTTAAATCCATGCAGTTTTGTCTGAGTCTTTGGAATCTTTCAGAATGAAATGAGCTTTATTAACCAAAAAAAAAAAAAAAAAAAGAAAAAAAAAACTGGTTTGACTTACTGTAAGTCCCTCTAAAGTTGACTGTAGCTCTCTGTGCTTTTTAATGATGTCTCCATTATAGAGGCTCTAGACTGGAACAAACACTTTGTAGGTGAAAGGTAGCTTGATCTTTCCTATAAGAGGTACATAGTCATGCCCTGATACCAAGGGAAGTTTTACCACTAAGGACTCTGTGTCCTGAAGATAATCCTGCTAAAGGTACTGAAAGATGTGGGAAGGGACATAGAGAGTGACTGAGGGGCAGGGAAAGCAGATACAGTCATTAGACTGCTGTGCCTTTTATTTTTTTCTTTTGCAGATTACCACACTCTCCAATGAATCTGGGAGGTCTCACTTGGAGATTCAGCACTAAAGTCTTGATCACTTATTTGGCCATAATAACTAATAATTTTTTTAAGATTTATTTGAGAGAGAGAAAATACTGAAGCCGACTCCCCACTGAGCATAGAGCCCAACATAGGGCTTGATCCCAGGACCCTGAGATCATGACATGAGCCCAAACCAAGGATCGGCCACCCTGAGCTACCCAGGTGCCTCCCCTGATTTTCAGACCTTTTGTATATACAAAACTTTCAACAGTATATTATGTGTTCTTACTGTTAAAATTATATTTTTTTACTCATTCAGTAGTGATATAATTTTGTGTGTGTGTGTATATATATATATACACGCTATATATATATATATATATATATATATATATATATATATATGCATGCCACATGGCATATAATGGTATATATCCTCAGTCCCCACCCCCACAATTCCTGTTACCTAGTGATCTATTCCTCTCTAAAAAACTAGTCAAGTAGATTCCATTACCAGACAGAAAATCAAGGAAGTGAGAATTACTTTTTTTTTTTTTTTTTAGTTCCAAAACAGGAAATTCAAATGTGAGAAAAAAGACGTGGAGAAATATTAATACTATAGAAAAAGGTATTTCTTCCCTCTGAAATCTAAGTAGACCTGATAAAAAAAAAAGCAGCAGTGAGATACAGTATAACGAAGAGGCAAGGCCAGGAGTTAATGGAACTGGATTTGAAAAAAAAGGGGCCAACATCCAGAAATATCTCAGCATTGCCTAACATTGCTGTTAGAACCACACAGGAAGTGAATGGAGAACCATTCACTTGGAGAACCACACAGGAAGTGAATCAACCTTTCATGCCAACACACAATTCATTCATACTATTAGATTTTATTAGGTGCCTACAATGGTGACAAATTTTATGTCAAATGATTTTTTATAAAAAGATAATTTGATTGTCTAATTAGCTGTGGAGAAGTTCAATGTTGAATGGGAAGACAAATATAATAATTATAATACAGAGTAAATGCATCTGGGAGGACTGAGAAGGTTATATTTGATTTCATGGCTGTAGTTTTTGGAGATAAAATTTTATTTGGTAGGTCTCTCTTTAGATACCATAGAATTACCTGTACCAAATTTTGTTTGTTACAAAAAAAATAAAATAGAACCTCTTTTGGACTGGATGTTCAAAAATAGCATAAGATAACCCCTGTCCACACCTCAGTAAAACAGAGGAATAGAAACAAGTAAATGTTGTATAATGATAGAGCATAGATGAAAAGTGTATCATTAAGAAAGATTCTGCTTTCTTAAAGAGCCAGAGAGAATTTAGGAAACATGTTTTTTTCCCTGTAATGTTAATGAAACTTCATGAGTCATATGTGAATGCATACCATTACATTAAGCATTCTTTTTAGGTGTCCTGGGGCCCAAATGTCCAATGTGTGCTTGTATAGATTGTTTCCCCACACCAAAAAGCAATTCTTTTTTTTTTATTTTTTTATTTTTTAAATGTTTTAAATAGATTTTATTTATTTATTTGACAGAGAGAGAGATCACAAATAGGCAGAGAGGCAGGCAGAGAGAGGGGGAAGCAGGCTACCCACTGAGCAGAGAGCCCAATGTGGGGCTTGATCCCAGGACCCTGAGATCATTACCTGAGCTGAAGGCAGAGGCTCTAACCCACTAAGCCGCCCAGGTGCCCCCAAAAGCAATTCTTAAACACCCTGCTGGTATCTGAAAATCTGACTTAATTTTGACATTATTCAACTCAGTTCTGACACCATCTACCCAGAGATAGCATCAAATCCCACAGGTTAAGGGTTTAGTCCTCCAAGACTGTTCCTCTCTTCCCCAACTTCAGATGCCAGGCACAAGGCCAAGCTGTCACCTATACTTCTGGCTATAAAGCAGAGGTTCCTACGAACCCCTCCCCTCCATCAGATGTGATGAATTTGCCCACAGAACTCTAAGAAATATTTTATTTACTAGATTATTGGTTTGTTATAAAATTATGTAACTCAGGAATAGCCAGGTGGAGGAGATACATAGAATAAAGTATGTACAAAGAGTGTGGGCTTCTGTGCTCTCTCTTAGAGGACGCCATTCTCTCCAAATCTGCATGTATTCACCAAGCCAGAAGCTCTCCAAACCCTTCCCTATTGGGTTTACGGAGGCTTCATTTCATAGAGATGATTGATCAAATCATCTACCACTAGTGATTGATTTTACCTCCAGTCCCTCTCCCCTCTCCTGAGATCAGGAGATGAGAGTAAGAGTTCCAACCTTCTTATCAAATGGTTGGTTCCACTGGCTATCAGCCCCTATCCAAAATAATCCAAAATATTGATAGCACCTCATTAACGTAAAAAAAATGACACCGTTACCAATTTTAACACTTAGGAAATTCCAAAGATTTGGGGAGCTATGAACACAGAATTTTAGAAGGCTAAATACATATGGAAAATGTATTTTGGTTATTTGAATGACCAGATATTTATTTCTTATAAATCACAATATTGAAAGCACTGATTAAAACTAACTGAGGGTTTCTGGAGGAGGTAGAGGGGATAAGGTGGCTGGGTGATGGACAATGGAGAGGGTATGTGCTATGGTGAGTGCTGTGAACTGTTTGAGACTGATGATTCACAGACCTGTACCCGTGAATCAAATAATACATTATATGTAAATAAAAAATAAATTCAATTAGCCAAAACAAAAATAACAACTGTTTCTTTTGTACTGGCTCAAACAGATATAAGTGAAAATGAAATGTAAAGTAAATGACAGTAAAATATTTGGAATGATTTCACTTAAGTGACTCTTAAAACTAAAATTTACCATTTGTCTCTGAATTAAAAGGAAGCAGAGAAAGAAAGTCCAAAAGTTATAGATCCTTTGGAAATGAAGCAACAGATATAAAGGAGTCTAATAGGCTTGTGTTTGGGATGAGAAAGAGGGTGGTAGTTTGCAGGATGAGGACATCAGGTCAGAACTCAAATATTTCAATGCTATCATAATATAATCACTGAGTTAAGTTGAATTTGATAATCATCAATCCTAGTAAAATATTTTGACTATCTATCTATCTAGACTTTGGAAAAATATATTATTTAGTTATTTACTTTTCTTAACCAATCATGGGTATTGAATATGGTAGAATAAATTCTGTAGTAGAATACAGAAATGCATTGGTCTAAATATGCATCTTGTAGCTTGAAATATGTAATAAAATTATGTAGGATTTTTATCAATTTGATCTAAGAAAATTTTAAAAATAAAAAAATATATATTTGCAAAGGAAGTCAACTTTCCCTCTACTCTGACTAGAAGCTATGTAAGAGGCTGCAAAGCTGAGAGCTAAGAACTCAAGCTGGACGTCTTCATGTGGGCTACCATGCTAATACCTCCTGGTTCTGTCTACTTAATATTTTCAGAGCTAAGTCACTAGTTACTCCATCTGAAGGAGGAGTTATTAAGCCCTCTCAGAGGCAGAAATTACATGTATCAAGAGTCTCACAAACCCACCATTTTAAGAAACTTGCAATCGCCATGTACTCCACCAAGGGGAGACTACCTACAGATACATGAGTGACTCCTCTTCTCACAATTTCCTCCTCACTCATCCCTATTTTTTACATCTTATCTTCTCCATCCCGTGTGTCCTAAATGAACAATGAGTCCTAGCTTATATTAGACTCCAGAATTGCTAGATTCTGGAATCAGTGGGTCTTAAATTACATTATTACTCCAAATTGTTACTGTCCACATGCCTTGACCCGTGTCATCTCTTTGTTTCTACCTGATTAGACTGCCTCTTCTCTAAGTTCCTGTGTAAAAACAGTCCCCATCTCTAAACTCCTCCTGTGGTGGCTAGTGACCTAGCTTTCCTATATAACTCATGCCAGACCTCAGACCCTTTGGGCTACATTCTTATTCTTTACTGGTGGAACCAGATAAGTTAACCTATATGGTCTTAGTACCCTTTTTTAGTTGCAATGGAGAAAAGCACTGGAAAAACATATTGCCAGTTTCTACCCACCAGACTGAACCTCCAGACGTCACAGTTGTCTATATTTTGCTTGTTTTCAGGCACTATTTTCCAAGACTTTTCTTTAAGTTGTTTCAGTTTAGTCTATTCCTTTACTGCTGTAAGACCCCCACATTGATGCACATGTGTAAGTAACTTGTGGCATGGAAATTAACTGGAGATATATAGATAAACTGCAGAGGAAGGGCTGCAGAGGACATGAGCATACCTGAAATATGCAGCTGGCTGAGAAAAAAATAGGAAGTCTTTGGGCAACAGTTAGAGGACATGATGAACAATTATGGCAAGAAAGTAAAGAAGTCATTCACCTTCCATGCTTATTTGTCTAACAAGACAATATACAGATAGTAAGAACATTTAAAGATCTTCTGAAACAAGCTTCTTTAGAGTCTTTTCACAGTGTCCATGATTGGGCTTCTCATTAGTTCCTACCTCATACCACCTGAGTCAGTTAGGAACAATATGCGCCAGAATTCTATTGATTCATAGTATCAGATATATGTTCTACTTCTTGCTTTTAATATACTGCCAAAGTAGGTATACATATGTTTAACACATGACCTCTTCCCCAAGATTCTACATAGTCTATTTAAGGAGAATGACTAAAACATATAAAATATCAGACAATATAAAATATAAAATTATGGTTGTTAGAAGTACAAACAAAAAGTTTTGGAAAGTAAGACACAGTGTGGGCTATGAGGGAAGGACAAAATGTGAAGAAGCAAAAAGGCAGGGACCTGAGTCATTCAAATTTCAGGTGCTTAAATCATGCCCACCAGATTTTTAATATTGACTCTTCCATTCACTCATAGTTACATCATGTATTTCAACAGCTTTTGCCTCAGTTCTTAATGATAAAATAGGAATAATGAGATAACCACAAGTTTTGGGGAGTATTTGAAAATGAATTTTCTAGTACATAAGAAGTACTTAATGTAAGTTAAATGTTATTACCAATTAAATAAACATCCCCCAAGGGACAGCAACTCTAATAGCAGAATTTAAAAGAGTGATATTTAGGGGCACCTGGGTGCTCAGTCAGTTGAGCCTCTGACTCTTGGTTTCAGTTCAGAGTCATGGTCACAGGGTCTTAGGATTGAGCCCTGAGTCTGGCTCCAGGCTGGGTGGGGAGTCTACTTGGAATTCCTTTTCTCCCTTTTCCTCTGACCCTCCCACTGCTCTCTCTATCAAACATATAAATAAATCTTTTTAAAAAGTTTGACATTTAATGAATGTAACAATTAATTATTGGTGTTCTATAGATACATATTAATGGCTTATGCTTATAAATGGGAGAAATACAGAAAGCACAGATCCCTGAAGATATACTTCAAAGATTGAACAAAGTCTTCTAGATCTAAATTCCTCACATGTTTTTAGACATCTGCCAATTTCCAGTATTGTGCTAAGAAGTTTCATGTGTGCAATTCCATTTAAACTTTACAATAAATTATGAGTCAGTAATATTATTAGGGTTTTCTAGATGAGAAAACTGGCATTCAAAAAGTGAAGTGATTTTCCTCAGGTCTCATATTTGTGTTTGTTTGTTTGTTTGTTTGTTTTTTCAGGTCTCTTATTTGTAAGAAGGATTAAAATCTGGGTTCCCTGAATCACAGCCTGGGACTTTGTGATATATATACCCCTCATTAATGAAACAGAAAAATAACAAACAACAGAATGAAAAACAGAGAGAGATATAAGAGATGGAGCAAATTATCCTGAAAAAGAAAATCTAATGCTCAGTCACCAACAGTAAAGAGGCTGCAAAAGGGACAGTTACTGTAAAAATTAAAAGAGAATGATAAAAGAAAAAAAAGGTTGTCCAGGTGACAAGTTAATATATGTAACAAGATTGAAAGAGTTTAGGCAAATGCATCAGATTTTACCATTATGTGAATGAACAGTAGAATGTTTAGAAATATAATCTTTAAATGGAAAGGATAATGATTTTTATGGATAGGTTCATATTTGCTTAGAATGGTCTCTTATAAGCAGGGTTTTATTGGTATTAATAAATATTAAGGAATAGCTCCACTCAAGCTCAGGAAATATATGCTTATAATAAGAATAGACAAGTCTTAAAATTTGTCAGGACCCTGGAAAGCAGACTTTTTTTTTGTCATGGCATTTTGGTTTTTATCCAGCACATATCCTCTACCTGCTAAATGATTAGCTACCCATTGATTACCCATCCTCTTACGTAATTACTGATGTTTCAGAACATGGATATTTAGTTTGCCTGGCCAGCTCCAACTCAAAATCAAGGAATTCTTATTGATTACACTCTAATATTCCACCTCTACCTGGCAAATGCTCTAGAGAGAAAGTACATATTGGAGCTGACTTTTTTTTCCCCAGTCAAGGAGGTCTAGAGCTAGCCTTTGCCCAGTGATCATCCCTTTTACTAAACAATGTACAGGGGAAGTCACACAGTGTATGGTAGAGTCATTTAGATAGTTGCATTTCTATCTGGGAAGAAAGATTCCCTCAGAAGTCAGTATATTTGGGACAGGTTATTATTACCATAAAATTTTATGTCAGAAAGAAAAAAGATGATATAACATTTAGGGAGGTGTACTGGGTCATACAGATAGAAGCTGTATTAAATATAATGCAGTGATTTTTAACAATGTGTGTTATTTTAAAACATCACAGATTAAAGGTTTATTGCAAAAATCAGGGGAATATTAACTGTTGGCATTATATCCTAAATGCCATAAAATCTCAATTAAACAAAAAGGAAATACTTTTCTTTTTAAAAAGTAGTTTCAAAGGTATACTAAGAAAAATATATAAATCATGTTGAATGGACTACATCCTGATTTATATTTACTAACTTGTGATGGGGAAGGGAGCCTGAAAAAAGTGACTTTTTAAGTAAGACTTTAAATACGACTTATCTGAAAACATGATAACAAGAAAAGAATCCTAGGAAAGTTACATAATATTTTCTTCTTTCCTTTCCTTTTTTTTTGGTATCAAGTTCAGATAAAAAAAATGAAATACGATTCTCTTCAATACTTTGACTCCACTACATTGTACTATTTTTCTTTCTGAGCTACTCTGTGAAACTAGAAACATTCACAACTAAAGTAGAATTGGTAGGAGATCTTGCCTTCACTAACATACTTTATACAGGCCATTTGTCCACATGATCATTTCCCATAATTTGTCACAGCTAACCTACATTCTTACTCCATTTGTTGGTAGTATTCTTAAAGTCATAGTTACTGACCTATTTTTCCCTGCTCCCTTGCTGGTACCTGAATGCCAGAAGCTTTTAGTCTTGAGCAAGACACTAACTATTCACTGGTTGCAAACTCAAGGTCATTTTGTGAACTGCTTTGAACTTATAGACACCCATCTTCAATCAGAGAATATTAATGTCAAATAAAAGAAACACTTCAGATACTTTTATCAATTTTGGCTTATCCAAGCTATATTTTCTTTGATATGCAACTGTAAGTAAGCCACCTCAAATTTCAACCAATTCAGGGGAAAATTATTTAATTTCAATCTTGTAAAAAGTAAGAAGTCTTCCTATTTAAAAAGTTCTTCAGTCAGTAACTGCAGTTCGTTTGCTAGGAGACTTTGAAATATACCAGAAAACAGGCTGGCTGGCAGGTTGGTTTGTGCTGCAAGATATTCTGACAACCTGTCAAAGTTCCACTTTTCTCACATTCTACCAACTTCTCTTTTCTAAAGAAAGCATGAAATGTCAAAATGACAGGTGCCAAAGCGCAGCAGCATCCAGCTTCTGGGCCTATTACCTTAGGAAGGAAAGAGTTGAAAAGTTGTGCAAGTGACATATGCTGAAGAGTGATATAATTTGCCAGGTAAAGGAGTGGCTTGATGGTGCTTGTGTTAACCCTTTGGAGCTAACTAATTTGAGTTATATCCTCTGGGAATAATTTCTATGAGTATCTATAGAAAAAAATATAGCTTTTGAAGCAATAACTTCAATAAGTGTTTGGGCACCTCTTTCTTTAGTGTTGGTGACTATCTTGAGTTAATTCATTGAATATAATCAACGTCACATGGTTAAAAGTAGTTGCTGTTGTAATTTTGTTATATTTTAAATAGATAAAGAAATATTGCCAGAAGAAAGATTAAAACATGGAAAACTACTGCAATTATATCTGCATAAAATCTGTTAGTGCGTATTTGTGTGTGTGTGTGTCTGTGTGTGTGTACATACCTATGGGGAGAGTTAATTATGATTTGATTAATTTATATTGATTGGGCAAAATCAGTTTAAGTTAATGGGCAAGATTGAGTTATAAAATAAAGTTTAAAAAATTTTATTTTATTACTTTCAAGTTCAGAGCCTGTCTGATGAATATATATGACTAACTTGCAACTAACTTCCAGCTATTTCTTTATAATGTGCAAAGATCTACAAAAAAGTATTTTTTCTTAAGTGATAAAGAGGTCTTAATTATTTGTGTAAATTATTATTTTGTATTGCAAACCGTTATGTTTGAAGACAATGGAAATAGATAAGTAATGTTTTGTGATCATACTGTTTGGCCAGGAGAGGAATGAACAAGAAATCTAATAAAAACTGAAATATGGTTGAGAGGAAGAAAATAATTTGAATTCCCAGAGGGAAGGTGGGAAGGCTTTATAAAGTTAAGAATGAGACTGGGAAACGATTCTTTAGGAGAGAGAGAGAGAGAGAGAAAGAGAGCAAGAGAGTGAGAGCGGGGAAGCGAGAGAGAGAAAGGAGAGGGAATGGGAGAGAGAGGGAATGAGATTTATTCTACATTCTGGGAGAAAACAAGATTTGATGGCACAAGTCTGGAGATGTAATCCTATCTGGACTCATAAAAGTAACATCGTGTAGCAGTTGGGAGTTAAGAGTCTGCAGTTGTACTGTTTAATAACTGTGAATTTGTACTTGCTACTCAATTCGAGTGGACTACAATTTATCTACCAGTAAAATAGAGACATTTGAAATATCTGCCTCATAGTATTGTTGTGAGAAATTAAATGTGATGATGTGTGTAAAGTAGTATTATTCCATAATTGTATCTTTGGAAAACTAGTTTTATTTTATTTTTTAAAAAAATATATATTTTTTATTTTTAAGTAATCTCTATATCTAATGTGGTGCTTGAACTTACAACCCCAAAAACAAGAGTCTCAAGCCTTACTGACTGAGTTAGGCAGACACCCCAAGATTTAAAGGACTCTCCTTCCCATGTCTTCAGAAATTAAAAAGGGATATTGAAATACATTGGAATGGGAAATTGGACAAAGAGAATTCTCAGCCTGAGGAGAGTTAGAAATCTCTCACTACAAGAACAAGGGGACTTTAATTAACCAAACATTGTATATTTTGAGAATATTTATGCTACAGTAGTTACATGTACTTACAAGTTATAGAGATAGTTAATTGTGTGTGATACTACTGATAAAGATTTATAATAGCAATAGATAGCAAGTAGTAAGCATTTTTTTAAAATTAATTGCTAGGTAGTATTGCAAAAGTTAAGGATTATATGTAATATCTAACTAACCCCTACTTATAACCCATTTGGGAATACTCTAGCAGCAGGTATCTAGATTATCTTCTACCAATGAAATTCATACAAATTAGATTGAAAAGTGAAAGGCAAACAGAAGTGATATTATTGCTACTCTCGCAACAATAAACAGGTGAGTAGATTCAAGTCTTGTAAAAATTTGCAGGAACTTCTTAGCAAATCACCTGCTACTGGGCTCCAAGCTATATTGATTATTCCTTCAGCTTCTGCAATTTTTTGACTCTCTGAATGAAAATGAAAATGCAATTTATTTATTTATTTTTAAAGATTTTATTTATTTGAGAGAGAGAGTGAGTGAGTGAGAGAGAGCATGAGAGGGGAGAAGGTCAGAGGGAGAAGCAGACTCCCCATGGATCTGGGAGCCCGATGTGGGACTCGATTCCGGGACTCTGGGATCATGACCTGAGCTGAAGGCAGTCGCCCAACCAACTGAGACACCCAGGCACCCCTGAAAATGCAATTTAATAGCAAATATGAGATATTACGAGTTTCCCTGACCTTAGATTCTCTACTTCTGCCAGTGGTTCTATAAGCACTTAATTTCTTACATTATATCCCATCTACCCTTCAAAGAATAATTAAAGGGGTTTATGCTTTTGTTTTGACTAGTCTCAAGTACAGCATTTGTTGCCAGAAGTAATTCCAGAAAGGAGACCTTCAAAGCTACTGAGGTAGCTAATGGTTAGTGTTGAAGGAAGCCACAGTAATGGGGAGCAGACAATAGGATAGTGATATTTCAAAGCATTCAGTGTCAAACAGCTATTTAAATTGTTACCTGTATAAGGCTTAAATGAAGCAAATCAGGTAGCTTCTGCATTACATAGGTTGTGAGGCACTCAAGGATTGTAAAGTAGCATGGCTGATTCTAATTACACTGGAGAGCATTCAGGAAGAAAATGTTAAGATCAGTACTTTGTATTTTCAGCTTAACATATGGTCAGAAAGCCATAGAACTTCTATGATTGTCCTGAAAGTCTCCACTTATATACCTGTAAAACTGATCTATCTGGGAGAAAAAAAAAAGGAACCAACAACTAATTCCTCAGGTTGGAAAACCAATTGAGTTCATAGATGTATCAAGTCTCATATGCAAGCCAGGGCAATGTTTGGAAAATTGTGGGACCTAAGGATTGAAATGGGGGATATTTGGATAGATGAAGATGAATATGAGTTCCTTGACTCTCTAAATCTTATAGAACTTCCCTTACTGGTAGATGCAGTTCCCCTGTGCACCTTATTTGAAGAGTATTTATTTGAGGAAACAATGTACTTTGCTTGAGTGCCTATAATGAGCTAATCTGGGGTAGTGCTCTTTCAAGAGGATACTGATTCTTTCAGTATCCAATGCCAGTACCCAAATTTGATTCCAGTATCCAACTTTGCTTCCAGACCCTTACTAGAATTTGATTTCAGAATAATTTCATGGAAGAATTACAAAGACCCACAGAAATACTGTGTACATGAGTTGGATTTCAATAGGTTGAAACATGAGGTTATCTATCTATCTATCTATCATCTATCTATCTATCTATCTATCCATCCATCTATCATCTATCTATCTATCTATCTATCTATCTATCTATCTATCTAATCTTTCCATAAATAATGGATTCCAAGAGTGCTAAGGTAGGGAAGAAAGAACATAACATTGGATTTGCCTAAATCCATTAATAAGTGTACATATACCAGAGATAATGAATTTGAGGTGTTCACATGAATAGCTGGCCATGGTTTTCATTGTTCCTCTAGTTAAGAGACTGAACCATGGACTCAGTCTTGACCTATATTAGAATGTAGAAAAAAGAATCCAAATGTTTAAAAGAATTGGAAGATTGGATTAATCTGTGCATTCCTTTTACTCCCACCTCACTATGTGCCCTGGAAAGACTCCAAACAATCCTTTTTCACCAAAGCATCAATAATTACATTAAAAATGTTAGGAATGCAGTTTTAAGAAACTCTGTAATTGCCATCTTCTACAATTTGGGATATCAATCACACTATTATTTACTATTTCCCCTGGGTCAAATTATTTAAACTCTCTGAGACTCAGTTTCTTTAACTGTAAAATAATAATAATAATAATAATAATAATAATAATAACCATTTTGTTCAGTCATTGATAGACCCGGCACAAAGTAATTGTTAATGTTTTTTCGAGTTTTTTAAATATAACACACTCTGCTAAAACTTCACATGCATTGCATTCTTTAATTTTCACAGTAATCAAGTGAAATATGCACTTCATCTAATCTCTTTTCTAAGTAAAATAGTTGATGCTTAGTTAAGTTATGGTAATAAACCTGTAATGTGAACTAAAATAATCTGACTCTAGAACTTACATTTTTATTTTTTCAAAGATTTTATATATCATCTATCTATCTATTTATCTATCTATCTATCTGTCTGTCTATCTATCTATCTATCTATCTATCTATCTATCTATCTATCATCTATCTATTTTTTCTAGGGAAGGAGAGAGAGAGAGCAATAGAGTACAGCATGGAGAGAAGAAGGGGGAAAGGGAGAAGCAGGCTCTCTGCTGAACAGGGAGTGTGATGCAGGGTTTGACCTCAGGACCCTGGGATCATGACCTGAGCCACAGTCAGATGCTTAACCAACTGAGCCACCTATGTGCCCCCAAAACTTACATTTTTAACCACTATACTGTATTGCATACAATAGATTATCCATAAATGTAAATTATTATTATTGTCAACATCACACTATAATCAGCATCACTATTATTGTATGATCATTTATCCTTACTTTTGGTCATATTTCTACCATAGTAAGGCACTTCAAGTCATTGATGGATGGAGGAGGATTTTTAATAATAAGTATATGATTATCAGAGTACAACCACCAGAGCCCCAAATCATGACTTCAATGGATTTTCCTGATCTAAAAGGGAAGATGTACTATTGCACACATCTGAGATCCCTTTTAGTTCTCTTTAGCAAGTTTTAGTAAGATCAATCTTTGAAGATTGTTAGCTCACCATGCATGGACATATGCATGGCTTCAGTTATAAGAATCATTGGTTGTGGCAATATCAAAGCCCTTTACTAAATATCAGTTATGCTGAGCCTCATCAGAAGCCCTAGATATGTTGCTTTTGCTTTTCTTGATTAAAAATAAATTATTCATAAGGGTATTTTTTACCTAGTCAAAACTGAGTGTCACCAGATTTTTTGTTTTTATTAAAATTTCATACATTCCTTGAAGTTATATACTTAGAATAGTGGTGACTTAAAAAGTCAGAAATGTACTATTTTCCTTAATTTTTATATAATAATTTCCACTATAACCTGATAAGAGAATCTCTTTAGATCTATTGGGAAATTGTAGCTCCTTCTGAAAATGAAGAGAATTTACTTGCATCTTTCAAATGTAAAACTCAGTAAAATTACAAAATGAAATATAGGTTGAAGGGGGATTATCCCTTTATCAATTAGACTTTTCAGGTCTAATTGATAATTGACCTGATTATTATTATATCTAAACCTAATTGATTAGGTTTAGAATTTTAACCAATGCATTATAAAACTCAATTCTTTCAGCACTAATAATCATTGTCCTAAGATATATAAAATATCATTTCTAATAATTACTTTGAAACATAGATAATAAAAAGCAAAAACTCTTAGTTTCAAAATTTACAAAAAAAAAGAAAGAAAAAGATTATAAGACTTTTTTTGCACACAGATTCTACATCAGGCCAAATCAATCAGTTGAAAAAATAATCATTCAGCCAGGAAATTCATTGTTTGATGGACAGAATGCCAATTAACTAATCTGACACAATGCAATTAACAAGTTTGACTTTTTTTTTAATGAATTGACTGACTTGGCTTCTTGTTTTAGTGTCATGTAGATATGGCAGCAGATAACAGTAACAATATTGAACTGGGAGGTTAAGTGATTTAATTTTGAAGACATTATGTTGCAGAGGCCACATTTAATAAATCAATGTGTTTAAGATGTTTGGAGATCTATGGATTAAAGATTACTTTGCTGGTGGAATGCCTGGTAATCATTATACATTGCAAAACCATGCACAAAACTAAGAGCTTATCTTTCCTAGTTGCCGATAATACTATGCTTCTCCAGGTAGCCTTAAACCTCTCCTCCACCCAACATTAGCTGTTTCAGATAACATCTACTGCTCTACAGTAATAATTCAAACCCCACACCTCTCTGTCTCAGCTTTAGTTAAGGGTGCTTGACAAGTTTAATTTGGAATATCAATACAATAGTTATAGTAAGGAGTGCACAAGTCATTCATTATTTGAGCCAAATGCTATTGTGTTTGGGATTTATTATTCTTTTTTTCCCATGCAAGCAGGGTCACTTGTGTGACTAAGGGAAAAAGAATTTCAAATGTAGTTCCTGTGCAGAGAAATGCAATGTCAAAGTAGACCTCATGGCCCTACAGGCCATTGTTCAGCACAGCTCATTAATTGTAATGTGCAGGCTATTACACAATGTTAACCTCAGTGTATGGTATGAAACTTATGCAGGAATAGCAGGAGGGTTTCCTGTTTAGGACATAAGGGATATTGTATTTTAAAAAATAATAAAAACCTTATTTTCCCTCCAAAATATTCCAGTTATCTTCATCCTGTCAATCAATACATTTTAATAATTAATCATTTTTTCACAATGAATTCTAGTGGAAAAAGATGTGAATATTCAGTTTGAGTGAAATATCAGGAATAACTATAATGGTCACAAGAATCATAAGAATATAAGATATGGATTGGAGCTTAGGAAATGTCTAGTTCAATCTTTGATAAAAAAAAAAAATACTAAAGTCCAGGGACTTGTCCAAGACTACAAACTTAGCAGGACCACAGTCAAATCTAGACTCTGTTTCTTCCTTCAATGTTCTTTCTAGTATCACTTTGCAGTATGTTCTGAAATAACTTTAAAATTTAAGAAATTTCTTACTCAGAAAGAATTTTGGTTTTCTGCCCAGACTGCAGTTGTGCTGTCATACTTTGGGATAAATCTTAAGTAATTTTATTCAAAGTATTCTTTGTCCACATCCTCACCTACTGCACACAAGTATATCCTCCCATTCTTGGATTAACTTCACCTGAGTTAAGCATGGTTTCCCAACCCCTACTGCCTAATGGAGGCCAGGGCCTTCATATTCTGTGTTGCCCATTGTTAATCTAGTAGTCAGCCAGTTAGACAGAAAGTACTAAATAAAAATGGATTGACTGAATTAAAATGCTCCAATGTCCTGATTCTCAATTTAGCACGTTTCCTTCATATGCTGCCTTTCTCTGACATATTTATGACATCCTTTGATATATCCACAGAATTATACTACAATGTATACCTACTCATTCCTACCCACAGTCCTATAGGATGTTAACTAGAAGGTTTTCTCTTCCTCTGAGTCAATAGGAAGTGTTCTTGTTCCTCAGAGAACTAAAAAGAACACCAGTGAGAGAGTATTACTAACTTTGATGGAAAAAATTCATTTAATCCTATGATTTTTTTTTTAAGATTTTATTTATTTATTTGACAGAGAGGAGAGAGATCACAAGTAGGCAGAGAGGCAGGCAGAGTGAGAGAGAGGGGGAAGCAGGCTCCCTGCTGAGCAAAGAGCCTGATGTGTGGATGTGTGGGCTCGATCACAGGACCCTGAGATCATGACCTGAGCCAGAGGCATAGGCTTTAACCTTTTGAGCCACCCAGGCGCCCCTAATCCTATGATTTTTTAATGCAATCTTCAAGGCTGTTTTGAGAATACACGTGGAGAACATTTGTGTCCTAGCATGGATTGCAAAATGATGTGAATTTTTTGTTTACAAAATGAGATGCTAATATCACCAGATGGATATATAATGTTTTTATACAATTCATAGCAGCTCTTATAATTTAGTGGATCTGGTTTGATATATAGCCCCTTCCCCATCCCTGTTTTATCTGATTCAATTACAAGGAAGCATTTTTTTTTCTAACACCACTACTCCACTGGTACTTATTCTGTCCACATATTACAAGAGTTCTTCCTGAAAACCAATTTGGAAAATAACGAGATGCTAGTTTTGTCATCTATCCCATATAATAATAATAGTATCTTATGTTTGTGAAGCACTGTACATAGTTTCCCCATGTGCTACCGCCTTAGAGGTCATAAAAACAGCAACTCTGATTGGCCCCATCTGGCGCTGTGAGGCCTCAAATAAGGCAGGTGATTAGACCAAGATCACACAACCAAAAGGAAGCAGAATGTTCTCTTACCTCGCTTGCTTTGCATTTACCCAAAGATATGAAGGTCTATATGACAGAAAATAGACATATTATGGATATAGAAGAGTTCTATGAATTATATATTTTCTACATGTTTTTGGAAGGAAACAATTTCATGTGAAAATAAATACAGATAAGTTAGAGAGGAATGCATAATTTACAGACATAAATATATTAAGTAAAATACTTATAATTTCTCTCTTCAGTTTATATACATGGAACCCTGGTTACAAGTTCATTTTCTGTCATGAGGCATTCTTAAGTATGAATACACAAGCAGCTCAGAGCACTTCTTCACAAGTACAGAGGGAAGTCCTAACCAGAGCTCCCTACCTCCAACTTCCTATCTGTATTGTCCACTGATTCAGTGTTATCCAGACTTGAAAAATAAGAGGCTATAGATAATCATAGGAGACATAGGTTCCGATCGCAAAATCAGTTGTATTGGAATTAATCACATGGATATTAATATACAATCCTTAAAGAAAAAAGTCCAGATGATTTAGTAATAATGAGTTAAACAGTGATAAACAGTTTTCTCTATTGTAGAACTTCTTAGAGTCTTAAGTGTGCTACTTGATTAGTGGATCCCATGTAAAGTAAATATGCAGTATTCCATTGTAGTTTATTAAGGAAAAAAAAGTATTCCGATCCTTGTTATAATGGTAAGCAAGACTTTATTCAAGATTTTTCAATGAGGACATTGTAATAGGGGAGAGAGATTGAGCTCAACTCTAAATACGGGAAAGATAGCAAAGAATTTAGAGCCAACGAGCAGAGGGAGGGATTGGTGGATGGAAAAGTACTAAGAGGAGACAGCAAAGGTAGGAGATTCTAGCTAAACTGATGTAACAGGACTGTTCCTGAAGTCAGGCCACAGTGTTCAGATTCAAAGGTGAGAAATTTTTGCTAAAATGACTTAGCAAAATTCTTGCTACAACTGAGTTAGGCAGGTTAAAGATATACCTGGGTGGTTGAGAGAGTGGGAAAAGTTGAGGTCTAGTCAGAGAAGGACTTACAAAAGCCTGGCTAGGGGCACCTGGGTGGCTCAGTGGGTTAAAGCCTCTGCCTTCAGCTCAGGTCATGATCTCAGGGTCCTGGGATCAAGCCCCGCATCGGGCTCTCTGCTCAGTGGGGAGCCTGCTTCCCTCTCTCTCTCTCTGCCTGCCTCTCTGCCTACTTGTGATCTCTCTCTCTGTCAAATAAATAAAATCTTTAAAAAAAAAAAAAAAAGCCTGGCTAAAGATTGTTCAAGGATACAGTCCATGTGTCACTTTACTTGATAGGAAAGCCTTTTTGGTGGGTCTCTTCATTGAACTAATTAGCAATGAACACATTTTGGAAGCCTCTGCTCTATTCCATTCTTTGTGTGATAGTCCAGTTATGACGTCATGAGATACACTTCACAATTTGCTTTGCATTAATTCTTTTTTTTTTTTTTTGCATTAATTCTTTATGCCAACTCCAGCATAGGTGATCCCATCTTAGAGACACAAAGTTATGCTTGGGTCAAAATATTGGAATTACATGGGTAGAGAATTTAGCCCTCCCTTTGTTCAATCTGAGTTTCCTTCTAAAACAATAGTTTCACTCATTTGCTGAATAACTTTGGATAAGCCACTTTGGATAACTTCGGATAAGAGTCTTAAATTCCTCTTTGGTATAATAATAAGGCTTTAACTGAATGATCTCTGTTGTCCTTCTACCATAAATATAAATATATAAATAAATATACGTGTGTGTGTGTGTGTGTGTGTGTGTGTGTGTATGTGTGTGTGTGTATATATATATATTAGGTTTTCTGTGTTTCTATGTATCTAATTAATGTTTTACAAAAAACAGATTAAAACAAAAGAGTTTGAATTAAACAGGTCAGTTTTCATTGCCATGGGCTGGGGAGAAAAGCAGATTTTAAACAGGACAGGAAGGCAGACATCAATTTCTAATATCTTCTGACAAAAGATGTATTCATTCAGGTTTTAGAGAAGTATTTTCCAAAAGAAAACTGGATACTCTAAAAATAGAAGAATTTTGTTTCAGGATGTAAAACTGAGGCACAAGCATGAAATATAAATCTCAAATACACTGTAAATAGAAAATATTCACTTTCCTCAGTGAGAAGCAACCTCTACATCAGACATGTAATCTAGCAGTATTAATTTACTACAATAGGAAAGGTTATTATGCAAAATTCTGTGTAAATAAATGTGTAGACAGTTAACTAAACAATTAAATTTGCTAGGCAAGCTTATTTGGAGAAGAGCAGTTATGAGTAATTCCTTCCAAGAAAGACATCCTTTTGCCTTTAAATTTACAAAGTGAACACCTCACATTTAGAGTTGGAAATTCCTTACTTGGTCCCATTTTTTTAAATTAAATAAAAGTGGGAAAATTATTTAAATATATACCTCACCGCTGTATATAGATCTAGATATGATAGAGACAGATAGACCTTAACTCAGAAGCAAGACTTGAAGAGCAGACATTTAAATTTACACCTTCCCCTATTTTTATAAAAAGGTTACAATTTGATTAGTAAAATCCAGAGCTATAGTTGGAAGAGACTTTCAGAGTCATCTGTTTTAACCCCTTCATTTTATAGGTATGAACATAGAATTTCAGAAAGATGAAGTCCATAATCAGTGAGTTACAGAGTTGGATCCAGAACCCAGCTTCCTGACTTGGTGCAGAGCTTTATCTTTCTTTTCTTTTTCTTTCTTCTTCCCCCCTCCCCCTTTTTTTCACTACTCCAAACCAAACAGGAATTAGTCAAGCAATTCAGGAGGCCTAACACAGGGCTTGCTTGTGGAATCAACGTGCATTTGTCCCATGGAATTTGTTATCTCCAATTGTGCTCCTGTTATGGGATTTGTTGTTCTGTTTTCTGACTCTGCACTTGATTTGCAATTCTGGGCCAGAGCAATATGCTTCCCCAGAGTACTGAGCAGTGGTCAGTGAATTTAATCTGTCTCACACTGTGATCTGTGAGCTAAATTGTTACATCTCCACCTAGTGGACAAATTCACACAGATGGGAATTGCAAAGGAGATGTGGCCCACTGAGAACGGATCTGCTGGTGAAAGGGCAGATGTAACAGAGAGAGGTTAAAGCTGCCAAAAAAAAAAAAAAAAGTTTTACTGACAACTGGCAGTAAACTAAATACTGTTATGGAGAAATCAAAGTATAATTATTAGACAGGGGAAAAAATCAGCTTTCTCATTACTTCAAGGACCTCTAGAGACTTTTTTTTAGCTTCTGGAGGAGGCTGTGAGGTATGAAGAGAGACAAGTCAGAGGATGGAATAAATACAACTCTCAAGTGAAGACTAATGCTTGAAATTTTTCTAAAAGTGCATACAGAGAAATGTACTCAGCCTTCGGAATCCGACTGGTCCCCCCAAATCTCTCGAAGCCTAAGTAGAAAGACAAGTCCTGGACCACAGTTAGATAAACAACCCTAACCGCCTCCAAGATTGGTAACAGAAATGCTATGCTCTGTGCTTCAGAGGAGCCCTCACTAGATTAGATGTATCATCTGCCTTTTGCTGCTTTCTAAAGAAGCATGAGAACAAAGGATTAAGTTAATATGCTATGATCCCCCGAAAGCAGGGGCAACGCTGTCACTGAGAAATTATGTCTCCAAAACATGTGTTATGTGTGCACATGTATGGGAAGCAATATAATTTTCCCAACATTGGGTCCTTCTCCTTCTCCTCTCTATCCCTTTCTTTCTTTCTTTCTTTCTTTCTTTCTTTCCTTTCTTTCTTTCTTTTTAAAGATTTTATTTATTTATTTGACAGAGAGAGAGAGAGATCACAAGTAGGCAGAGAGGCAGGTAGAAAGAGGGGGGGAAGCAGGCTTCCTGCTGAGCAGAGAGGCCGATGAGGGACTCGATCCCAGGACCCTGAGATCATAACCTGAGCTTTAACCCATTGAGCCACTCAGATGCCCCTCTCTACTCCTTTCTTATTTTTGGCTTTTCATTACCAAGAAACCAAGTAGCTTCCATTGCATTAATTTCCTCTCTATGCAAACATCAATGGGACATTTTGCTCCACGTACAACTGCTTTCGGAGAAGAACTGACAAAACAACTGCTGCTAATTTTCTTTTATCCAAATCAAGATCATTTTTTCCTTTTTATAAGCATCCATACGGTGTATTCATAAAGCTTTTGCATCCATAGCAATTTTAAGAATGTCCTTGACATTAGGACTGAAGAAGGTATATAATGCTTTAAGGCTGAGTTGGCATAAACACTAAAGAATCAAAGGTAAATGACACCTGGCATGTAGCACACGTTCAGCAAATACTTCTGGAATTAAATTGAAAAGGCAGTTTGTAGCCTAATGGGTTTGTTTTGATGTAGTTCCCGAGGCAGCCGATTGAGCAACTGAGTGCCCTAGAAGGCCAAGACCTACAACTCACACTAAAGATTTAGGGGTGGTGATAGAAAGCTGAGGTCAATCCTTACTCTGTCCCTTGTCTGCTGTGTAATTATAAATAGTTACTTAAACTCTCTGTAACTCAAATTACCTGTACAGTTACATAGGAATAGTATTTAATTGAGAAATTTCTGGTGATAAACCAAAAAGATATGTAATGTTCCTTAGTACAGTGTTAAAACACAGTATAGCAAGCTCTTGATAAGTTCCGGAAATCTGTGAGGGCATATTGAGAAGCTGCATTTTTTTTTTTTAAATCAGAAATGAATTGTAAAAAGGCTTCACATAGAAAGGATGGAAAAATAATGAGAACAAAGGTAATTGACCAAGGATTATGTATTATTCAATTAATTATAAAGCATTCTCAAGAACTTCATTTTTAAAGCATAACTATTTGTGACATGAGTTTGAAAAAAGTTTTAGGCAAAAATAAACAAAACTCTGCATTAGAGATTAATAGAAACTAAAAAGGCACAGTTTACACTTCATCCTTGGGAAGCTGATAGCATTAGTAGAGGAAGGAGAAGCAACACACAACAAACTAGCAAAATGTCCATGTCACTAAAAAATGTAAAAAAAAAAAGGAATCTAGTAATACTTGCTCTTAAGCAGAAAGAAATATGTAAATGAACCCTGAATACTTAAGCCAACAATATTGATAATAGAGAAATGTGGAATGAATGGAGTGGGATGGGAGAGGGGTGTCATGGAAATTTCACAGGATGTGAGTTTTGGAGCCAGCAGAGTTATACAGATTGAAAAAGAAAGAAAGGAAAAAAAAAGATATTTTCGGATGTTTAAGAACATACAGTTATATTTATTACAGATGTAGGTTAATTAAGAGATTAATTAGCAAGTTCATAGGACTTATAATTCTATTTTTAAAATATTTTATTTATTTATTTGAGAGACAGAGAGAGAGAGCACAAGTAGGGTGAGGGACAGAAGAAGAAACAGATACCTCGCTGAGTAGGGAGTCTGATGTGGGACTCATTCCCAGGACTCTGGGATTATGAACAGAGTTGAAGGCAGACACTTAACTGACTGAGCTACCCAGGAACTCTTGTAATTCTATACTCACACAGTTTCTGCTTTTGTAAAACACACATTTTGGTCAGTAAAAGGATGAAATTTAACATTCTGAGTTGGTCAGTGCGGTAGGCTGAATACCCCGCCACCTTCACCCAAGATGTCCACATCTTAATCTCCAGAATTTGTGACTATGCTATATACATTACATGGCAAGAGGGTATTAAAAATACAGATAAACCGGGGCGCCTGGGTGGCTCAGTGTGTTAAGCCTCTGCCTTCGGCTCGGGTCATGATCTCAGGGTCCTGGGATCGAGCCCCACATCGGGCTGTCTGCTGGGCGGGGAGCCTGCTTCCCCTCTCCCTCTGCCTTCCTCTGCCTACTTATGATCTCTCTCTCTGTCAAATAAATAAATAAAATCTTAAAAAAAAAAAAAAAAGAATACAGATAAACCAAGGCTGCTAACTGGCTGGTTTCAAAATTAGGAGGTTTCTCTAGATTATGAATTATATCCAATGCAATCTATAAGGAAGAGAGAAGGAGAAAAATTAGTGTCCAAGTGATGAGATTTAAAAAATTATCTATTTCTGGGATAGAAGAGAGTGATGAGCCAAGGAATGCAGGCAGCTTCTAGAAGCTGGAAAGAACAAGAAGCAGATTTCTCCCAGAGTCTCCAGGAAAGAGTGAAAGCCTGCCAATACCTTGATTTTAACTCAATGATACCTGTGCCATGTTTCTGACTTCCAGAACTATAAAATAGTGAATTTATGTTCTTTTAAGCTATGAGGTTTGTGGTAATTTCTTACAGGAGCAATAGGAAGTTAATACATTCAGTCTTTTTACTGAGGGGTGAATGCAGGGAGTCCACACTCTTGATGTATAGTTGTAGCAAACCACACTCTTGATGTATAGTTGTAGCAAACCACTTAGGGGGCGTTTAGAAATAAAGGACAGGATATTAGAGCAGAGAAGATCCATTTTCATTGCTAAAGGTTAAGGTAGGTTCTGCCTTCCACAAGCATCCTTGGCAGTCCCTAAGAATAAGCTTTCTAGAGGTTGTACTGTCAACCCCTCTAACTGCATGCTTGTAGTAATCCAAGACCTAAAGAAATGGGATAATTTGGACAAAGTGCAGCCAGAGACGTTGCCCCGGGGAAGCAGCAGCAGAAAGATATTACTAATGAAGTCTATAAAATATGCAAATTGTAGGGGATAAGAAAAGGAAATTGGAACAAAGCTTTGGAGAATAGGGTCAATGGGTAGACTTCTATCTTTACAGAAGAAGGTGCTCAACTCCTCTATATATAGACACATTACAAGAAAAATGGGAATTGTAGGCTGAACCAAGTCTTGGTGAGGGAAATAAATTGACCTGGTAAAGTCAATTATAACCTCTACTTTGAAACTATTCTTCTTAGGTTTACATATAAGCTTATTTTCCTCATAAATCCTTTGATTTATCCTGTTGACACTTAGGTAGGTTATTCTGTAAAGTGGAAATAACAAGATCTATGTCTTATAATTATTTTGAGAATTGTACCATGTCAGACATTAAGTATAGTGTCTAGAACATAATAAGCTATTATTTTTGTTGTTATTAGATCTAGCTAATAAACTATCACAAATACTCTAAGAAAGAGTAATTTATGGTATAAATTCTATTTGTATTTGTATAACTGTGGCTATCTATATAGCACCCACAGACTAGAACGTTTCTCAAATTCTAGCATGCATTCAAAACACTAGAGTACTTAAAACAGATTGCTAAGCCCCACCCCCAGAATGAGGCATGGCTAAGATTTTGAGTTTCTAATAAGCAGCCAGATGATGGTGATTCTACTGGTCCAGGGATCACCCTTTGACAAAACCTAGCCTGGACTGTATAACTTGAATTTTCACTATGAACTACTCTATATAATATTATTCTCAAATAAACCCTTTTACTTTAAGATCCTGTAGCACATAGCTTTATGTCTCAGTGGAAACCCACATAGAAGGAGGGAGATAAGAGTTTATATAACTATTTTCATTCAGTGAGATGAAAGAAGTGATGTGTTTTACTGCCGGTCTAAATAAGTTAAGAGCTGATGTGTGGTCTTCAAGCTTTGCCTATCTCTGGTCAATGCCAACGAGGCCATCATGGGGATATTGTGTTTCAGATCGTGTATCTACCAAATGAAGAAACTTTAGATGCCAGAGTTCTTCAACAGAGTTCCTCCACTAACCCAAATAAACATGTAATATGAGTGAGAAATAAGCTTTCATCTACTGTTCACCAAAGAAGTGATAATAATATAATCCTTCCCTTCGCAATCTCTGCTCCTTTTACCTAGCAGGAGCCAGCATATATGTTTTTTCCCACAGGTATAATATTTTAGTTTAAAATGTGCCACAGTAAATTGATATATTGGTTTTTATAAATGTATACACACATAACACATGTGCTCATTTTGATACACATTGCATTTGCCTTTCTCTTTGTCTTCTTTCATTCACTTTTCTTCTTTCTCCCTTGAGAAATGCACAGTCTGGTCTTCACAGAGAAGAACAGAGAGAATAGCGACAAGAGACTAGATCACCTTGGAGAGACCCTGACTAAGTATTTGCCTCCAACCATTAGCATATGAAGTCTGGGATGGTGAATCCTTGCAATAAATTTCCTTTCCTATTATAACTAGCATGAGGATTTTCTCATCTCAACCTCCAAATGATCCCTATCAGAGTTCTCCAGATGTTCCCCACACCTATCCAAAATTTGAGTCACATAAATGTACAATATGTTTTCCAGGACTGATATGAAACAAAAAATGGAAGAAAAAGAAATAAATGAAATTACTGTACTGTTTATTTAAACATTTATAAAGTAATCATTTGAAAATTATTGTATTAGTTTAAACGTCATGGTAACATTATTGAAGAAGCTAACAATTAGAATTTGTTTTTCTTAGAATTAAAGAAGCAATATTCTGTAGATAGTAAATATACAGACACACACACACACACACACATGGACACACACACAGTTCCTGGACCTTTTATTCTCCTGATAGGCTTTAATAAATAGAAAGATAAAATTCTAGCATGAAATATTCAAAATCTTCAGAATAGTCTCTTTCTTTCTGCCTAGCCTATGGTCTACTTTTTAGAGTCTTAAAAAAAAAAAAAAGTCCAAACTCTCTTAAAGTTGTTTCCCAAAGAAAGTCTCTTTTCAGCAGCTGTATGAAGATGTAAAGTCACAACTAATCAAAATCCCTTTGTATAGTGGTTTTATTCATGTATTATATGATTTCACTTCCTCTTTTCCTTAATGCCATGTCTACTTTCTACTCTAGATTGTAATTTGCTTGAGGGCAGAGGCTGTACTTTCCCTTTATTGAACACAAGTATTTTGAAGGAGAACTACAGTATTGTGAGCACTCAAAAGAATTTTGTTGATGACAGTGATGTTTCGGAAAATGTCTAAGAATAAAAGCAGACAATTCTGGCCTGCTGTGGCCTTCACTTATTTAATCTAAGGTACCTTTCCTTCCTCACATAAACAATACTGCACCCAGGCAGCACATATGAAGGACAGTGTGTCAGAAGAGCAATTCATTTCTCCAGTGTCCTTATGTGACTCCATCAATGCCTTAGGAATCTACTTGAGGATTTTTTAAGTATATCAGCCCTGTAGTTTCCAGACTCCATAAGTACAAGTTCTGATTCCACTTTCTCCTCCACAATCCTCATATTCTTAATACTTAAAAACTGTGCCCTTGTGACTTTTCTGTTAGTTAAGAGATGTACAACATAGGGGCAAAAATCAATCTTAATTAAGGCAAACTCTAGAATTATGATCGAAGGAAGGTACATTAGCCCAGTGCTTCCAGACCCCCATACACTGTTGTTATTGATGTTTGGACAGATGGGGAAAGTGAAACAGGAGTCGATACTTCGATCTACTGTGCTCTCTAAGGATCTGAATTTTTAACACATCCATAATGAGTGCTGGTGGTGTGTAATAAATACACAGCAGCCCCTAAGAGTGGCTCTGCGTGTAAAAGACACCAGCAAAGTCCCTGAAGCTTCTGGTTGGTAGATAAAAGTAGGCTGAGCCTCATAGGATTTAGAAGTAAGTATCTTTTTCCCAGTGACCTTAAGGTCTAGGGATCCTTGGCACCAAGGTGATTAGTGCTACTCACATAACCTTAGGCTTTTCTCCTAAGCACAATTATTTACTTTAAGATGTTAAGTATTCAATTATTTCTCCTCTCTAGATGTGGTAGACAGGTGTTACCCCATCCAACATATCCTCCCCTCTTTGTCTAGAACTATTATCAGTCCAGTAATGTCATCTCAGAAGTAATCTACCTCAAATCTCCAAATTCCCCACCATTATTAATTAGTTTATGAACATCAGTCAAATTCTCTCTGGTAAAACTCTTGTTAGAATTCAAGAAGCTTCATTGTTCTTTATAACATGATTGAATGAAAAAGGCGTTTAAACAGGGGGTCATATTGGGGTATCTATCCTCTTCCCTCTTGTATTTGAGATTCGGAGAAACTAATTTAAAGAGGAAAAGAATGAAAATGTTTCCAGAGTGACAAAGGAAAAAAAGCAAAGAATTTTCAGTGGTGTGGGACTGATTCAGCTATGGGACTAACAATAGCTCAAGTGAAGTATGGCTCTACTTTCTAATCTTTGGTTTTATGAAATGCTCCCATATCTTTTTCATAATTTTTTATTTTTGCTTAAGCTAGTTTGACTTACTGTCTACTGGAACTGAAATTATTCCTGAGTTCATTGCTTCCTTTGTCAAAAATTTGCTGAGCTTTCAGGAATCTTTGAAGCACTGAGCTGCTATCTGGGACATGGAAACAGAAAAGACACACTTTTGGGTAATTGGGTAGGTCATTTAGATAGTTGGTAAGACAGATAGTAAAGCAAGAAATTTAAACACAATGTTACAAGTGAAGTAAAAGGATCAATACAAGACCTGGAGGTTGCTTAGAAAGTAGATAGATTGATAATTTGTGGAGGAGACTGGGAGGAGATAGTGTCTGAGACAAGTTTTTAATGGTCAATAGAAGTTTTCTAGGTGGATTAGAAGGCTAAGAGAATATTTTGTAGAAGAAACAGAAGGTTTGTTTTCATAAGAAAATAATGTGTACCCCCCCAAAAAAAGATGTTTTCTGGCTGTTGAACGCAAAATATAGCCAATATTAAAAAAAAAAAAAAAAAAAGGAAGGAAAGAAAGAAAGAGAGAAGGGTCAGATCCCAGCCCTTCCTAAAAAGTATGGATTTACATTATATTTTAATAGTTAATTTATGTACCTATGGACAAAGCTATGCTCACTTAACTGCTAAGGAAAATATCTCAAATAAGAATATGCTAAGTAATAACTACAGTCCAGCAATGGATAAGAATGGCCTCCGAAGTCTCCAAATACCCAGTTGCTTCTCAGGACCTTATGCAGATTGTTAGAACTCCCACGGCTTGCACAATCCGGCTACGCATCTAGTACATGTGGATTTGGCAAAGATAAGTCCTCTACTCTTGGCTTATGGTCAGCCTATGAATGCCCATTTATCTTTTCTTTTCACTAAACCTCAATAGGTCTCTGGAAAAGGGAGGGATTCTGCAGGTAGGGAATAATCTACTTTGGCTTGGAGAGATTGAATCCATCTGTCTATGATGAACACTTTCCCAGTTTTCTCGTAGAACACTGATTATTCCAAGAAAATTGAGAAATCTTTCAAGAGGGAATTATTTTAGAAAGTATCATAGATCATAGACTACATAGAAAAGGTAATAATTTATATTATTATGACCAACTTGTATTGAACCCTTTTAGGTATCAGGTACTGTGTTAAATGCTACTGTATACTTTTAGTTTAATCTTTTTAAGAATTCTCTAGGGCATATCCAATTATTGACCCCAATTTATAGATGAGAGATAGAAGAATTAAAGATATTAACTAGACAATTTTATATAACCAGTAAGTGTTAGAAACTCTACATATATTATCTCTAATTATCACAATGCTATGAAATGCATTAATTCATTTTTAAAAATTTTATTGGTAAAAAATACAAAAAAACCACAAAAACCCAAAGTAGACTCCAAGTACTAAGTAGGTACTATTTACTAAAAGCTGTTCTTGGTGCTTTACACTACCTCCATTTAATTATTACAAATACTCCATTAAGCTGATACTATTGTTATCTCCATGAACGATTAAAAACAGAAGTTGAAGAATCTTCATATATTTAGCACTTGTCATAGGCAAAATAATGGCCCTCCAAAGATATATATCCTAATTCTAAAACATGTTGATCTGTTAGTTTACATGGCAAAGGGGACTCAAGGGTGTATATGAAATTAACGTTGCTAATCAAATGACCTTAAAATAGCTAGATCATCTGGGATTATCCAGACAGTTTCAATGTACTCACAGGGTTTCTTAAAAGTAGAAGAAGGAATAAAAAAAAAAAAAAAAGATTGACCTAGAGAGGTGCCAGTTTAAGAAAGACTTACACTGTTGGCTTTGAAGATGAAAGAAGAAGCTACAAGCCAAGGAGAGTAGGTGGTCTCTAGAAGCTGGAGAAAGCAAGGGAATTAATTCTTCCCAAGGAACTCCAGAAAGAAAAGTATCCTGCCAAAACTTTGATCTTGCCCAGCAGATCCATTTCAGACTCTTGCTCTTAAAGAAATATAAGATAATAAATGCTATTTTAAGCCAGTAAATTTGTAGTTCGTCACAGCTGCCATAGGAAATTAAGACAGCATTTTATAACTATCTTGCCATTTAATCTCCACATCAGTCTCCCAAACTTGACACCATTCTTTCTTTTTTTTTAATTTTTTTTTTATTAACATATAATGTATTATTTGCCCCAGGTGAATTGTCAGGCTTACACATAGCACATACCCTCCCCAATGTCCATGACACCATTATTTCTATTTTACAAATAAGAGAATTGAAACTTTGAGTCTTTAATTAACTTTTTCAGAGTCATTTACCCAATTAACAGGGACCTGCTCTCCTTGATTATGAAATTTTTGGGCACAAATCGTATTCTGGGTGACCCAGTAATTCTATAAAGTTTCTATGAGACTTTTTAGTTGATGTATAATTGAGTGTTTCAAAGCAATAAATAGTTTTCTAAATTCTTTTACCTCACTCCATTTCTCATATCAAACTATAGAACTCTTGCTGTTCCTCAGAGATACAATAAGAGGAGGAGGGATTTAAAGATAAATGCCTATTATATTACATTTTATCCTTTCCTCAAACCTCAAAATTTCAGTTAAAAAAATGTGGCATGCTCCAATGCTCTCTAGAAGTATTAAGGAATTAGTGGAAATTCTTCCACAAGCCCATTCTGCTCTAATGCCCTGAATTGCTTCCTAGTGGCCAAATGAATTTTCAGTCTTAGAGGTACCTAACTTATTCCACCCGTGACTTACCTGATCAGATAAGGGACTGTACTACAATAATGCTTCATTTTTTTATACTAAAGAGTAATTTTTCAGGTAATAAAAGACCTAGAGAAACAAACTAAAATGTTTCTAGTATTCATTACTTAGAAATTTCTTTTAAAGATATTAGGATATCTCTAGAATGCATTCTTTCTCCCCCAAATTACCAGACTTATGGTAATTTTGAGGAAAGAAATAAGGAAGGAAAGAAAAATATTTCCATCTATATGGCACATGTATTCTTGAGTGGGAAAGGGAAAAATATAGTTCTTTTTAGAAAAGCATATACATATACACCCATATGTATTCTTCTATTTCACTATCACCTTGCTCACCCACCGTCAACCATCTAACCATCCATTCAATGCATATTTTTTAAGTTAACATATGCAAATCAATTCATTTTAAGTTTGAAAACACATGTATAAAATAGAGTATGTAACCTTAAGAGATTTGCAAACTATTGGAATGTAAATTAACCATTGCAACAGTGTATTAAGTGATAGTTAGAAAAATATAAGTGTTGATAAATATAATAGTTGTTACCTGTATAAATCAATAAAGTATCCAAAATAACTTAAAATTAGAGAAATAAAGTGTCCTTTGTATATGAAAACACAATAGCAAGAACCTGCCTATAAGACCATTATGAAAAGTTACTTTACATGAGAAAAATGATGGCCTCCTGGCTGAAACAAAAATAACATTAACTAACTACCATCAATTATTTACCATAAAATTAATTAATTAGTAGAATAAAATTCTGATGGGTAAATTGGAGTGACTATATCCCATCCTGTTTCTCCCAATGAGTACAGGTATAAAACTTGGGCAAAATTTATAGAGCAAATATGTTGGGGTGTCTCTGAAAAGTAAAAAGCATCAGGCAAATTTGGAGTAGGAGGCCAGAATTCAAAATACTGCTAAACTAGGGAAGAAGTTAGCATTTTTTCCCTCCACCATCCCCTTGCCTACACTCAAGTCACCAGAAGCAAGTATTAGAGAACAGAAAGAGGAAGCTATAGAAAAAGCCCTCTATTTCTGGCTAAAGGAGTAAGAAACTGAACATCTAATTCTCATAGGAAATGTGAAAAATCCCCCTATTTTTTAAAATTTATCTTCTCTGTTCTACTTTACCCCAGAATCTAAGCAATCCCATTGTGGCAGCAGCATCTAGCAGTAATAGCAATTTATGGGAGTTAATCATCTGAAAGTAAGGAATCTTCCTTACCAGTTGGTAGAACTGTGGCTCCAATAGACTGGCGCCAACATTATTTTTTCTCTCTGGCTTCCCATTGCTTGGCCATAGATGTGGGCACAGTTGCAGGAATGTATTGTGGAATGGGATAGCCTCAGATTTCTGAACAGAAGACAGAAAAGTGGAGACCCATGGAACTGGAAAGTAATGGAAAGGTTACAGAGAGGGAGAAAAAGCAAACCCATAAATTGTTTATGAAATCCTGAGTTTATACCTAGGAAGAACATTCAAGGATTTATGTTATTTAGCAAAGGAAAGCTTTTGAGTGTCAAACTAAAAGATCAACCTTCAAGCCCCCAGCTGACCACTGGGTGATGCACACATGGAGCAGAATGTCACTGTCATCTGAACATCACTGCAAAGATTTTAAAAAAATGAACTGATATTGGAACCACAGCCCAAAGAAAATGGTATGGAATTGTGACATGAGCATAACTTAACTGACCAGCTGATATAGCAAGAATATAGACATCTTCCATAGGATTTAATAAGACCTAGAGACTTAGGACATAATATTCATACATGTTCAGGATATACTTCAACATTATTCAGTATATAAAGAATCAGAACAATCCAAACTTGCATTAAAAAATAAGTCAATAGATGCCTAAGCTGAGATAACAAAGATTATACAGACTTAACCTAGCTATTATAAAAATGCCCAACAAGTAAATAAGGCCTCTGTTAAATCCAATAGAAAAACAAAACTTCTCAGTAAAGAAATAAAAGATATGAAAAAAAAGATAAATGAGTATTTTAGAACTGTAAAATTCAATTAAAAAATGGGCTGAATGGAGTTGACATCATAATAGAGATGACAGAGGAAAGAGTCAGTGAACTTGAAGATAAACTGATAGAAATTATGCAATTTGAAGAACAGAGAGAAAATACACCAGAAAAAATAAAGAGGATCTCAATAATTTACAGGATAATAATAAATAATAAAAAGTCCTATATTTGTGTGATTGGAATCCGAGGAGAAGAATGCAGCACTGAACACATGTTTGATAAATAACAACAGCAACAACAACAACTTTAATGATCCATAAAGCTTTTCAGCTGCCTACCAGGATAAACCTAAAAAAAGTTCACATCCAAAAACATGAAAATAAGAGAGTTAAAAACTAAAAGCAAATAGGAGAAGCATCTGGGAAGATGTTGCAGAATAGCAGGACACTAGACTCACTTTGTCCCATGGATACAACCAGATAACACATTAGTGTAAATATCCCAGAAAATGTCTCAAATGGCAGAACAAACTTTACAGCTAAATATAAAAAGGAAGCCACATCAAAGAGAGTAGGAAGGGCAAAGATGAGGTAAACAGCCTCCCAGGACTGTCCACAAGGAGGGCGGATGCTGCAGCACAGAGAGGGAGAGAAACAAACTCCCACACTAGAGAGCCTGATGGCAAAGATTGATGCCATAGCATTTGGATTTAAAAACCAGAGGGGCTGAATCATGTTTTCACAACCAGCAGGACTTAAAAACAGGAATTTAAAAAAAATTGATGGGTCCCACTATGGGACTGCTATGAGGGCAGGAAGAAACTGAGTCCTTGCCCTTAAAAAGACAGCACAACAAACAGTCCATAGAAATATAGCATAGAAGCAGCAGTTTGAAAGTTGCTTAGGGCAGATGGGAGAAAGAGTCATTTACTAATTTTGGAGTATATCCTGGAAAGACAGAAAATGCTGGGACTCTTTGGGGAACAAAGGAACTGACAGATGTCATTTCCCTTCCCCATTACTGAACGTAAACCTGCAGAACTCCCTACCTAACTTGCTAGTACCACTATCCCACTGCTCCACTGCCTTGTGCTTCCACCAATCCACCCCTCCAGACAGCCTGCCTCTATTCTGGCACTCCAGAATCTCTCATAGAGAGGACAGGGGGTGTGCAGAGTTTGCAAGAACTGCCACCTGGCCACATTTCCCCCAATATGTGCTTTGGTGGGTCTGCCCCCTTCAATACATTCTTGGCCAGAGCCCATACAGGGTGTTGCCACAAGTCTGGCAGTGTACAAATAGTCCCTACAGTGGCCAGCACCACTCCAAAATGACTGCTTCCCTGGGGAGAGGGAAAGATAACCAAATACACCACTAAGATAGGGGCCCCAATAGTGGACTGGAGGAAGACAGCTGTTCTGACTGCAGGCTCTGCCAACCAATAAAAGCTTCTCAGAGGACAATGCATGGAAAGTGTCCTGCAGTTTGGTGCTACTGCATCTCTGGCAAACACTTGATCTAATTCAACTCAAGTCCACAGAGACCTCAGACTGATAGACAAACATCACAGGAACAAACACCATGTATAACAGGCAAAGAGAGCCATTGCAATTGACTGGACTGAAGAAAAACAGCTCAGCAATAACAGCAAGGCATATGCATCACATATAGGAGACGTTCCTGAAGCTCCAGGTTCTGGTGAACAGAGGACACTGCATGGCAGGGCACTAGAGACCTCTTTTTCATAAGGTCATTACTTACACGTGCAGGAGAAATAGCTGTCTTTCCTAACCCAGAAATACAGAGAGTTAGATAAAATGAGGAGACAGGAATATGTCCCAAATGAAGGAATAGGACAAAATCACAGTGAGAGAGCTAAATTAAATGGAGGTAAGTAACATGCCTGATAGAAAATTTAAAGTAATGATTGTAAGGATACTCACTGGATTTCAGAAAGAGTGAACGACATCAGCGAGACCCTTAACAATGAGATAAAATAAGAAACAATCAGAGATGAAGAACACAATAAATGAAATTTAGAATACACTGGATGGGGGTGCCTGGGTGGCCCATTGGATTAAAGGCTCTGCTTTCAGCTCAGGTCATGATCTCAGGGTCCTGGGATCGAGTCCCGAATTGGGCTCTGTTCAGCGGGGAGCCTGCTTCCCCCTCTCTCCCTGCCTGGCTCTCTGCCTACTTGTGATCTCTCTCTGTCAAATAAATAAAAGAAATCTTTAAAAAAATACACTGGATGAAATAAATAGTAGACTTAACAAAGCAGAAAAAAGAATCCTCAACCTAGAGGATAGAGTAATGGAAAGTAATCAAGCTGAGTGGGTGAGAGGGAAGAAATATGCAAAATGAGGACAGGGAACTCAGCAACATCATCAGGCATAATAACATTCACATTATAGGAATCCCAGGAGAAGAAAAAGAAATGGGGGAAGAAAATTTATTTGAAGAAATAATAGCTGAAAACTTTTCAAATCTGAGGAAGAAAGCAGAAATCCAGATCCACGAGGCACAGAGGTTCCCCCTACAAAATCAACACAGGGAGGTCCACATCAAACCATATAGTAATTAAGATGGCAAGAAGTAGTGATAAAGAGATAATTTTAAAAGTAGCAAAATAAAGCATTTACATATAAGGGAAATTCCATAACACAATGAGTTGAATTTTTAGGAGAAACGTTTCAGGCCGGAACAAAGTGGCATGATATATCTAAAATGTTGAAAGGGGAACACCTGGATGGCTCAGTTGGTTAAGTGTCTGACTATTGGGTTTAGCTCAGGTCATCACCTTGGGGTCATGATATTGAGCATCATACCAGGCTCTCTGCTGGGCATGAAGCTTGCTTAGGATTCCCTCTCTCCATCATCCTCTGTTTCTCCCACCCCAGCTCCCCTCACACCTCACTGACCCATGCTCACTCACTCTCTCAGAATGATTGAATGAATAAATAAATAAAGTAAAATATTCAGGCAAGAATAGTCTATCCACCAAGAGTATTATCCAAAATAGAAGGAGAAATGAAGAGTTTCCCAGACAAAAAGAAATTAAAGGAAATCATGACCACTAAACCAGCCCTACATGAAATGTTAAAGAGGACTCTTTTCTTTCAGTGGAAGGGAAAGACCATAAGTAGCAGTAAGGAAAATAGAAAGCACAAAAGCAGTAAAAATAAGTATACATGTAAAAATCAGTCAAGGGACTCGAAAATAAAAGAATATAAAATATGACACCATATACTTAAAATATGGGGAGAAAAAGTGTAAAGAATGGGTTCAAACCCAAGTGACCAACTTAATATAGACTACTATGTTATATAAAAACCAAATGGTAACCACAAATCAAAAAACAGTGATATACAAATATTAAAGAGAAATCATTCCAAGTATATTACTAAAGAAAGCCAACTAATCATGAGAGAAGAGAGCAAGTAAAGAAAGAAATGGAGAAAAACTACAAAAATCATCATAAAACAAATAAATGGCAATAAATGCATACCTATTAATAATTACTTTGAATGTAAATGGACGAAATATTCCAGTCAAAAATGATGGAATGGATAAAAAGAACAAGATGCATCTATATGATGCCTCTAAGAGAATTATTCAGACCTAAAGACACATACAGATTGAAAGTGAAGGGATGGGGACACGTGGGTGGCTCAGTCAGTTAAGCATCAGCCTTCTGTTCATGTAATGACCACAGGTCCTGGGATTAAGTTCCGTATTGGGGGGGGGGATCCTTGCTCAGCAGGGAGCCTGCTTCTCCCTCTGCCTGTCATTCCTTCTGCTGTGCTCTTTCTCTCTCTCTTTCTCTGACAAAACAAAACAAAAACTTAAAAAAAAAAAGTGAAGGGATGGAGAAACACTTATCATGCAAATGGATGTGAAAAGAACTCCAAGTTAGCACTGCTTATATCAAACAAAACAAGCTTTAAAACAACTGTAATAAGAGACAAAGAAGGACACAATATAATCATTCAGGGGACAATTCAACAAGATATAACAATTGTAAATACTTATGCACCCAATATGGGAGCACCCAGATACTTAAAAAGGTTAATAACAAACATAAAGGAAGTAATCCATAATAATACAATCATAGTAAGGGACTTTAACACCCCACTTACATCAATGGACAGATTACACAAAGAGAAAATTAACAAAGAAACAGTGGTTTTGAATGACACATTAGACCATTAGACCATTAGTAAATTTAACAGAAATATTCTGAGCACTACATCTTAGAATAGCAGACTACACTATTTATTCTTTTAAAGTGCATATAGAACAGTCTCCAGAACAGATAGTATATTAGGCCATAAAACACATCTGAACAAATTCAAAAAGATCAAATCATTCCATGATTCTTTTCTGAAATAATGCTATAAAACTATAAATCAACCACAATACAAAAATATGGAAAGAGCACAAATACACAGAGGTTAAATAACATGCTATTAAACAATGAATAAGTCAACCAAGAAATCAAAGAGGAAATTCAAAACTATATAGAGACAAATAAAAATGAAAACACCATGGTCCAAAATATTTGGGATGCTGCAAAAGCTGTAATAAGAGGGAAGTTTATAGCAATACAAGCTTACATCAAGAAGTAAGAAAAATCTCAAATAAACAACCCAAACTTACACCTAAAGAAGTACAAGCAAACTACAAAACTAGTAGAGGAAAAAATAATAAAGATTAGAGCAGAAATAAACAAAATAGAAATTTTAAAAACAACTAATAAACGAAATCAGCAGTTGGTTCACTGAAAAAAAAAAAAATCAATGAAATTGATAAACCTTTAGCCAGACTCGAAAGAAAGAAAGAAAGAAAGAAAGAAAGAAAGAAAGAAAGAAAGAAAGAAAGACTCAAATAAATGAAATCAAAAATGAAAGAGGAGAAATAGCAATTGACACCACAGAAATACTAAGGATTATAAGAGAATATTATTAAAATTTATATGCCAAAAAATTGGACAACCTAAAAGAAATGGGTAAATTCCTAGAAACATATAACCTACCAAAACCAAAGCAGAAAGAAATAGAAACTTTGAACAGACTAATTACCAGCAATGAAATTGAATTAGTAATAAAACCCCCAACACACAAAAGTCCATGATGAGATGACTTCACAGGTAAATTCTAAGAAATATTTAAAGAAGAATTAATACCTATTCTACCTATTCCAAAAAAAAAAAAAAAATAGAAGGAAGAAAACTTCCAAATTAATTCTATAAAGCCAGCATAACCCTGATAACAATACCAGATAAAGACACCACGATAAACTGTAGGCCATTATCTCTGATGAACATGGATGCAAAAATCCTCAACAAAATACTAGCAAACTGAATACAACAATACATTTTAAAAAATCATTCACAAAAAAAACAAAGCAAAAAAAAAAATAAAAATCATTCACCACTATCAAGTGAGATTTATCCTTAGAACGTAAGGGTAGTTCAATAGTCAATAATCAATCAATGTGGCATATCACATGAACAAGAGAAAGGATAAAAACCATCTGATCATTTCAATAGATGCAGGAAAATCACTTGACAAAGTACAACATTAATTCATGATAAAAATCCTCAACCAAGTAGATTTAGGGGGAATATACCTTAACATAATAAAGACATTATATGCAAAACCCACAGTGAACATCATACTCAGTGGTGAAAAACTGAGAGCTTTCCCGCTAAGGTTAAGAATAAAACAAGGATGCCCACTCTCAGCACTCTTACCCAATATAGTACTGGAAGTCCTAGTCACAGGAAGACAAGAGAAAGGGATAAATTGCATCCAAATTGCTAAGGAAGGAGTAAATTTTTCACTATTTTCAGATGATATGATACTCTATAGAGAAAACCCAAAGACTCCACCAAAAAATACTAGAATTGATCAACGAATTCAGTAAGGTCGCAGGATACACACATCAATGTACAGAAATCTGTTGTATTTCTTTCTATATAGTAATAATGAAGCAGCAGAAAGAGAAATTAAGAAAGTAATCTCATTTACAATTGCATCAAAGATATAAAATACCTAGGAAACTTAACCAAGGAAGTGATAGTCATGTACTCTGAAAACTATAAAACACTGATAAAAGAAATTGAAGGCACCACAAACAAATTGAAAGATATTCCATGTTCATGGATGGGAAGAACACTTAAAATATCCATACTACCCCAAAATATCTACAGATTTAATGCAACGCATATCAAAATACCAATAGTATTTTTCACAGAGCTAGAATAAATAATCCTAAAATTTGTAGGGAACCACAAAAGACCCAAGCTAGCCAAAACAATCTTGAAAAAGAACAACAAAACTGGAGATATCACAATTCTAGAGTACAAGTTATATTACAAACCTGTAATAATCAAAATGGTATGGTACTGGTACATAATAAAAAACAGATACATAAGTGAATGGGACAGAATAAAAAGCTCAGACATGAAACAAACCCATAATTATAAGGTCAATTAAGCTTTGACAAAAGAGGCAAGAATATGCAATGGGAAAATGACAGTCTCTTCAACAAATGGTGTTGGAAAAACTGGACAGTTACATGTAAAAGAATGAAACTAGACCACTTCCTTATGTTGTACACAAAAATAAACTCAAAATGGATTAATGACCTAAATGTGAGACCTGAAACCATAAAAATCCTAGAAGAGAGCACAGGCAGTAATCTCTCTGACATTGACCATAACAATATTTTTCTAGATATGTCTCCTGAGCCAAGGGAAACAAAAGCAAAAATAAACTTTTGGAGCCACATCAAAATAAAAAGCTTCTGCACAACAAAAGAAACAATATACAAAACTAAAAGGCATCCTACTAAATGGGAGAAGATATTTGCAAATGATATATCCAATAAAGGGTTAGTATCAAAAATATATAGGGATTTATTTTATTTATTTTAGAGAAAGAGAGAGCAGGGGGAAGGGCAGGAGGGATGGAGAGATCTCAAGCAGACTCTGAGCTGAGCATAGAGCCTAACACGAGGCTCATTCTCATGACCCCGAGATTATGACCTGAGCTGAAGTCAAGAGTTGGACACCCAATCAACTGAGCTGCCCAGTGCCCCTAGTATATATAAAGACCTTATGAAACTCAACACACAAAAACCAAATAATCTAAATAAAACGGGCAGTGGACATAAACAGGTATTTCTCCAAAGAAGTTATACACATGGCCAACAGACACATGAAAAGACGCTCAATATCATTCATCATCAGTAAACAAATCAAAACTACAATGAGATATTACCTCACACTTATCAGAAAGCTAAAATCAAAAATACAAGAAATAATATGTTGGCAAGGATATGGAGAAAAAGGAACCCTCTTGCACTGTTGGTGAGAATGCAAACAAGTGCAAGCAAACACAATTTTGAGAAAAAAAAAAAAGAAGAAAAACTGGTGAATTTCCTAGTAGGAAAGAAGAATTTTAAAAAACTGCCAACTACTCATCAAAAACCATCAAGTCCAAAAGAAACCAGCACAATATTTTTAAAGTGATGGAAGAAAAGTCTTTCAAACCCCCAAATGCTATATCTGGTGACAATATTCTTTAAGTAATGAAAGTGAAATAAAGAATCTTCAAATGAAGGAAAACTAAGAAAATTCCTAGCCAGCAGACCTGCTCCCAAAGAATTGCTCAGGGAATTTTATCAGAAGGGAAATAATACTATACAAAAATGTTGAACCACTGGAATAAAGAAGAGTAATAGAGATAAAAAGTATTTGAGTAAATATAATAGATTAATCCTTTCTTCTTGGTTTCTCTATGTCTTAAAATTAAATGCAGATATTATAACATTGGTTGATGATTTTCTATATATAGAGATGCAATATATAAGACAACTCTAAGATAAAAGAAGACTAAAGGGACCTATATGGTAGTAAGATTTTTATATTCCACGTGAATTGCTAAAATACAGATTTTAAGTAGACCTCAAAAAGTTAAGTGTATTTGTACCATAATTCCTAGAGAAACAACAACAAAAACCTATATATGCATTTTAATTTAAAGCACGATTCAGATTAAAATGGCATAATACAATTTTGAGACACTTAAAATAAAAGGGAAACAGAAAAATGAAAAGCAGAGAAACAGAAATTAAATAATATGATAGAAATAAATCAAAACATACTAAAAATCATAAATGCAATGACCAAAACAGATCATTTAAAAGGCAGGTATTGTCATCATGGATTTAAAAAGTATACAGACCATATATATGTTCTGTATAAGACACTCAGTTCACATCTAGTGATATAGATGTGAAAAAAAATTTTTTTTTTTTTGAGGGGTGATACAGAGTTTATTGAATTAGATTTTTCTATTTACAACTGAGATCACATCTACATACTATGTCGCTAGTCTATATGGGTACATTAAATCCTAACGAATTTAGACTTACAATGAATGGGCTCAATCATACACACACATACACACTAATTGTTTTACAACAGTAGTGCATACATTATACTCCTCCTATAAAGCCAGCTTTGATTAAAAACTGCGAGTTTCAAAGTGATATAGTAGTGTGAACAGTGCACTTTCACTTTATGTAGTTATTGACATCCACATATGATGCCTTGAGACTTGTCAATGGTCACTAGATTATGCACCTTTGCAGTGTAAGAGCACGAGTTCACAAGATGAGGATGCCAAATGGAAATATGGGATAAAACTTGATAGTTGTTCAGCTATATGGCTTACCAAGTCTGGAAACTTTCTGTTAACTTTTTAGTTTGTGAAATATGAATGTCCTTATGGTTTAGTGACTATTTTTTTTAATGTTAGCTAGAGAAGAAAATATCCCAGATGATATAGGCATACTTTTCTATAATAATCTATCAATAAATTTCTAGATTTTTGAATAAATTTCTAGAAACTGAAAAGTCTAACATCCTAACATTTTTATATAGGTCCAAATATCTATAATTCTTATAAAGCAAGGATGAGGAAATAAAAAGCAACAGAAAAAAAGGAAAAATACATACTATTTTATCTTGTAATCCACCAAAAACACTGATGGTATGTTTTTATACCATATAATGGTATAAAATATGTGTTTTATACATATATTTTAAAATATATGTATAATATAAAATATAAAACATATAAATATATGTTTTATACCATGATATTACAATAAAGGATAGTAGAAGGACTTTTGATTTGGCAATTGGGGGACCTGAATTCTTGTCCTCATTTTGTCATTAACTAACAGTGTGATCACTGGTAAATGACATAATTTTTCTGCCTCAGTTAATGTTTTACTAAACTGAGGAGTTTTACTATATATTTTCTAAGTCCTTTTCTGTTTATGAGCATAAGATTTTGGTTCTATTTTAATTAGTAACACTAAATGAGTTAACATTTTGCCTCTTCTATGCTTTTCTTAGTTGAGAGGAAGGAAGAAGAGGAGAAGAAGAAGGAGGAGGAAAAGAAAAAAGGCAAAGGAGAAGAAGGAAAAAGAAAAGGAGGAGGAGGAGGAAGAGGAGATGGAGGAGGAGGAGAAAGAAAAGGAGGAGGAGAAGAAGGAAGAGGAAAAGGAAGAAGAAGATGACAACAGTGGTGATTGGTATCAATGAATATACTGTGATAAGTATATTCTAAGTGAAAATAGGAAAAACTAAAAAATCCATCTTTAGTTTCAATGGTTGATTTCTTATTTTTTTAAATAATCGGGATGTACTATGAAACACAAAATCCAACATTTAATTTAATTTATTATTTTTTTAATTTGTAAAATATTCACCAATGATCAAGACTGACATCTCTTTCAATTGGTCTATGTTCTTCAATTGTAAAGTCAGTTTATTAAATATGAACTTTTCAGTACAAATGTAAACTCTAAATCTGACATAGGATTATGGACAGTCACTATAATTTATAATGACCTGAGATGTAAATAAAGCATGTCTAAACTTTAAAAATCAGAAAATTGAAGAATTTATTTCAAATGATCAGCATTTGTTTAACCATAATTTATTGAGCACCAATTATGTGTCGGACATTCTTCTAAGTACTTAGAATAACATACAACAAAAGATATGAGTCTCTGTGGGTCTAAGATTTTATGTTGGATAATGATAAATCCCCTAAAGAATTAAAAGGTAAACCAAAGTAAGTGGGTTTACAGTGTCAGAGTGGGTAATATTATTAATAGGAAGGTCAGGGTATGCTTAATTGAGAAGATAGTATTTGAGTGTATACTTGAAAGAAGTAAGAGAGTTAGTCATGCAGATAGCTGGGTGAAGAGTTTCTAAGCAGGGAGAACTCTTAGTGCAAAATCTCAATCTGGGAGAATATCTTGTTTGTTTGTAGCACAGAAGGGATACCAGTGTAACTAAAATGGAATGATCAGACGGTAGACTAGTATGAGATGTTGTCAGAGAGGTGATGAGTGGTAGACCATGTAGGAGTTCAGTTTAGAACATGTTGAAGTGTCTACTGGAAATATAAGTGCAAATGATGAATAAAAACTGTATATACAATTCTAGAATTTCAGAGAATGATCTACATGATAGAAATAAGGGGTGGGGGTACTGGGAGAGATAGAATAACCAGCAAAAGAAACAAAGGAGCAATGACGGATTTGAAAGAAAAAAATAAGACTCTAGTGTCCTAAAACTTGAATGAAGAAAATATACCCAGAAGAAGAAAGTCATTATCCTGCCAAATACTGTTGATAAATCACATAAAGTGAGGATTGAAAATTAACCAATGGAATTTTACAAAACAATAGCATGATTCTGAAATTCCCCTTCGCCTTCACAATATAATCAAAGTTATCACAGGGAGAACAATCTTCAGCATTACTAGGAAGCAGAGAGAGGCAACTTTCAAATTCTTTCAAGTAGAAGGAAAAAGGAAACAAATTCCTACAACTCCCATCTGTGGCCACCATCGCAAGACTGGGTAGGATGAGCAGGAAAGACAAGGCTGGAAAGACTGCATGAAAAATAGCAGAAAGGAACTGAGGTCTTAGGAAGCAGTTATATTACTCTTAGAAGTAGGAAGCAAAATAATAAATATCAAGAGGTTGCACATCAAAGATATTCCTAGACTAGGAACCGTACCCATGAAATGAATAAAACAGAAGAAAGTAGACTACATCCATACAAAATTATTATAAAATGCTAGACATGCAAATAAAGGATCTATTAATAAAAAGACTTACTCTCAGAATAACTACCATATGAAGAAAATTGAAATACAGTAACCTAAATTGAATTAAATATCCTCAAATGAGGAAATGTAGGGATATAAACACTTTAATTCAGAAATACAAACAGAAATAAAAACAAAACAAACAGACAAAATTCCTACTAGAAGAAATGGAAAAAAATAAAATGAGAAGAATTTTAATTAGTGTTACATGACCTAATGACACAAATGGGAATTAAAAGACAAAATCTCATCAGAAATAAAGACTAAATTGCAAGGTGTACAAGGAAGACTAGAATTAAATAAAAACTTAAGATATTGAGGAAAATCACAAAGCCCAAGAGGATGAAAATGAGATAAAAATAAAATAAAAAGGGGTGAAGAAAAATTGATTGAAATGGAAAACATGTAAAAGAGGTTAGACATTCATATTATCAGTGTCCCTGATAAAGAAGATAAAAAAAATGTGAAAATGAACTAATATTCAAAATTATAAGTCAAGAAGAATTTCTAGAAATTAGAGAAGATATTCATTTTTTTAAAGATTTTATTTATTTAATTGACAGAGAGAGAGGTCACAAGTAGGCAGAGAGGCAGGCAGAGAGAGGGAAGTAGTCTCCCTGCTAAGCAGAGAGCCCGATGTGGGGCTCAATCCCAGGACCCTGAGATCATGACCTGAGCCGAAGGCAGAGGCTTTAACCCACTGAGCCACCCAGGTGCCCCGAGAAGATATTCATCTTCACATTGAAAGAGACCACTGACTATAAGGGAAAAATGGCTCAGAATGATAAATTCTGAAACATTTCCTAGCAAAAGGACTAAACTTTGAAGATAAAGAAAAGTCTTCAGAGACTGAAGGCTAAAATATATAGGCAATCACTTATTTTTGAGAATTAGATTGGCATCATATTTTTCAAAACACACACAAAGAATGGCAAGGTAGAGCTTTTTAATAAATGGTGTTGTAACAATTGGATAGCCATTTGGTAAAAGATAGAGTTGGATCCATTGTTACACCATACAGATACATGCATAAGTTCTAAATATATGAAAAATCCATATGTAAAATGGAATTTACACAAGGATGGGGAATATTATGAATTCCTCTGGAGTTTGGGTGTAGGGTAGGCCTTTCTAACTATCACTAAGAATCCAAAAAATACAAAAAAAATTTACAAAATTTTGTATTACAAAAAATACAAAAAAAATTTCATTCATATAAATGAAAAAGAAAAATGGTAAAAATCAAATCATATACACTATTCAAAAATAACTGAAATATTTGTAATATATATCACAAAGGGTTAACATGCATAATTTATAAAAAAACTTTTAAGATTTGAGGCTTATAAGATGGAAAAATCTATATTCGAATGAGCAAAATATACAAGCGCATCACTCACAAAATGAGAATAAACATGGCCACTAAACACATGAAAAGATTCAGTATCACTCAGAATAAGATAAATGCAACATAAAATGACACTGAGATACCATTTCTCTCACATCAGCTTGGCAAAAACTCAAAATCTGACAATAATGTCTGTTGGCAGGGCTATGGGAAAATAATCACTCTCATACACTGATGATGGGAATGTAAATGACATAACTTCTATAGATAAGAACTTTGCAGTATCTTGCAAAAATCACATCTACATTTACTTTTCAATCCATCAATCCTACTACCAGAAATTTATACTGAAGATTCACCTCCAAATTTATGAATATGCACAAACAAGAGTTATTCACTGAAGTATTATATATGATCACAAAATATTAGAAGCACTTACATTTTCAAGCATAGAAGATCGTTTTAATAAGCCACGGTACATATAAAGGAGTACTTTGTAGCTATAATTGTGAATGAAAAAGATTTCTATGAGTGATGAGATAATTTCCTGAAGATAATTTAAGTGGAAAAAAGAGGAGTAAAAAGCATATAGCATGTACCTTTTGTGAGAGAAAAAGAGAAAAAAATATATACATACACTATTCATTAGAAAACACAGCACAGGAAGAATAAACCAAAAAAGGCAATGCATTTGGTTATCTACAAGGAGTAAGGAATATGGTGAAAGAGATAGCATAGGAATAATATTTCATAACTAAAATTATTCTGTGTTTTAAAAAAAATATTCTGTGTTTTTGGGGAAGTGATGGGTAAGGGGGAAATATTCTAAAACTAAAGGAAAATTAAAAGAAAATAATGTAATCTTATTGCAAATAAGTACCATAATAACACAGACAGCAAGGAACAAGGTAAGAAGGAAAAAAGAAAGGAAGGTTTAATTCAAATAAATGAACACAGTATTTGTCTATATGCTTTCTGCATTGGGCAGGGCAGGTGGACGCCTACAATTCTTTTTAGCAACTTTGTTTAATGTAGTGGCATACACATAACAGTTATTTTCTTTCCCTCGAATATGTTTATTTTATTTTTTCAGTGTTACAAGATTAATTGTTCATGTATCACACCCAGTGCTCCATGCACTATGTGCCCTCCTCAATACCCACCACCACGCTCGCCCAACCTCTTACCCCCTCCCCTCCAAAATCCTCAGTTTCTTGTTCAGAGTCCACAGTCTCTCGTGGTTCATTGCCCCCTCGGATTTCCTCCCATTTACCCTTCCTTTCCTTCTCACAATGCCCTCCATGTTTTCCCTTATGCTCCACACGTAAGTGAGACCATAAAATAATTGACTCTCTCTGCTTGACTTATTTCACTCCACATAATCTCTTCCAGTCCTGTCCATGTTGTTACAAAAATTGGGTATTCATCCTTTCTGATGGAGGCATAATATTCCATTGTATATATGGACCATATCTTCTTTATCTATTCATCTGTTCTAATACTATTTTAGAATCCAAAATTACACCTACTATTTTAGATACAGGATTGAGTAAATAAATAAATGCATTGAGATTTAGGGAGCCTGGATTCTCACTATAGGAAGAATGGAAAAACAAACACTGAATGGAGTAAGGAAGAAAAAACAATCCATGAGAATGAATCAAAGTTAAAGGAATTACTATGAACACATAATCTCTAAAATGCATGTAAATTAAAATCCATATGCACATGTAAATGTTGCATGCATGTAAGTATAAACATGTCTACTTGTATGCATATATATGTATATGTGTTTATCCAAGCATGTCTTCCCTAACTCTGATTGTTGAAAAGGCTGAGGCAAAGTTACCTCAATGGCAATGAGCCCAATCTTGTGCCCAAATCTTGGTCTCTACTACCTTTCCCCACTGAAGGAAATCAGACTTCCTAGGAGAAATGGCAGATTCCAAAGGCAGTGCACAATAGGTGCAAAGTGAGCCTGGAACATCTTATTAAGATAGAGAGTAATGAACTACTCATAAAATCATAAGAGCATATCACAAGACCATAGCAGTTCAAATGAAGGGCTTCCCACTGGCCAAATCTAGACAACATTAGTATCGAAACAAAGGAGTACAATAAACTAACCAAAAAAGCTCAAGAAATCTAGAGTCCAAAATAATAGTAAATAAATAAATGGAGGGTAAGAAAAGATCTTGTTTAGTAAACTGCTCAAGAAAAAAGGGGGGACCTGGAAGGAGGCTGGAGTTAGAAAAATATTTCTTAACAATCTGGTAAAGCTTGGATCAGGCAAGATTATCATGGAGCTAAGTCTAGGGGGAAATTTTGAAAGAGAACAGGAAATTTTAATTTAAGTTTTCCTCATAGACTGTTTATCAATTGTAGGGAAAAAAATAACAGTATTCATAAGATGGAAAAGTTGGATGACATCTTGAATGTGTGAGCAAAATTTAAATCAATGAGGAACAGATGGACATTGTGCAACTTCAGATGTGATATTGCAAGGTGGACACAATATTATCTATTTTAGCCAAAAAGGAGTATTCTATTAACAAAAATAGGTGAGGAGGTACACATTTTATTTTTAAGAAATATTGATGTCATAAGAGACAAAACTGATAGAAATGTTTCAAAATGAGTAGGCTGAAGAAATATGATGATGACATGGAATAATTAGCTCTACACTAGATCCTGCATGAGGGTGGTGGGGTGTGGGGAAGGGGTGTATAAAGACATTATTTGATCCACTGACAAATTTGAAATATTGATGGTAGTTCATTTAGGATTATGTTATTATATAAACATATGAGGATGATGCCTGTGCTGTGGTACTATAAGAAAATATTCCTATTCTTAATACATTTAGGAGGAAAGAGAGAGATAGGGAGAAAATGGGATAAAAAGTTAGCAATAAGTAAATATAAGTAAAAGCTATATGGTGTGTTCTGCACTATTTTTATTTTAGAACTTTTGTAGGTTTGAAACTACTTCCAAATAAAAGCATTAAAAAGCACTGACCATTTTGGCAACGTAGAAGTTATTGATGACTTTGTTACGGTCATTTTTGAAGGTGTGGCAGGATAAAAACCAAACTGAAGTATTTAAAAAAATGAAACTTAAGGAAGTAGAAACCTTAAGTATAAATATCTTTCCAGAAGTTCTGGTGTATAGTAGAGCATAGAAAAAGATTTTAGCTGGTAAGAGAAAGTAGAGTTAAGGGAATTTTCAGTTAAAAATTGAGACCAGACAGAGCATATTATAGACAGATGATTCTTTGGAGAATTAAGAGTAATACTGTTAGAAAGTAAAAGAAAGCTAGTGGAGTGATGTCCTTGAAAAGGCATGAAAGGAGGGAGTCTATTGTGCATGTAGAGAATAGGGATTAGATATTACACTTATGTTTTATTGATGGTAAAAGGGAAGGAAAATTGAATGGGTGTGGATGCTGCTGAGGCAGTAGATACGGTGATGGAAGTCTGTGAAAGTTCTATACCTGTCTTGGGTTAGCCACTTCAACAGGCACCAAAGATGTATACATGAACACAAAATAACCCCTGCCCTTGAAGAGTTTGAGTGCTGAGAGTTTTGTACCGAAAACATGGCTTTTGAGGTGGTTTGAACTTTGCGTAAGATGAAACAGGAGACAAACAAAGATCAGATAATACAGGTACTTCTCTGCCATGTTGATAGGAGTTTTAGCATCATCTTCAAGATAGTGTTTGGCCATTTAAAAGAATGGTAAGTACAGGACATGATTAATTTGCTTTTGAGTCTACTCTTGCTGCTGTAATGTGTGGCATAATGAAAATAGCTAAATGTTTAGTTCTTCCTTTTGCTAGGCAATGTACAAAGCTCCTTATATATGATATCATTATCTTTACAACAGCCCTGTGAACTAGATGTTATCCCTACCCACATTTTATAGAAAAGTTAGCAAATTAAGAAATAATTTTGTGAAGGCCTGTAATATACTGTGCGCTATTTAAGTGATAGAGGTGGAGTTGTGAGCAAGACAGAGTCAGTTCCTGCCTTTGAGGTTAAGGGGAAAAAAAAACAAGTGAATTTCTGGAGCTGTTACTTGCTATGAACAAGATAAAGCAGAACATTTCTGGAGTGTGAGTAAGAGTGGAGGTGGAAGCTCTCTGAATTGGGATCGGCAAAATAGGATCTCTGAGTTGACGTTTAGGTTGAATATTGATTCAAACATTCATTCAGCAAGTATCTGTTGAAGGCCTACTATGTGCTAGGCACCCTTGTAGATATTAGAGAGACAGTGGTAAACAAAACACAAAAATCCATATTCTACTAAAATTCATGTTCTTTTGGGGAAATAGGGCAAAAAGAAAAATGAAGAATATATAAAAAGGAAATATTCTAAACAGGAAAGAAACTAAGGGTCAAAGATATTAACAAAAGACTGAAAGCATGATAGTTAAGGGGCAAATCTTTGAGGTATTGATGGGGTTAAAGGGTTGATTTAAGGCAACTAAGTAATAAGGAAGCTAACAGGATGTTAATCTATGAGGCTTGGTCAAAAAAGGAATGTCTGAATATCAGATTTTTATGGCAAAGCAGACAAGACCCAGGGAATCATTATGAATATGAAACTGGATGGAGGTGAATAGAGATGAAATGGAAAAGAACTGAGACTTCACAGTGTTTGGCTGTTCAAAAGCATACATACAAAAAAGGTGAGAGCTCAGTAGGGATAGAGAGTAAGACCAATTACGGAAAGCTTCAGCAAATGCGGAGAGATGTCCACGACAGTGATGAAGAGAGAAAAGATGATAGCAGTAATTCTCAAAAGAGCTAAGGATGTTTCAGAAGAGTAGAGGAGTAGATGAATAATATCTTGAAAGTCACATTAAAGAGCAAGGTCCTAATGATAGCTAGGTTTCAGATCTGTCATGAATATGGTGACTATTTAATTGATCATATAAATAGGGATGCTTTCTTGAGTAAAAGGGATAATTAGTAGTAGCATGGTGAGATACCTGGCATAATCTGGAACTATCATGGTCAATTCAGGACATTTGTTCATCTTGATCACTGAGGAGAGCGAACATCTAATCAAGATATTGAGGTACCAAAGATTTGGTTACCTATAAACATTTTTAATTAATAAATACACTATTGCAAATTTTACTAGAGATATTTTGTCAACATCTGTGTCAAAAGGGGGAAAAACCCAACTTTGTCCAAGTTGGTATCTTGCAAAAAAGTCATAGATATGGTAAAGCCTCTATGAGTAAGACATGTGCATATATGTAATATAAATTCATAATTAGAAAAATACTTTGCAACTGTCAATATGATATAGGCAAAATAGCATGTTTGGAACTTACATGTATTAGATGACATATAAAAACATGGAAGCAAGGACATGTGAACATTTAAGACATATAAACAGGTAATACAACAGGATAGAGGTATGATGTTACATATGAATTTTTAATCTTTTTTTTTGGTTGAAAGTAGAATACTGGGTCTAGTCATAACTGCCAATATGAGCAGGATATTCTTTTTTTTTAAGATTTTATTTATTTATTTAACACAGAGAGAGAGAGAGAGAGAGAGAGAGAGATCACAAGTAGGCAGAGAGGCAGACAGAGAGAGGGGAAACATGATTTCCCCCACCCACCCCCCCAGCAGAGAGCCCGATGTGAAGCTCCAGGCTCAATCCCAGGACAATGAGATCATGACCTGAGCCAAAGGCAGAGGCTTTAACACACTGAGCCACCCAGGTGCCCTGAACAGGATATTCTTTTATTTAAAAAATGTATTTTTAATAATAGTGATAAGAAGGAAAAATGTTTGTAACCTTACTTTTTGCTTACTTCTCTTAAATTCCATCTCTAAGACAAAAGAAAGAAATTTGAGGCAAGGCTGTAGACTCTTGTCTTGGTATTGCTGATGTATCCGGCAACTAGGATTAATGAGAAAATGTTTGCAGCCACCAGAAACTACATGCTATTTCGTGATATGTTAAGCTTCACATCCCATTTGAGGCCATTTAAATGGTAACAGAGTGAAGCTGAGTCGATAGGCTGTTAAAAATTCTTCATTAACTCTTCATTCTTTAGGAATGGCTTCTTTCATTGGCTATTTCAGAGCTTATTTCTTCAGCGCATTAGATTTTCTATCACACTACTTAGCCTGGGAGTTGATTGGGAATAAAAGAAAAAAAGAAATGCAACCCCCAATTGTGAAAGGAGAAAAGGATTGTAATCTATCTTCCTCAGTCACAATTTCTGGAGGAAGGTCAAAAAATTTTCATTTGTTCTTTCTCCCTTTTTCTTTGAGACTTCAATATTTCCTTTCAGAGATTCATCATCCACCTAGTTTTGCTCTTTTCTTTTGTAATTAGCACTTAAATTAGCACTTATCTTTATATATATGTCATATACATATATAATATACAATATATATTATACACAATATATAATATATGCATATACACTTGTAATATATATAAGATATCTGTAATTATACATATACATATATATATATATATATATATATATATATATAAGTTTCATGAGGGCAAGGGTCATTGTCTGTTTTATCTATGTATCCAAGTGTCTAGGGAAGTTCCTCACAATAATAGCCACTAAATAGGTGTGTGTTGAATAAATAAATCTTTCTTAAAATCATATAATTGTATTTATGGACCAAGTAAGGGGATCCATATCATCAACAAATTGATAAATCAGTGAATGTTGTAATGGGCTGGAATCAGATGAATTAAAGGTTTTATAGGGATATATCTTTTTCTTAAATAAAACCTTAGATGTTCCTTGGGGTTACAGGTTTTCCCTACATGTGGTGTGGACAAAGAGAAGAAAATAAAATCCTATTCTGATAGCTAGGACCATGAAAATAGGGCTTATACAAAATAACTGAAAATCTTGCTATGATCCAACAATGCCAAGCAAAATTCTAATGATAAAATTCCATTCCAATGTAACCAAATAATGTGAATTATGTTTAATATTTTTTTGGAATTGTATACACGTCAACAAACATTGTGTACCCTAATATAAATTTAGAACTGAGCTAATATTTGGCAAACAACGTGGGCATTACTGGTTTCCATCCTCAGAGAATTTACATTTCAGGGAAGGCATCATGACTTCACAAATACTAGGTAAGGAAGAAAGAGAGGCATGACTTTTTAAATTGACTAGAGTCAGTAAATAAGGACACTTTTAATTTAAGAATAAATATAGGTGAGGAGATCAAGTTTGAGGGAAAACAAAATGTGATCTATTTGGGGTGAGGGTGTGGTAAGTCTAAAATAGAGGAATCTAGTAGATGAAAATACAATTTAAAATGTAAACACATCTTGTGTTTACACAAATTTATAGATGTAGAATCAGTTCAGCCCATAGGTATGAATACGATCACTCTAGGAAAAGACATAAAGCAAGAAGATATAAAGGTTGGAGGAGATGTCTATGAAAGAGAGAACCTAATCATAAAGGAAGAATTATGAAGAGGAAGAAATGCGTAATAATGTCAGAATATGAGATGAAATAAAATAAGGATTAAAAATAGCACGTTAGCTCTTGTGGTTTGTTACTTCCTGATGACTTTCATCTCATGAACTGTGTGTGAAAGGGAAATTGACATTTCTAATGATAAATATGATATGTAGGTTCAGTGACCACATAGATTCTATGTGTTTACCCAGTTCTCTTTACTGATAAATATCTCAGTTTATTTACATCTATGCTCTGGCATAATCTTAAAGCTTAGGGAAATGTGTGTCTTGAAAAGTTAATGTACTTCCCTAAGCACCTGAGTGATAAATTCACTGGGGAAAATAAGATACCATATGTCTATTTGGGAAATTTATAATGCACGTAATTACTCATATTACATTGTCACATATGAATTCCTTCTCAATAACAAGTCTAATCTCCGGCTTCCTGTAATAGAGTATTATCTAAAGAATAAAGACTACATAGAACAGTAAGTATGAAAAAATTCGTCTTTCAAGTTCTACTCCAAAGTTAACATAACAGAAAGAAGAGCAGTGAACAATTTTTGACACAAGAAATCAAGGAAAAGATTATAAGTAATAAAGTACACATTTTAATTGCAAGTGAAACCACTCATTCTATTTTAGGAACAAAGGTAAAATTGTTTAATCATATTTCTACACCTCCTCTCTCTCTCTTTTTCCTGCAATTTCACAGTTTGCTTTTTCTGAATGCCATGATGTTTAAAGTTAACTTCCTAAATTTCCATGAACACAAATGAAATAAAGCAGATTATACTGGTATTTCTTTTTTTTTTAATCACCTTTTCAAATTTGAATTCATGTGTATTAGGTGAAAGACATAGACAAAGATTGTTAGTGGGGCTCATGGGGCCTTTTTTTCTGGTTTTGAATTTCTGGCAAACAGATTGCTGCAGCTCTGACAGTAAAAATAGCAGATGGGATTAATTAACTGGGTGACAACTCTTCAGACCTACCTAAATTAATATTTTTCTCCAAACAATGTATTCTGATTATCATAAAACTAACTGATGTTTATAGAAATAGATTTTGGTCCCAATGATTTTCAGTGTATCAGGAGTTTTTTATTTTGTTTTTGTTTTTGTTTTTTCTCTTGTAGAGCTAGTTTAATCTGTTATTTGCATTTAATCTTTCTAATCATTTGCTTGAAGAAAGCGGTCATATATAAGGAAGGATATCTTGTTTGTAATGCTAGAATTTCTCCTGACCATGGACAGACCTTCCTCTGCAGGAGTAAAACGTGCAGGAATTTAATTTATTTTCAGAAATTCTCAAACCCAAACCTCCAAGGAACAATTAATTATCTGTATATGAAAATTCAAAACAAAACATCAATATAACATTTTTACCAGGCTGTTTATATAGGATCTGAGGACAAAAATTTATTTATTTATTTATTTATTTATTTATTTATTTATTTATTTATTTATTTATTTATTTATTTATTTTTAAGATTTTATTTATTTATTTGACAGAGAGAGAGATCACAAGTAGGCAGAGAGGCGGGGGGAGGAGGGTGGAGCAGGCTCCCTGCTGAGCAGAGAGCTCAATGAGGGGCTCCATCCCTGTATCCTGAGATCATGACATGAGCTAAAGGCAGAGGCTTTAACCCACTGAGCCACCCAGGCACCCCAAAAGTTCATTTAGTTTTTTAAAAATAAAAATATATCACATTTCATCAAAGCTAGTATACCATAGGCTGACAGAAAGATCACATTTTTGTAGATCTTAATATATGGATACAACCTCCATCTCCTTCTCTCTTTCTATATATATATATGCATATATATACACACAAACATACATATGCATATATGCATATATATGTATATGTAAATATAAAAGTTTATATAAAGAAAATCCCATATTTCCTAGTCTGTGTGTATAAATATATTTCATAGAATATATATGAACATATATGCATATATGTATACACATATGTATATATTTATAATCTATAAATTATATATTATATTCATAGATATGTACATGCATATTTATATTCTATGAAATATGAAATTTTATCTTTAGAACATTTGCAGGACCACAAGATCAAATAATGCCTTGCATAGGATTGTAAAGACTAGTGTATCAGTTTTGTTAGGAAGAGCTATAGCTTAATTTGGGGCCATTTCATGTCTGACAATGAGAAAACTGTAAGGAAGAATTTTGCACATCTGGGGGCTTCCTTAGGAATTGTTTTGCATACTCTACCTTTTGGTATTCTGAACTCTACTTACATCAAGAGACCCTAATACAAAAAGCATCATGAACTTGCTATTTATTACACAAATACTGTGAGAACTGTCCTCTTCTTCACTCTAGTTTGCTAGCTATAAAGCCTATTAGTAAAAATGTCCTTAAAAGTCAAGAAAACACTTGTGCAACAGCTGTGAGAAATGCCATTTAAGTGACTTGTTAGGTTTCCCTTTCTATTTTGATGGTCAAAGTAGCATAGTACCATATTTCTTGGTAAATTTTACAGTGTTTAGATATTTTGGCTTATTTGTTTTCTAATATTTCCTTTGGTATTGAGGTCCTATTATAATGTCGAGCTTTATTTGATGATTTCTTACATCTAGATAGATATATGTTTACATACACATACACTTACATAAATAGATACACACATATATACTGCTATCAATTTCAATTTATGAATCTTTTTAATCTACAGGTAATCCTATGTAGAAGAAGTTTGGTATACAAGCAAAGAAGTAAAAACAGTTCTGGGTCCCAAAACAACCTATTTTAAGAGGAAACTCCTGACCATTCATAAATTATAATTAATAATAATAATAATGATAAATGCTTTTTCTTCTTTTTCTTCTTTCCTTCCTTCTTTCATTTCCTTCCTTCTTTCTCTTTTTAATTTTTATTATTTTATTTTTTTGCAGATGGTTATGAAATAATAATATCTTTCCTCACGTGCTATACCCTCCTCAAATTTAGATTTAAATGCAGATTTACAGCTACAGCTAGTTTTGTTAAAAACAGATAAATGCAGAATTTACAGCTATGAACCATAGAAAGGAGAATAGGAAGTAGGGCTTCCCGCCCCCTTTAATCTAATCTGCAACAAATTGTCTGGAAGAGTTCTCCTAAAATGTTTTATACAAGAGAGACAGTTTATTAAAGATCGTTCTTCAGAATAAGTAATTTTATACTATGTTCATTACTTCGGAACTCACTATTAACTCATCCAAGCCGCAAGGGTACTCTTTAGAAAATGCCTGCTTTAGTCAACCAGTTAAGTAAAACAAAGGACCCTTAGGTAGAACATAGGAAGAAAAAAAAAAAGGTACAGAATACATGTTCTAATTTTAGCCAAAAATTCCTATTTTTCTTTTACTTAATATCAGTTTTCTTTGTTTTAAAATTACTATTTCTGGAGTGCCTGGTAGCTTAGTTGGTAAAGCTTCTAACTCTTGATTTCCTCTCAGGTCAACATCTCAGGGTTGTGAGATTGAGCCCCGCTGCTGTGGGATTCACAGTGGGGAGTTACCCCAAGCTCTCTCTCTCTGTCTCTCTGTTTCTCCTTCTGTCTAAAATTAATAGCTACATCTTAAAAAAATTAAATATTACTATTTCTTCCAGCTTCCATCATTTGTGAAAAGATCCATTAATAAGGGGTAAGACAGCGAAAGTGAAACAAGAGTATTTTAAGAGAAAAAAAAAGTATTTTAAGAGAAACATCAAACACAGGTTCTTTCTGGTTAATTTCCTTAATTTCTCTGGGTACCAGTTTTTATTTTTGACTGGGTAATTTATGCCATCCTTCATTTCAGACATTAACTATTCTAATCCAGTTTAAAGTACATGAGTCGTTGACTAAATATAATTCTCTATAGTTTAATAAAAATATAAAACCAGTTTTTTAAAAAAAATTGCTACAAAAATTTATTTTTTAACAATGAAAATGGACAAATTGCATGCCAAGTTTTCACATCCATTATCCTTCTCATAAGTTTCAACTTATTAAATGAGATTTCAGCCAATTTTGAAATATTGAAAGCATTAAAATATTAAAACATATTATCTGAAATAACAATATTTCTACTATTAAAGAATTTCTTGAAACAAAATTATTACTTTTAATGTTTGTTTAAGAAAAGTATGTTTTGAAGTGTTAATTTTTATGTATCTAGTTTTTACACGACAAGCAGAAAACTTACAAATTTTTCTAGCATATTTTTTCCTAATCTATGACTTTTCTGGAGTCTCTCCTACCCCACCCAAGATTGGACACCTATGCAATATATTTAAAGTATATTCATCTAATATGGGAGTAAGAACATAAGTCAGTAATGGAGGTATCTTTGTAAAAAGTCTCTGACCCATTCTTTATTTTTTTATTTACATTTTTTTTCTTAGATTCCCACAACTAATTAAAAAGCATCCATAGCATGTAATATTCTAAATAAAAAGCATCAATAGTTGGGGCGACTGGGTGGCTCACTTAGTTAAGTGTCTGCCTTTGTCTCAGGTCATGGTCCCAGGGTCCTGTGATGGAGCCCCAAGTCAGGCTTCTTGCTCAGTGGGGAGTCTACTTGTCCCTTTCCCTCTGCCTCTCTTCCCTACTCATGTTCTCTCTCTCCTTTGCTCTCTTTCTCAAGTGAATAAATAAAATCTTTTTTTTTTTAAAAAAAACCTCAATATCATATAACATTGTAAATATTCATATTGGGGTAGATCATGGAAATATGTGGAAAACAGCTTTTGGTCTTTACTAACTCAAAGGCTGACATCCTTAATGTATATATCCACAGTTTATATCCTTTGGCTGACATTTAAGTGTAAGTTAGGGCATCATATCACTTTACTTCTAAATATTTAGTATTTACATAATAAGATGTTCACCTTCATAACCATAATGTGATTATCAAAATAAGTAAATTCGACCTAAATATAACATTATTAACTAATCCAGAATCCATATCTAAATTTGACTGTTTCAATAATTTATGTTTTAGCTATATTTTTCCCCATCTCAAGAAGTAATCCAGGACTGGGTGCCTGGGTGGCTCAGTTGGTTAAGTGTCTGCCTTCAGCTCCGGTGATGATCCTGGGGTCCTGTGATTGAGTCTGCTAGGGCTCCCTGCTCAGTGGGGAGTCTGCTTCTCCCTCTCCCTCTATCCATCCCCATCAGCTCATGCTCTCACTCTCTCTCTCTCAAATAAATAAAATCTTAAAAAAAAAAAGTAATCCAGGACATACATTGCTTTTAGATATAATTACTCATTAGTCTCTTTTAACTTAGAAAAATATTTTCTTTGTGTACATTGAGCTTGACAACTGTGAAGAGTAAAGGGCAGTTATTTTATAAACTAGCCCTCAATTTGAGCTTGTCTCTTGTTTCTCATGGTTAGAGTCAGATTATAGTTTGGGCAGAAATGTCACAGAACTGATAGAGAACCTGTCCTTTGAGTGTCGCATATTAGGAGGTCCTTGATATCTGTCCCAATATTAGTGATGTTAACTTTGATGTGTTGATTAAGGTCAGAAACCTGGTCTACAGTTTTCTACTCTATAAAACTACATCTTCCTTTATAATTAATGAGAAATATTAGTAAACATTGATAATTCTCTAGGTCCATAATGTTTTCTAGGTGTATTATTTGACATTCTACTTAAGGGGGAAATCTATTTATTTTATTTATTCATATCAATGTGGCCTTATGGATATTTATTTTGTTCAATTAGTTGTTATCCATCAGTGTTGGATGCTCTGACTATCCCAGATATGACAAGAGAAAGTACTTCCAAGATATCTGCTCTCTAGACACCTAATTTTTTTATCTGCATAGCCCTGTCCTCTCTTATGAATTTCTCAAAAAAGTTCTTTATCCACTTCTTTCTACTTTTTGGAGTAGCCATACTTTTGCAATGGGACACACAGAAACTGGACATGCTTTACTGTTCTACGAATAGGTATGTGGCCCAACTGGCCCCATGAATGTCATCTTCTCAGATGCCACCAGCTGTTCATCAAAGGGTGTGCAGCTAACCCCACCTGGGCCAGTGGAATCCCTGCTCAAGATTGGAAAATGGAATGAAATTATTTTAGTTTCAACATATCTGGTCCTTTGGAAGATAAATTAATCTTTAAGTGTGGGTGATATAAAACATTTGCTTTTGTAATTCACTGTCACAGTGGATACTCAACACTTTTTTCCCTCTCTAATGTTTTTGTTTGATTTCTTGTTGCTAAGCAAGATGTAGGCTGTCAGAAGACTTTCACTCTGTAATCCCTTGCCTTTATATCATAAGAATCCTCAGGTTTCCTTACAAATAGCCCTTTGGTGAAATTCATTACACTTAGGATTTCCAGTCTACTCCTTAATACTCCCATCCAATGCTAATATAACAACTGCTATACTCTTTTTCCTCAATCCAAAAATTTCATCCATTCCTCTGTTTTGCCTGATTTAGAATAGTCTCTCTGAATTTGAGCATGCTGAAAGTAGAAGAAAAATCCACTCTAAGTTAACAACTTTGGTCTGGGAAAGAATTTATAGTCCTTGCTAAAAGAAACATCAGTAGTTATGGAAAAAATCAGATGACACTGTTCCTTTTTAAGATACAATGGACATTATGGTATTCTGATTTACATACATTATACCAGCATATAAATTATAAAAGCTATGTATAGACTATTTAGAATAAAATATTCCAGTATACCTTATTAGCTAATTCCTATGTATCATCATGCTATATGTTGCTTTATTAATTTTATCTCTTATAAAATCATAATTGTAGGGTTTTTTTCAGCCAAGGACCTTGACAATAATTTTTAAATGATTCATAAGAAAAATTTGTCTGATATTATTAGGAAACAATTTTTCTGTAATATATTTCCAAGAAGCAAAAATGATTTAACAATATTTCCACTCCTACTCCCAAAAGCAGAAAATCTAAAGACAACTGCATTACTCAAATCAGATAATCCAACAAAAATTAAAAAAATGAAAATATGTACTTTTTTGGATAGTTTTTCTCCTATATTATCCTTACTTAGATTTGTCAAAAGCTTATATAATGTTAAAAATAATAAAAACATATAGCTTAAATTATAAGGTGACATAAATATTTTTGAAAGAGAATGGGCAATAAAATGCATCATGAATTTTACCAAAATTGTTTTATTTATTGATGAATAGAATCTTTAATTTGCATATCCTCTTGACTTAGCTTCCCAGACATGAACAAGGAAGAATAGTCACCAAAATCTGCTGAATGCTGTCTTACACCAGGGAAAGAGCTAATATTAGGATGAGGCAGATGCCTCATAACTGGTTTCTTTGTAGCTTTTATTGTGCCACTGGATTAAGCCTCCCCTGGAATCCATTGTCCCTACCTCTGTACTTCTTGTCAATTCCATTTAGTGTTTAAGACAGTCAGTATTGCATTTTCTGTCACTTGCAATAGAAAGCCTTGAAAGAATTCATACCAGCTGTAGTTGTTTGGAGGATGGCATCAAATTGCATAATATCAATACAGAACACAGTAAGTATTTGTTTTACTTTATTTTATTTGTTGGGTTAGGAGGAAAGGGCAGACCAAAGGAAGAAAAGATGATGCCATTAAATATCTATTGTTGTTTAATCTTAATAGAAAATTATGAGTATTATAGTTCTACTTGTATCTATTCCTCCAGAAGCAGAGGAAGAAAAGTGTCAAGCTGATTAAGGCTTATACCAGAGAAGCAAATTTGGGATTTAAAACATAATTATGGGAGAAATGGTACACACAGGAATCAAGGATATCCCAGGTGTGAGTATGTAAGTTATCTATGGAGGTCTTACTGGTTTTTCCTTAGAAACAAATAACATTTACATCACTGGTTCTAAAATCTTAATGGAAAAGTAAATCGTTGAGGAATTTATTTTTAAAAAATGATTTTACTTGATCTCCACCCTCAAATATTCTTATTTACTTGTTTTAGGGTAGAGCCAAGGCATCTGCATTTTTAGCGGACTTCCCAGATTATTCTGTTGCAGATGCTCCAAGGACCACATTTTGCACAATTACTGTTTTAGAGTAATGCAGATGTTAACTTCTTTCATTATACTTGAAGGATTCCAAAAGAGTCCCTCAGCAGATGTCTTCTTGCCTAGGGCTTGGCTGAACTAAAGCATTCCAGGGAGAGGCGAATTAACTTTCTCAGGCTTCCTCAAGACTCTGGGCAATAACCAATCAACCAGAAATTGATATTCAGTAAAGAGAAGGAGCAACAAAGTGAACTACTCTTCTATGTAGCAAACCTGAACCAGAATGTTGGATCTTGAAGGGAGATCTTTGGAAGGAGCAAAGTTCCTTTCTCTCAAACATTGAGAATAGGCCTTAAATTAATTACAAAGCCTATCATTTAATTGAAGAAAGCAACAAAAAAATTAAATGATATGCGAAGTACAAAGGTTTCAAGAATTACAAAGATTACTGTTACAATTTGAAATGTTCGAAAAACAACTACAAGATACATTTTAAACTTCAGGGAAGAGGTCAGTTACACTTTTGCAAAACTGTTCTGATGAGGATATGATGACAAATTGTATTTGGATCTTTCTCTGAAAAAACAGGATTAGCAGTTTAATTTAGAGTGTCTAATTGAATATTTTCCACGTTAAGTGACATAGTTTTTTAGAAGATTTTATTTATTTATTTTACAGAGAGAGAACAAGAGAGGAACACAAGCAAGGGGAAAGGGAAAGGGAGAAGCAGGCTTCCCACTGATGGGCCTGACTTTGAGCCTGATGCGGGGCTCGACCCAGGACCTTGGGATCATTATCTGAGCCAAAGGCAGATACTTACCGACTGAGCCACCCAGGGACCACACATACTTGTTTATAAAACAAACAAAAAACGGAATTAAAGACAAAAATTACTCATGATCTGTCTCATCATCCAAACATATCCAAAAAGATATGTTAGTATCTTTTTATAAGTATTCCTCAGGATCATTTTATTATGTATAAGAAATGTTTTCTAGCATGGGCTATAAATGCTATTTTATATTTTAAATGCAAATCCATAACTACTTCTCCACTTAACTGAATAATCTTTATAAAAGTCTCAAATAAAGGTTGTGCTGCTATATCCCAAATGCGTAATATATATTAGTAATCCATCCCTCATGGTTGGATATTGTGAATCTTTCAATTTTAAAATAGTAATTATAATAATAATGACAGTGATGATCAAAATAGTGATGATAATAATAAAACAAACACCTATTAGTTTTGAATGCTTACTATTTGCCAAACACTAAGGTATTTATATACATTACTTGATATAAATATTATTATTTTTATTACAAAATTTTGAGGATTTGATTCTAAAATTTATTGAGATACACTCCCAAAAATCATAAAAGTAGTCATGTAACAAAAAGTAAAATATTCTACTTAAAAGTATTTGCTTTGGGGGCTCCTGAGTGGCTCAGTCGTTAAGTGTCTGCCTTCAGCTCAGGTCATGATCCCAGGGTCCTGGGATCGAGCCCCACATTGGGCTCTCTGCTCAGCAGGGAGCCTGCTTCTCCCGCTACCATTCCCCCTGCTTGTGTTCCCTCTCTCACTGTGTTTCTCTCTGTCAAATAAATAAAATTAAAAAAAAAAAAGTATCTGCTTTGATGTTTTTCATTAGCACGAATGTGTAGGAGGAAAAAGAAAATAATTGTTTTATTTGCATTAAAAAAAAACCACTTTAATGGTTATATTTTTAAGCAGGTAAAAAATGTAGCCTGATGCCCTTCTGCCACCTTCTCCACTACACAGGCAGGTCTTATATGCATATGAAAGATTTAACTAACAGAACTGATCTCAAAGTTAACAAAGATAAAAAAATAATAATAATAAAATGGTTGATTTTCCTCTAATGTTTCACCTTTTTTTCCCCCTGAAGTTCAAGGAGGTAAAGAGAAACAATGGGGGGGCCTCATACAAAGAAGCCCTTTTGTGGCTAGTGGTAGCTGTAGATTGGAAGTAGGTGAGAAGAGTTCACGGAAGTCCTTTATCTAGCTGACCGAGGGGTCTTCAAAGATGATGGAATGACCCAAGAGCCTGCATATTTACAGTGACTAACAAGGACATGGCTTTCCTCTTTGAAAATATATATATCTTGGACCCCTCGTACACCTTAGCAGAACGCTAAGTCTATGGATTCTCTGTAAATATGTGATCACAGATTAATATTAACATCATTGAACACATGGAATTCCTCCAATAAATTCATTGTGTTATGGCTAATCTCAGCTGTTTTGTGGATAAAACCCATTACGAACCTATGAATTCCACTGTTATCAAAAGATCTCCTTTATAACAGAGGAAGAGGAGAAAAATGCTAAATATAACCAAGAAACTGCTTCAATTTTCTTCTCTCTCTCTCTTTACAGTAACTTAGAGGTCTTAAAAACAAAATTATCTTTCTTTTTAAGTAGAAGAAACCCTATCTGGGAGGGGGTTAGAGTTTTATACTTTTTTTTTTCCCTTTTCACTCTTCCTCTAAAACTAGAAATTACCTTTACATGGTGATTTTTACCTGGCCAAATAGTCCTAAAACTACTACTAAGAAAATACTTACATATATAAAATTGCTACCTTGGGTTTGATCAATTATGGAAGAAAAGCTATCATTCCCATACTCTTAAAAATGACATTTTCAACTGCCTCACACAGAGTGTGCCCCAGGGCGTTCTTGGAGACTCAGAAGAAAAAAATTATCCATTTCATTTCTCAAAATTTTAGGAGCATGAGACAGATTTTCCTTAAGTCTCTATGCCAAAGTGGCAAAAAATAATCTGCTATGACTTCGTACTGAGGAAATAATGCTCAGTCACACTCCTTCTTCAACAAGAACATGTTTATTTTTGAGGTAAGGTATCTCTGAACATTTTTGTCAAAGGATAAAAATTGTTAAAAGGACTGCAAATAATTTGCTAAGGTAAATGAATTCAGGTTAAATAGTGATAAAGAGGGAAAGGACTACAGGAAAAAATAGGAAATTCGATATAAACAAATTTAGTAATCTTTTACATCAGGGCTTGATAAGAAGATTTAGACAGGGAATATATTAATAAACTATTAGTTAGTAATGTTGATTTTTTAAAATTAATTAATGTATTAGTTCTATAAAAAAGAAAAAATAAAAATGTTACAGTTGAAGTGAAGCTTAGATATCATGTGTTCCATTACGTTCCAAAATGCATTCTAAGGAAAACTTATCCCGATCATGTACCCAGAGTTTACTTCCAACAAATAAGAAAACAAAACAAAATAAAATTTATCTTTTCAAATATATTTGGGAATCAGTGAAGTCTACCTACTGTAAGGAGAATCAGAATATATTCTCTATATTAAAGTCTTCTGAGGAGTCCTGAAGAAACAAACATTTAACTTTATCCAAATATTTGCCAAGCCTATTTGGTCATGGAAAGTGTTTTTCACAGAACAATAAAAAATAACTTGTGGAACTAAATTTGTGGTCCTTCATTTGGTAAACACTGAACTAGAATGATATCCGTTTTAATAGATGAGGATGTTGATACTTAGGATACCCCCTCAAACACAATTACAGGGATATTTAAACACTTTGATAATATGGCAAAATAGTGTAGGCTAAAATTTTAATGTCCCATTAATTAGATATTATATTAAAGAAATACGAATCTTACCCAATGCCTTGGCGCATAAATCACCTTTTGCTAAGATATATACTATTCTCAATGTTAGGTAGTTGCATATAAATAAATCTTATACCAAAGAAAAATTACGTATTTCATATGAGAAAAGTATAAGGTATTGGATGTATTTAGTAGAAGTAAATATTTTAAATCACTGAATTCTGGGAAGATATAAACACAAGAATGAATTATCCAAGTGTAGTGTTGCAGATGGACCAAATAGAATAGAAAACTAAAAAAAAAATTGCATTCTTGATAGAATTTGAGACACACTACCCCAAAATAGAGCACCTGGGCATACTGAATACTTTGAGCTGAAAATGTTCGAAAAATGGAAAGCCAGGTAAGATTTTCTGATCTCCCCTCGTTCTTAAGAACTTCCATGAAGCAATCCCAAGACTTTTGTTGAGTTCCTTCCCCATGCCTGGAGGAAAAGAACATCCCTACATCGAAAGATGGAGGAACCCTAGGAGGAATCTGAACGTGCCTCATTAAATTTCCCTTAGTTTACTACCATTAGCTCATACCTTTTGTCTAATCACATTTTCCCATGACTTTCCACTTTTTATCATAGCTAGTATAAAAAACAATGCTCAGGTTTAACTGTTACTTCAGGTTTTCATGTCCTCATTAAGCTATCATGTCACCTAAAACTATATTAGATAAATGTGTGTGCTTCTCTCTTATTAATATTTAATCAGTCTAACCCTAACCCTAAACCTAACTCTAACCCTAACCCTAACCCTAACCTTAACCTCAGCCAGAGAACCTAATATGGGCAGAGAAAGATTTCTCCTCTCCTACATACTTTTAGTTACTTCAGTTACTATGCTCACTCCTCACATTAATAAGAGAAGAATTAAAAATGCTACATCAAGTAAAATGAACAATGGATATGATAATTTATCTAAGCTAACTGGGTCAAGTTTACAGGAAGTTCTGATATAAAGTTTGAAAGAGGTTCACATAAATGCAAAGAGATAACTTGGTCTACAAAGGAATTTCCCAGAGTCTGGGAGCTTGCCAATATCTTGAGCATTCAGACCTGTGTCTGCTAATGTGGCTGTCATCAATATTAATAAATAAATATTTTAATAATTCCACGTGCATGTCTAGGAGGAAATCCCAGAACTGACCACTGCAGTCACTTTGGTAAATTGTTTTAAGCTATAAGCAATTGTGTTAGCTTCACTCCTTAATTATTTTCCCTAGCCCTTGCTGCCACCAAGGAAGTTTGCTCCTGATCAGACAAGGTTAGGATCAGTTCTCAGAATCATTTTGTCTATCTACTGCTATGTTTTCCCCATATAATTATAAAATCTTCAAGACTGATATAACTCAGAATCTGCCTACTTCTAGTCATAAGAATATCACCTACCTTATATAATAAAACTTTCGAAAGTGGAAATTCCTCAACTATCCCTGGTACTACAGAACACTACAATGTTAAATAAATAATAATCGTTAATATCTGTGTGTGATTTATAGAAAATTTATATGAACTATTCTTCTAAATTCAAATACAATTCTATGAGATGGTACTACTATTAAGAAGCTTATATTACAAAACAAAACAAAATATACTGATGTACAGAGAAAGGTATAATTTTTCCAATTTTCATAGTTAAAAATGCAGTCTGTTTTCAAATATAAAAAGTTTAACTCTAGAGCCTGAACATTATCCTACAAGTACTACTTCCCTACGACTGCTGTAACAAATTACCATAAAGTTTGTGGGTTAAATTATAGGTATTTGTTCTCTCCCAGTCCTGGAGGCCAGAAGTCAGAAATTAGTTTCAGTGGGTTAAAATCAAGGTATCAGCAGGACTGCGATTCCTCTAGAGACTCCTTGCCTCTTCGAGATTCTGGTGGTTGCTGACATTCCTTGGTCTGTGGCTACATTGCTTGTGTATCTGCCTGCATGATCATATTACCCTTCCTCAAATCTATAAAGCCTCCCTTTGCTTCCCTCCTAAATAAATAACTGCGATTACATTTAGGGACCACTAGATAATCCAGGATAATCTCACCATCTCAAAATCATTAGCTTAATCAAATCTGTAAAATCCTTTGTTAGGTAACATTCACTGGTTCCTGGGATTAGGACCAGATACATTTATGAGACATTATTTGGCTTACCACAAGATACACCTTATCTTATACGCCTTATATATATACAACTTTAACATCCTAAATATAATAAAAGATCCTAAATACATTAATAACAATTATTTGTCTTTGGTTAGTTAGAAAGAAAGTGAGGGTAAATATCGGTAAAGTTATTCTTATCCTTTGCTTGATAGACTAAATTGGGTAACAGGCTTAACAAAAAGGTTTTAACAAAGTCCCCAAGAAGAATAGAAAAGATGGGCCTACATTTCCTTCCTAGCAAGCTAAACTTGGGGCTTCATACCCAACAGAGTAAAACTGCAAAGTGCAGGATTTTGGTATTTCCAAAAACAACATCTTATTTGGGATTACTCCAAAAATGTAGTCAGGAAATTTGATATGGCATTTCTCCACCATAAGAGATAGTAAAACAAGGCAAAAAAAAAAATTGGAAAAGATGACAGGTTTAAATGCTGGATATAGTCCCTGAGACATGAGAGAATAGCTTTTGGAGCATTTTTTAGAATAAAGGTATAGGTTGCAGGTTGAAAGCAGGATTAAGAAAAAAAAATGAGGTTTTAAAAAAACATAAACATAATCTGGAAAGTCAATCCAGAGTTTCTTGTCTTTTTTTTTTAAAGATTTTATTTATTTATTTTACAGGAGAGAGACCCCAAGTAGGCAGAGAGGCAGGCAGAGAGAGAGAGGGGGAAGCAGGCTCCCTGCTGAGCAGAGAGCCCTATATGGGGTTCTATCACAGGTCCCTGAGATCATGACCTGAGCTGAAGGCAGAGGTTATAACCCACGGAGTCACCCAGGCGCCCCTGGAGTTCCTTGTCTTTGTTGATGGCATCAACATGTACCTAATTTTTTGGAAAAGAAACCTGGGAGTCATCTTGGCATCTTCCTCTCTCTTCTTCTTCATATCCAATTCATTCCCCAGGACAGTTGATGCTAGCTCTTAAATAGCTTTCAAATCATCTATCATCTAAACTGCCTTTTCCATGCTGAGAAAATCTCTCATCAGGATAATTTTAATACGCTACTAATAGCCATTCAAAATAAGACTTGGTCTATCCTTTATCAATATATTAAAAGTTCAATGTATGTAATATAGCTTAATAAATTTGAGTTGTTATATTTTCCAAACAGATTAATAAGAATTCTCCAGTAGTACCTTACATACAAAAAAAGAAAATTTTCCAATTCAGATATAAACTATTATCTTAAACTTAAGGAGAATTTAGATGTGAACATCATCAGAAATGGTACCAAAAATATGTAAAAACACATTTTTATGAGGTTAAACTGATGCTTTCTCCTCAAAAACTTTCCATTAAAAATAGAGTAAGCGTATGTCCTTTACTGTTATATGATTTACTAAATTATATTAAGCTCCTGCAAGAAATAACACATATGGGATCACTTTTTATTTGAATTTTTTGTTTCTTATACCAGAGTTCATCAAGCTGTTTCATATTTATTTTTCTGATTAATGATATGTCAAAATTCTAATTCTAGTACCAATTTATGGTGTGTTGGCAACTGAAGAATGAAACAGCAATGCAGACAACAGGCAAAATTGATTTTTATCCATCTTCTTTGAATTCCAGTAAATGTTTCCCAAATGTGCTTTTCTGATTCAACCAAACTAAATATTATAGCCTTATTTCTCTGAACTATTAATTATGCTACTTCTGAAAGTCCAGAATTTCTTAAAGCACAACAGTATAGTTAGATTATATGATTTAATGTGTCAGTCATTCTGAATGAGAGGTTGCATATTTAAGAGTCCCTACTATTAAGTTTCCTCATCCATAAAGACATATTTTAAAATGTTATTTAGTGAAAATGGGTTTCTCAGGAGTTTTTAAAATGAACATGAATGCTCTGAATTAATAAGAAATGAAATAAGGGGGCACCTGGGTGGCTCAGTGGGTTAAAGCCTCTGCCTTTGGCTCAGATCGTGATCGATTTCAGGGTCCTGGGATCAAGCCCCGCACTGGTCTCTCTGCTCAGCAGGGAGCCTGCTTCCCCCTCTCTCTCTGCCTTCCTCTCTGCCTACTTGTGATCTCTCTGTGTCAAATAAATAAATAAAATCTTTTTAAAAAAAGAAGTGAAATACAACTGGATGATTATATTGCACATGGATTCAATGGAAAGGGGGAAAAGAAACGAGTTAATGAAAACAAAAAACAAACGAACAAACAAAAAACCAAAAAAACCCAAACCAAACCAAACCAAAACAAACAAACAAAAACAGAAAGAATATGAGAAAAAAAAAAAAAAAAAGAAAGAAGAACAAAGGAAGTGCAGAGAAAACACACAGCTCATATATTCATAAGTGGAACACTTATTCCACCTGTTTAACAAATAAGATAACATCAAGAGAGTTCTAAAGAAATAAGCACTTCTTCCAGAGACAACTGTAGCACCATCAAAATGGAGATTAGGACAGTGAATTGCTTGTGTTTTCAATGTTCTTATGGATTCAGGGCATGAACTATTGAGTCAGACAAGAAAAATAACTATTGGCGTTCATGATAAAATGCTAACAAAGCCAACTCCTTATTCTTTTTTATATCAAATGGTATTAAAAAATAAGCCTGCAACTTGTTTGTAGAGATTAATGAGCATATTCTTTCAGTCACAACCATCTTTGCCAAAGTTCAAAAAGTGCAACTGTGCTTAAAAACACGCTATTCATACTTATGAATTTTGCCACTTTACAAATAATGACAAAATTGTTATTTCAACAGTATTTATCAAACAAGACTCCTTGGAGACCTGATGATAATGGGATTTTGAATGTTGACTACAGGGAATGCTGCTTAGTCCAGTTCAAATCACTGCTGCAACAAGTCATCTTATTCTACCAGGAGTTTAGCTTATACAATAGCTAATTGGTGACAGAGAGGTTCACCTTCCTTCCATTAGTCAAGGAGAAACTAGAGTCTTGCATGCACAATCAGTACATATCTAGGGATTAGGGCAGAATGAAACGGAATGTGACTCAAACTGAGAGTCTTAACTTAAAAGTTTGAGAGATACCTGATTAGGTTTTCAAACAGTATGCACTTCAAGTACAAATGCAAAGAAGAAAATATAAGTCTGTGTAGCTCAAAAGTACTACTGATATCCCATGTATAAGTGTTTCATAATGTTGGGAGGATTTCTCATTTGGGGTCAGTCAGGTTCAGTCTGTCCTTTTATTCTCTCCACTTTCTTTTTGGCTAATTACCTCTTTATGACCACCTATAGGCTTGGTGGGAGTGTTCTATCTGTTGGTAGTTTCCCAGATTGAAGGAGAAAATGATTGTAGTTGTAAGAGATACTTTAATCCTCTCCTGCCTGAGGAGAAATAGGGGGCTGGTTTGTGACTTAAACACTAAATCTCCAAGGCCTAGTGCAGCAAAGGAGAGGCAACATATGCAGGTCATTCAGCATAGCAACTCATTCAACATCCTGACCGTGTTGTTTCAGTTACAATACTGTTACTGAGTATCTATCTCTCTTCTGGGCTTCTGTTAATTTCCAAGTTTGGTCTTCCAGCTTCCTACTGATTGTCTGTACCTCCATAATACTGCTAATAAATTATTTTACTTAGATACAATATCATCACTGAATTAACTGAAGTGAGCAAAACAGACAGCATTAGAAATAAATTTATCGTCATGTGAATAATCTCGAACATTAATATATTGAGTTAGCTTTGGACTTTGTTCACTTCAAAAATAAACAATTCTTCAATAGTATAATCAGATTTTTATAATTAAAAAGACTCTTAAAAATGTTCTAGTCTAATTTCTCATGTGTGGTTTCCTTCCATCTGCATGAACAATGGGAGTGTTGTAGGTGTAAAGATGTAAAGTATCTTTGGAAAAAAGTCATAAACTCTGTATTTTTAAGGAACCACCCAAATTAAATTTCATTTATTTTTGTAACTTAAAAAGGATATATTCAAAGAGAGATGATAATTTTCTTATTCTGCCACAAAGTCCTATGTGTTTTATATAATTGTTGTAGTATAAGGAATTGCTCTACCTTAGGCTTCCAATTCACGAAAGCAGGTATATAAACAGTAAGAGTAAAATTTTGAATTTCTTGAAATATTCTCAATCCATCCAATAATATTTGATTGATAATATTGATCAATTATCATGTGATTAACTGTGTTACACAAAAAGGTAAGCAAGAAGGAAGTAGTCAATTGATGTATCTTATTTTCCATTATAATACATTAGAGATGGAGATGTCTTATTAGATAGTTCTGTATAACATCATTATTAAAACCATAAATGCTGAGAATAGAATCAACTGTAGCAAAAAAAATAATAAACTATGTATTTTATGGGCCATGCAAAACCTGTTTGACATGGTAGAAACTGATATACCAGTAGGTCTAAATTACATGGAGGCAGAGGTGTAGTTTAAGACAAAAGATATGTACAATAAAAAAGTCTAAGAGGGCGCCTTGGTGGCTCAGTCGTTAACCCGCTGCCTTCGGCTCAGCTCATGATCTTGGGTCCTGGGATCGAGCCCCACATCGGGCTCCCTGTTCGGCAGGAAGTCTGCTTCTCCTGCTACCATTCCCTCTGCTTGTGTTCCCTCTCTCGCTGTGTTTTTCTCTGTCAAATAAATAAAATCTTAAAAAAAAAAAAAGTCTAAGAGTAGAAAACTAAGAAACGTGTGATAAAATCTAACACCAAAAGCCCTGCCAGCTGTTTCTTTCTTTCTTTCTTTCTTTCTTTCTTTCTTTCTTTCTTTCTTTCTTTCTTTCTTTCTTTCTTTCTTTCTTTTCTTTCTTTCTTTCTTTCTTTCTTTCTTTCTTTCTTTCTTTCTTTCTTT
>CM053607.1:46132003-46172623 GCA_028646535.1 Procyon lotor | reverse complement strand
TTTAATGAGAATATTGAGTCTGCTCCCGCTATGATTTTGGAAAACATTTGGTGCTGATGATGTTGAAGACCATAACCTGGAGAGTAGCAGTGTGAGAGTTGAAGATAGCAGTGCCCAGGAACTTGGGAGAATGACAGGCATTTTCATAAAAATGGCTTGGAATCTTTCTTTCCCCTACATCCAACTGAAAATCAATCTCTCTCTTTCTCTCTCTCTCTCTCTCTCTCTCTTTTTCTCTCTCTCTCTGTACAGAAAAATTGTTCTGTACTCTTGTCGAATTTAAACACTGGATAGAAAATACAACATCTATTTTAAAATGCACAGAGAAATTCAGAATATATTGGAAGGAGAAAAGTTTCCACAAAGCTAAGCAAGAGGGTGCATCTGTGATTAGAGGAGTCAGACAGATGCACCTGATGCTCAACCAACTTTTGAGGAGCCTTGGAAAAAAGCAACGCTCTTCCCCTTTCATTGGAAATGAATCATAACCATTCTCTGCTTATGGTGCTGGAACACAGTTTTCTATTTTTATTATAAAGAAGTGCTATCTGGCAAGAAAACTGAACAACCCCCATGCACTTAAAGAAAATAAGTGGAAAGGAAAAAGGCACTAATTGATCCTTCTTAACAAGTTCCTCCACATCTCCATTTCAATCTTTTTCATCATTACCTCTTTTAAATGAATCTTTTTTCCCCCTGTTCTTTCTCAGTTATTGCTTAAATTAAAAATGTTCTTTCAAGCTGATGAAAACAAATGGAAATGGAGAGACAAACAGAAATGTATATTTTCCTTTGGATATTGGCATTCAGATATTTTAGGTCATGACTCTTAACATTAAACAAAGGGAAGTATAAAAAATATATATATTTTTTCCTAAGGATTTGGAAGATACTATAGAAATGTCAGTCCTATGTAATTATACCAGCCCCACTCGTTAGCACACTATATGGGTACCTACTAGTGCATATCAATGTGCATGGCTCCATTTCTTGAAATTATTTTTGAACCATTTGGGTCAGCTCCTTCATTGTATTTAATGCCCTCTTCCTGTATATACTGTTTTTTATACATACCTGTAATCCTGTATATACCTGGTTCTTGCTTTTGGCTTAAATGTCTTCTTAAGTTGACTTAATTTTGACTTCCTTATTTTTTATCCCTTGAATTTACACTCTTGTTTATCCTAAGTCTGAATACTCTGAGAAGCAATTTACACAATGGAAGCCCTGGCACCCAGAATCCCTCCTATGTCAGCCTGCTGGGTTGTTTCCTAGCTCATCCCTACACATCCCACTTCCACCTACATAAACAGGTATGATTGAACAATTAAGTGATTTGATATTTTAAAATTTGTTCTATATTCTGAACACCAGAGAGGTGAACAAAGCATGGGGACAATAATAGAAAATTCAAAGTAGATTCTTGTTGCCATAATGTCTGAATATGTTATATTTCCATATATTTGAAATTGTGGTGTGATAGTCTATGTCTAGACGAATAAAATGAAAGTAGAAGTCATTCATCTAATAGATTATAAGTATTAACATACTTTTAGAAGAACATATTCATTAATTAAGCATTTGACCCATGTAGGTGATTTTCATAATTCTTACTGTAAGAATAGTATCACTTTGCCATAAGGATTACAGAGTTCCTTGTAGTACTTTTTGTTTATGGTAGCAATAATATTGCAAAGAACTGATTTTTAACCACTTATAACAAAAGAATAGTGTTCTTTAGCATGGTCTATTTACAGATATAAAATTACCTTCTTTCTTGACTCATCTCTTTCCAGCTTTGATTCAAAATCTTTGTTTGATTAAATGAAATAATTTACAGTTTCCCAAATAAGTATGTCTTTTCACTTTATCAGTAAGAAAAGTCCCTCTTCTCCTTTCATGACTCTAATGAATATTATTAAATCATCTCTTGAGACATATCAGCCATCATTGTCTTTGGAAGCCTGCCCTGCCCAAGCCCCCAACCAGATCCTATGGCATAATTATCTTCCTCTTTCTGTCCTTAAAATGTGCCCTATTTATACTTTTATCAGTCACAAAATATGTAGCACAGAAGTATAGGTATAGCTTTTGTCCCTATCTCCCCCTATCTGATTCCAGCTAAATTTAAACCTCTGGGTCTTATTTATCTCTCTCATTGTCAAATCCAGCATAATACCTGACATAAAACAGGCACTCAATAAATATTGTTAAATTGGTATATGAGGCTTCCAAATTTATTTTAAAGTAATCTTCAGTATTTTTTAAGGGTTCTTTAATTTTCAGTGCATAAAATCTTATATGCTTATGATAGTTTCAAACATTTTTAAAAATTGTTCTTATAAAGATTGAAAGCATCCTGTGGTGATTTTAAAATATGTCTACATTCCTGTATATTGCCTCAGATTCACTTCACCGCACATCCTACCTTCCAGAAAGCGGTCACTTTTCTGTCCATAGAATTGCTGCTATTCTTCTCTGTGATCTCTGTTGAGTTTGTAGGTATTCAGAATGGTTTGATAACTTTCTAGCTGAATTCCCGGGACCAGAAGAAATTTAGGTCTTCTACTCCTCTGCCATCTTGCTCCTCCCTGTACTCCTGGAACAAATTATACATTATATGTTAATAAAAAATAAAAATAAAATATGTCTAAAAATTATTTGATACTATTACTTTTAAGCAGTGCAGCTTAATTCCTTTCTCCTTGAGTGCGAAATGGACTTAATGACTGCTTCTGATGAATACATACAGTGGCAATGACAACGTGTAACATCCAAGATAAGGTCATACAGGCTTTGTGGGCTCATTCTCGGCTCTCTGCCTTAGATCCCTTGTTCTGAGGGAAGCTAAATTCCATGTAATAGGAACCCTCAGCAGTCTGCAGAGAGATACATGTGGCAAGCAACTGAGGACTCCCTGTCAACAACAATGTGAATGAGCCATTTTGGAAATGAATGATCTAGACCCAGTCAAACCTTCAAATAACAGCAGATCCTGATGACACCCTGAATATAAATTCATGGAGATCCTGATCTAGAACTACCCAAATAAGTCACTTATGGTAATTCATCTAGAAACATAACATAGTAAATATTTGTTGTTTCGGCCGAATAAATTTTGGGAGAAATTTGTAATATAGTATTATATAATTAATGAAGGTCTTTTAAATAATACTTAAATAGTATAGCATACACCTTGTATAGTCCTTTTAGTAATAGTTAAATATTGTGGTACATAGAAATCGAAGGGAAATTATGAGACTATACATTCATATAAAGAAAAGTTTGAGACCAGAGGATTTTAATTATTTTAAAAGGTTAATTTCCCAATAGCAGTATTAAATACTAGAGTGGACTACCTGAAGCATATTGTGTCATCTCCCAAAGCTAAAAATAAAATAAATAAAATAAATATTTTTTATTTAAATAAAATAGAATTTTGCTGTTTGTGACAGCCTGTGTAAGTTTTTACGATCTTATTGTTATATACCATCAAAATTAAATATTTCTATAATGTGTTATATGAATTGCAATTCTGCCATGTCTGTCACATTGTAAATGATTAATTAATATTTAATTTTACATCATTAAAATTCAGTGAATGAAATGGAAAATGTGATTTTTTAAAAAATGTATTTGATAAAAATAAATATGAGAATGGAATTGTTGAACATCTACAAGAATTTGGAAGGTAATTCTTAATATCAGCTGCACATTAGAATAATTTGTGAAAATTTAAACAAGAATAATGCATGGATCCCATTCTTAGAAGATCTGATTCATACGTCAGGGAGAAGCCCTGGATTTTGGATCTTAAAGATTTCCCAAGATGATTCAAATGTACAGCTAAGTTTGAAAACCAGTTATTTAGAATAGCTTCATCAACACCTGATTACAGCTCTGAAATGGCTCATCAAATTATATGACAGTAGTTCACAAATGTTAGTTAGGGTGCATAAGAATTGCTTATAGAACTTGTGAAATATACTGAGCCATCTCTAAGACATCCCAATTCATTATATCTGGAATTGGGCCCAGAATACTGTAATTAAGCAATACCGAAGAGGATTTTCGATGCACGTGGGACATAAAATGTGAAACACTGACTTACACAAAAAAGAACAGAAAGCTCTTCAGTAAGAACACTTAAAACTCAACAATAAGCGAAAACACAACCAACTTAAAAATGGGCAAAATATCTGTAAAGATACCACATCAAAAAAGATATAAAGCAGGCAAATAAACTTTATTCAATGTAATATAGAGAAATGCTACTTAAAACCATGAACATCACAATAAATTTATTAGAAATTACTAAAAAAAAACTAGTAAAAGTGCTAGGAAGAATGCAGAGCTATATGAACTCTCATTCCTTACTGGAAGAAATGGAAAATGGCACAGCTATTTGGACAATTTGACTGTTTCTTATAAAGCTAAACACAGACTTAACACACAACCCAGTAATTGCCATCCTCTCTATTTACTAAAATGATTTGAAAACTTATGTCTATACTAAAACTCTCACATGAATATTGATAACAGCTTTATTCATAATCACAAAAAACTAGAAAGAACCAAGATGTTTCTAGGTGAATGGAACAAACTAACTATGCTGTGTCCATACTTTTCAGCAATCAAAAGGGAACAAGCTATTAATCACGCAAAAATATAAATGAATCTGAAACATATTGTTAAGTAAAGAAAGCCAGTTTTTGAGAGCCTGGTGGGGTATGAGATATGGAGTATTATTCAATGCATATGGCATTCTGGAAAAGATAAAACAATAGAGGCTAAAAACAGATCACTGGTTGACAGGGATTTGGAGAAATTTTAAACAAGTGCAGTACATGGGATATTTTAGAACTATGGAACTATTCTGTATGGTACTATAATTGAAGATACATGATACTAACTATGGTCATTACCCACTAAAGTATAACAAACTAAGTTTATTGTATGGAAGAAAGAAAGAAAGAAAGAAAGAAAGAAAGAAAGAAAGAAAGAAAGAAAGAAAGAAAGGAAGAAAGGAAGAGAGAGAGGAAGTTAGGTAGAAGACAGAGAGAGAACATGACTGAACGCAGATTGTAGCAAAAGAATTTAACTGTATTAAAAATATATGCCATAATCTTACTGAAAGGAGTGGAGAGAAAACAAAGCTGATCTAAGTAATTTTGGAAATGAATGAACACAGTAAGACTAAAGACAAAGGAGCTATATATAAATGCTATATTCTAGTTGGTAAAGTTGTTTTCATGAGAATATGAGTTAACAATTCTGAAAGTGCTATAAAATGCATACCAGGGTTGAAAAATATGTAAATGGACGGCAGCTGGTGGAAGCCAGATTTCTCACTATTGGAGTGGGAGGTTACAGATAAATAAGGGGGAAGGCTAGAATAAACCAAGATGATCCATGTGATACTGATTTCAATTCAGAGATAGTAGCATGAACTCAGATTCCACTTAATACTGATATATATCTATACTCACATAAAGTGGCTTTGTCCACTGAGAAGCACTGTGTCCCCAGCTCTTTTTATCTAATATCATTCTCCAGTAAGTACCTCAGAAGTACTCTTTAAAACTGACAAAATAATAAAAATTAAAATTTAAAAAAAAAGGAACAAGAAAAGTATGAACCACTATCACAGTCAAAAGTAGCCTGAGACATGGTGACTAAATGGAGTATCCTCTACAAGACCCTGGAACAGACAAGGGACGTTAGGAAAAGATGAAATTCTGAATAATGTTTGGAGTTAGTTAACATTAAAATATCAATATTTGTCTATTAATTATAACAAATATACCAAAGTAGTATACTATGTTTAAATTGGGGGAATTATATGCAGGGTGTGTAGGAAATCTCTGTACTATCTTTTCCAGTTTTCCATAAATCTAAAATTCTTCTAAAATAAACGTTTTATTTACCAAAAAATGGGCTCAATTCCCTTTGTTCCTGGCATACAGCAAAGTGCTGTCCCAGGAAATTACAGTAAAGAAAGTAGCCTTCATTAAGCTCTCTCCATAGACTTGGGGGCTTAGTTTGGCTTAATATTTTATTGAAAAACAATGAGTGAGTTTGCTCACTATGGCAGCAGTTTTCCAAGTTCACACAGCTATCACAGAAATCTATTAAAGATAAAAAGAAGCTTAAACAGCCTATATTACTACTTCTTGCTTTTGTTTATACACGGTGAAGAGTATTCAGAATGGACCTTAACTGGAGCTTGTACTAATCCTTAAATAATTACAATTCATCTACTGGATACTGGAAACACCTCCTGGAATGTAACTTTGTTGTGCTGGCTTGTCTAATCCGACTCAATTACTGCAGGTCCCTCTCCCAAAGGCTTCACCCTCAGAAACTGAGCTCTGTGTAGAAGGGAGAACTTGGGAGGGGTGATTCAGTTTCAATAGAAATGAGCTGAACATTAAAACCATTTTTTTTCTTAGTCCTTTCCCAAATATCAGTCCATCAATAAACATGAGAAACAGCTTGTAATTCACAAAGCTTCCAGCACCTCTGTTGTGATAAGGGCAGATTGGTCTGGCTGAAGAAATGCTGGAGATGAGAATAGTTCACTGGCTTGGACCAATTTGAATGGATGAAAATCACAAACGTCCCTGAAGCTGGAGAAAATGAAGCTCTGAAGCTGGCAGCAGCTTGTCATCTGCATGCAGAAAGTGACAGAGATATTACAGATTTCCTGTACAAAGGGAACTCCTTCAGTCACCTGTAAAGAGTTCCCTTGTCAATTAGAACCCTCAGAGAAAGGCCGTGACAACTAAGGGATGACTCCTTCCTCTCCTTGCCAAGAACAGCCACCTGCCCAGAATTAAAACTTTGATTTAAAAAGAGAATAAAATATCAGAGTTCAGTGATTGCTCAACAGAAATTCCATAAAAGAAATTGCAATCCAAAAGAGCAGAAAGGCAAAGCACATGCTATATCACACGTAAGGATGGAATTGAGGTTGTGTGATCTTCTCAAGATGGAAAAGACCACGTTCTTAATTAATCACCAAATTTTTGCTGGCAGTAAATGATATAATAAAATAAAAGGGTATTGTCATTCTACTTTTATGTCCAATTCCTGACCCTTTGTTATATTGCTTTTGGTGAATCATGTCTTTTATCTCAAAATCATCTTCATCACTTTCCTAAACTGCCTACAATTTTACAGTTGAGAAATGAATAATGAGACACAAGGATGCATAAGAGATGAATTTAGAGACAATAATCTTTAAATGGAAATTTATATCTTTTTCCAGGTCTCTGCCTATAGTGAATATGAAGAAAAAGTTTACGCCTCAGAATTAAAAATGCATTTTGCTGTTGATGCTGTTATCTTCCTGGTAATTGGCAAACTTTCATGGATGCTTTTAAAAGTAGCTAAGCATTCCAAAATAAATGTTGCTATATGAAAAACACCATGAACATTTTCAACTCAGAGAGCTTAATTTTCTTCCCTGACATTGAGAAAAGACAGTAAATAGATTATCAGGATTTGGGGATATAGCAAAGCACAGATTAAAGAGCTCTGTTTTCAGAAGCAGAGAAACAAGTGACCCTGTTGCTTTTTCACTGAACTATTTGAGGCTAAATACTTAAGTTTTCTTAGGCTCAACTTCCTATAAAATGATGACAACCATAGTACTTCGTATAGCATAGTGAGGATTAAAGTGATAATGTAAGTTTAAGTGCTTACCTGCAGAGACTATCACATAGAAGGTACCCAATTATTGTGGTAGTAATCTGGAAAAAAGTCCATGTTTATACTATTGGTGAATGTATCAGACAAATAAGACACTAAGCATCACATAAACTATAAGTAGACTTATAATTTAGTAGGTAATATAAATAAAATAAGAATATAGTTCATTGACGCAATACTTCATTTATTCAGCAAATATTTACTGAGGTCCTCTCATGTGCTGGGCACTGTTTTTGATGCTAAGGATAGTGCAACAATGAAAAAAGATAGATGAGATTGTGCCCAAGGTTCTGGAGTAACATACCATGTTACTAAACTAAATGACCTAAAACTTCAAGAGACTTTTTGTAAATAGACTATGCCACTGCTGTTCTTTTGATCTTTCCAGCAATTATATGAGATACTGTTTAGAGATATCAACAACCAATTGTTAGTATATGCTTTTAGCAAGTGTGCTTTATGTCACAAAATAATGGGTGATGGGTTTTGGTTAGGGTTTTCAGAGATTGCAAGGTGTTTTAATCACTTATTTTATACAGATCTCTTATATTTTAAATTTTTTATTACTCCACATGTTTCTCAACAAAACCTCAATCCTTCTGCTGCTTAAAGATATGGAAACAGTAGCAAGGTAGAATACTGTAAAGATGTTTTCACTAAATACTCAGGTGGAATTCTATTCACAGAGATATTCCAAATTGCAAAAGGTCACATTTGAACCCTGATATGGAATCTACTAAGGGGCTAAAGCATCCTTCCAAGGAGTCCAACTTCAACTACAAAGGTTCTAAAACATTACAAAATAAATTCTATAAGGAGGAAAAAGTCCTGCTCTTTGGTTTGTGAATAGCTGATTTGAGTGGGGATAAAAAAATCCTCTGAATCCTGGGAGCACTGATATTGATATTCAACCACCATTGAATGGTGGGGACTGAAATGGTAATTACTGAAATAAAATCCACAGTAATATATATCTACTCAAATTTCAACTCCCAGTGACTTTATGTGGCACAGGTAACAGAATAAAATTTTATTTATTTCTTCTATTAAAATTGTACCTTACTGCCACAAAAATAAATGAATATTATATTGTTAATTAGTAAATTTATTATAAAGTTTAAAACATCTCATACTGCGAGTTCAATTCAAGTAAAGCATTCAACTCCTGGCCAATGTTTGCTAACCTTGGAATGTTGTATATCATGATTTAAATTCACCATAGGCATTTCCTCCTCATTTAGAGAAGAGAGTTAAGAGATACAGAATTGCTTAATATTATACTCATGTGTAGATGGAAAGATCTCATGGAAAAGATCAATGATTAGTACCTTGTATGTAAAAAACAAACAAGGAAAGAAACATCTTGTAAAATGTTAATCATTTACAATAAGCATAACTCCTAGATACAAACCAGAAATAGAGCAACTATATTAAAATTAATAAAGGGTATCTATAATAAAGCTACAGCAAACATCTTATACAATAATGAAAGGTTAGAATTACCCTCCTTAAAATCTAATAAGACAAAGATGTCACTGTCTGTATTCATACTCAACATTGGTCTGGAATAAAGTATGAAAATAAAATAGGTAGAAGGATCAAAACAAAGAAATGAAATTGCCATTATTCACAGATAATAATTCATGGTTAGGTCTATAGATATTTAGAGAAAATTATGCACAAAACATTTCTTTTTTGACAACTTTATTTATTGAGAGGGGGAGAGAGAGAAAGGGAAAGGGGGATAGAGCATAAGCAGGGGGGAGGGGCAGAGGGAGAGGGACAAGAAGACTCCTTGCTGAGCAGAAAGCCCAATGCAGGGGCTCTATCCCAGGATCCTGAGGTCATGACCTAAGCTGAAGGCAAACACTTAACCGAGGGAACCACCCAGGTGCCCCTATATAAAACATTTCTAATAATAAGAGTTTTCATTGAGGATTCTGGATATATAATCAATATATTGAAAAGCCAATATAAGGCTTCTATACTAAGCACTAACAATTAGAAAATGCTTATTTAATAATAAAATTCCCAAACAACAACATACTTAGAGAATGGATGTAAGAAAAATTTGCAATTAGATAAATGGAAATAAATCTCATTTTATGGCTTGGTATAACTGAAAAGTATATAGATTTTACATATTTTTTTCATATCACTCTATTAGTTCAAGATATTTCACTAAAACTCTCCTCAAAACTTTTCAGAGTACACCAAGTTTTCCTAAAAATAATAAGTATAGAAAGACTCAAAATTAACACAATTTTGAACAAAAAAAAAGTGTGTGGTTCATATGACCAGATATGAAGCATACTATAAAAGGCTTCCATTCTTCCATTATAATTTTAATGTGAAGGTAAAAAAATGACTCATGTATACCATGTCATAAGTTTCTCACATATTTATGAGCAAAGTATTAAATATTTACATATATTAGAAGTGACATTTTCAGAAGGAAGGAAGGGAAGGACCATGGATACAATGAAATCATACCTTTATATTTCAACAATAATCTGGATATCATCTCCTCTTTGAAACATTCTTATACTTAATTCAGTTGATTTCAAAACTCCCTACTCTTTGGTGCTATTTAACTTAAGCCTGTTGTTTTCATTAATACACTGTATTTTAATTATCTCTTCATCCACTTTTCTCTCTTAACAGACTAAGAGTTCATTCAAGGCAAGATCTTTGGCATATTAATATTTATATCACCAAATTCATCAAAAGTATCTGTATTCATCAAAGTGTCTGATGCAATATGTTTTTTAGGGAAACAAATACAACTGTGGACGTAGAGGTCAAATTTCAAGGGAATTAAGCATGGCCTTCTCTCTAAGAATGAGAAAAAGAACAAAAACCTTTTTAGACCCAGGATAGTTATTTGGATACATCTGAATATCACACACACACACACACACACACACACACACATATGTGTACACATCTGTGTTTAACTAATACATCAAGCAAACATTTATGCAGATATATGTGTATTTATACAAACTTATGTGGATTCCCAGGTAACCTCATTCGACCTCATCTAATATAAACATTACTGAAATAAGTTTTACTCTAGATTATTCCAAGCCCCATTCTTCATCTCTGTCAGTCAGGAAGCTACCCCTCACACTCCTACGATTCCCTCATCTTTGCTCCTCAGCTCTTATTCTCTGTCCTTCTGTCTGCCTTTTAAGTTAACACTCTTAAAAACCTTCTTTGAAATGTTTACTAAAGCTAGCATCAGACCATGTTTCTTTCCTGGTGTTAAATCAACACTTCCCACTACATCTAGTTTTTGACTGCTGAGTTTAACACTGGGAGGAGGTGAGGATTTCTGTGTCTGCCAATTGGCAGTGCTTGGAAAGAAATCTGGCATCAGAACAATTGCACATTTAAAGTCGATGTCACCAGGCCTCTTTTCACTGGGCATTTTCTCTGTTCTTTTCATGGACTTTTGTTCCTCCAAAACTTCATATAACTCTCACAAAGGATAATAAAATGAGTGAAGTCTTTGTAGAAATTAAACTTTACAGAAAATGGAATATGTTATCTAGGCATGATGGAACAGAATATTGAAAGTATCACAAAAAAAAAAAACCAACAACAACAACACTTATGTTTCTATCTAGGAAAGAATAAACTTCTTGAAAAGTAAATTGAAATATTGTGCTTGGCCAATTGACAACTGAAGATCAAGAAAATGAAATAATGTGCACTTCAAAGATGTGATCATTCTAAGATTTGTCTTCCTGGCTAGGAGATAGTAGGTTAACATTTTCACCATAAGAATCAGAAAGAAAACTGGATAATTTATAGTCATATTTTTAAATACACCATATTGCTGAGGAAAAACAAAAACCTAATGAACTAAAGTTTTGAAAGAAAGAAACAGCCCTTGCTAGGAAGCCTGACAATGATTGTGGACCTTTGCTAATTCTAGTCACAAGCCACAGATTAGACTTGGGCTGGGCAGAGTAACTGAGCTAAGAGAAATAAAAACCAACTAAGAATTCTTGGTCTGGTGGGCAGGCATGACAGATTGAAAAAAAGCCCTCAAAACATGGTTAGTTTTTCCTAATTAAAACTTGCTGAGTTCTGAAGAAACAAGAGAAGTTAGGAAGCTTCTACAGACACTTATAAAATGTAGAAAGAAGTCTCCACCTTTATCATGATACTTTAGAAGACAAAGTCCTACTAGAAAGATGTCTGCCTGGGACTAGATCTCCCTCACAATATATGCCAAAATATAAACCACAGTAGGCAGGAGGCTAAGGATTTTAATCCAAAACCTTTAAAAATGAAAATTGAATTAGCTTCCATCTTTCAGAGCTAAAGAAACAAAGAACTATAAGCCTCTTAATCAAAGAGTCTGTGAGGGACATGTTTGAAAAATTAGACACTCCACTCATGAATTAAAGCTTACTAAAATTGCTACTCAGACCAAATTTACCTGATTGTATTGAGTAATTAATTAGACCTTCATACTATTTACCTACTAGAGAGAAGAATAAAAGGAGAAAAATCATCTGCAGATTTTTTGGTTCTCCTACACAACTGCCATATAATCTATATTTGATTTATTTAAGGAAGGCAAATTTTTCATGTGTGAATGAAAATGCCTAATGAAGTAAAAATATTAAAATATAATTGAGAAATACTGATTTTTTAACTTTTAACTTTCTTAACTTAGGGATATAAACATGAAATGATTTTACTTCTTCCAATAATTACCTCTTAATTTCCCATACTAAAGTCCATTTTCTTGCTAGAACTTGGTTTCTGATTGTCATTTGGTCCCAATTCTATAATTCTTCATCAAGTTCAACCAACTGAACTTATGAGAATGATCTTATTCTAATATTGAAGAATGAGTCTTTGTAGTATAGGCTAATCACTTCTTCATGAAACCCATTCAGTGTGTCTCTAGGCACATGGGTAAAATAAATATCTTGGCCTTCCTTGCAGTTAAGTGTGAATGAATTTCACAGTCCTGATCAATGAAACTGATATGTTCCACTTACAGCAAAAGCACTTTACAAATAGCATGCAGAATCCTTAATGCCAGCCAATATCAATGATTATTGTGATCATGGATGTCAAGTGGCATAGATGGCAGAGCCAGCCTTGTTTCCTGAATGGTAGCTGGAACTGTCCATTCTCTCCACATCCATCCCATGCCAACAGAATATTATGAAAGCAAGAAAATATCTGTTGAGTTGACACAAATATTTCAGTGTTTAGTATAGAAAGTAGTGTTATCATCACTAAAACTTCAATCCTATACTTGACTAAAAGTTTGTTTTCCTCTGACCTTAGCACTCTGGAGCAGCAGCTCAGTGACTTGGATGGAGATGAGGAGAATGTGTGGGCTGGTGGATATCAGGAACTTATTTTCTGTCTTACTTCTAGACTCTTACAAGGTTAAGCTATATATATATATACACATATATATATATATATATTTTGTCATGATTCCCATGTAACAGGAAAATTTTACTTGGTGCAAAATACAATCCTATCACATAATCAGAACTTTGGAAAGGAATCCATGAAATGAATTCTGAAAGGGATGTAATTAGAGCCTCTAAATTTTAGCATCTGATTTTCCAGAAAGATTTTCTGGAGAAAAAGAAAATCGTCAAGTTCATTAAGGTAATTAATGGATGAATATTTTAAACTATAAATCCCGCTTTGAGTGAAATGTGATTATCCTTATTTTTTCATCCAAAAGATGGCTTTAAAAATGTTTTGAACAGAATCTCCTAGTCATGCCCACATTAGGATTATTGCCTTGTTGTAGTTGTTATCAGAGAATCATGGAAATCACTGAAATGCAACATTGTGGTCTGCCAAAGAGAGTTCCTTTCAATCTGTTCCTGTCTGCCAGCATAAGACAGGGAAGATACACAAGGGACAAAAAGATATAAGTTGGAATAATAAACAAGATTGTGATATCTTTTGTGATAAATATAGAGAGCATATGAAATCTGCAGAAGCTGGCAATTTATTCCTTTATACCAAATTAACCCACCACAAATGCTGAGACCTTTTTAATTTTTTTATTATAAAAACATGTCCCTGAAGATTAAACAATAGAAACTAAATGAAAGATGAGCTCATTCATCCAGATTTTAGGATAAGCCACTGCATATTACCTTCTTTTTCTTTTAAAGTTTACATGCATTGCACGCCCAGCACACACATGTACAACTTGCACATTTGCAAACATGTGAACACAATACTGTAATGCACAATCTGCTGATAAGAACACATCCCAACAATCCATATATAAAGTGATTCCATGTTTTAAAAAAGTTATAAATTATGAAATTCATAAGAGGTTTTATGTTTTATCTTTTTATCCAATTTAGCAACATATACTGTTGTTTCTTCCTTCTTACAAACTTCTGAGTTTACTCCTTTTCTTCTATTCCTGTCACCCCCAATCCCCGAGCTACTTCATGTCTATATTAGTTCAGTAGACTTCTGATTCAAGACTCTTTTGCTTCAAACTTTTCCAGTCTCACTGGCAAAGATACCTTTCTAAAATAATCACTTTCATTGTTACATGTCCCTCTTCTAGGCCCTGTAATATATAGCTCCTTAGGGAAAATCACTTGGGAAATTGTTCAAAAATGTTTTGATCTTCTGATGTCATGTTTAAATCTATGAGGATGTTTTACATGCCTGATGGAAAAATGCCTTTAACATAAGACTACACGACAAAGGAACTTCTATGAGCCAAGCCAAGTTGGTAAGATACATGGAGCACAGAATTAATTGGCAAAATAAATAAACTCAAATAATAGACAAGCAGGATATAGCTGATATCTGCTTAAAGGGAATTTCCTGTGGGGGCTGGAAGTTTGAAATCAACGTCTCCAGAGGTACCTGAAATGCAACATGTTCGAAATTAAACTCAATATATTGTTCTTCCAAAAGTATTTCTCCTTCCATACTTTTTATCTTAATGAATTGCACAGTCAGACTCTATTGACCAAGATAAAAACTTTAGAGGTCTACCCCATCCAATTACTGCTATTTACTTCAAATTTCAGTTATCTGCCTCTTCTGATCTATCCCTAAGCCATCCAGGTCACTTAACTGCAGTGGTGATAATCTAATTTATTTTCCTGCTTTCCAGTCTCCCATTTTCTAACGATTCACCACACTTGTTCCAAATTTATATTCCTGAAATTTAAAGCTACTTAAAACTTTCAACAGACTATCCATGACCCATAGTATAATTCAGAATTACTTACTAACTAAATTATCATCACCATCATCATCACCACTGTCATCTTTTCTCTCTTCTTATTCAATCTCCCCTTTAATTTGAACTCTGAACTGGTGATTTCTTGAGTGACTTATCTCCTCTGAATACATTGTTTTCTTTTTCCAGAATGCCATGCTCCTCTCTTTGAACTAGTCTATGTCCCATGGTTTAGTCTGAATCATTGCTAATCTTCCAGGTAGACATAACCATATCTCTTGGGCATGCTCCACACAGTACGGACTTCTATTATAACACCATAGCACTCTACTTCACTTTATTTGTACATAGTTTATTTTTCATCTACTAGTTTTTATCAGTTTCTTGACCACTTATTATGTTATTTTATATATAATTAGATTATCTTTAAGTCTTCATTCAATGAGTGAACAAATGGATGGATAGATATCTGGATGGGTGGGTGGATGGATAAACATGTGGATGTATGGATAGTTCTTTCCCAATTTAATATTTCATTATTTTGTGAATTTTTTGTGTAGTTTAGCTGTAAGCTGTGATCATAGTTGATCATGAGATTGAGTAGAGGACTCAATATGTCAGTCTCACCAAAAGAAAAGAACAAAATCACAGAACCTTTCCTTGCCAGAAGTAGAAATCGTAAAGGTAATAATAGGTTAGAGAGGCACATATTAGGCGTCTTCTTTTTTTGACCTTGAGAATGGAGTTACCTTGAGAACAGGTCCAGAGAAAGTCTCATTCCTTCAGTGTGACTGACACCAAGAAAAAGACATTCAATCCTCTATTAAAAAAAATCTTTTGAAAGCTTTGGTTCTAAATAAGCTTCACATGTAAATGTTTTATGAGAGAATTCAGGAGAAAATGCTGAGTCATTTCCTCCTTCAAAGAACTTAGGAGGGACAGACAAATATTTTCATAAAATATATTTAATTTTTCCTGTAGTGAGGGACAGAAAGGAGAATTTCAGGGTGTTAAAAGAGAACATGAGGGGAATAGGCATGTGTAACTATAATCAGGAAGTTCAGAAAGGTATGATTTCAGCTGGGACATGAAGAATGAGAAAGAGACTAAATAGGTTGAAATTAAGGTATTGTAAAGGATACATGGGGAGAGAAAATGGCTCATGCTTTCACTAACCCAAGAGCCCATGGTGCCAATTCTGTGACCATTGCCAATGATTTATAATACAGTCCATCAGATTCAAAAGGACTTCTTGGCTACTATTGGATTTTGGTTGTAACAAATGATAATAGCCTGAAGTTAAGTGGAATTTAAGTAGTTTCCTGTAACTGGGGGATTTTATTATAATTTACTTTTATGTAATGAGATTTTGACCCATATTAAATCATTGTCACCTCTGCCACCAAGTCATTGTTAATTAATGGAAAGGCTGTGGTTTTTAAATCAAGTAATATTCAGAACTAAATAGACTCTACTATTCTGTTTGATAAACAACAGTCTGGCCAAGATGGACTATTGAGAGATTATTTTCTCTAGAACAATTATGAAATTGGCCTAGCATAAGTACACTAATTTAAGTAGATAGAGTATGTTTGGTTTATTGAAATGAATCTTTTCTGTAGCGAAAAAAACACCCTTGAGAATGTTGTTAAGACAATATAACAAGTTAGATTAATATAGATTTGACCAGTAAATGATTCTTCACTTACTGGCCTTTGGATTTCAATAATATTTAGCCAGAGGCTGTTTTTCAAGTACTGTCACTTGGGCTTTTTATAATGAAAGGCAGAAAGGAAGCTTTAATGAGCTCTACCCAAGTTCATAACATTCAGACTCCAAAAGCCAGAAAACAAAACCAGCCACCTGTAAATGTTTGACCTATTGTTCAGAAGGGAATTCTTTGAAGAGACGTTGAGACTTGTAGAATAGAGAAGTGAGGGTGGGAAATACCAAAAGATAAAACTTTCCTACTTACAAATTTAACAAAGCCAGCCTGATTCTACCCTTTTAGGTAAAGTTATTCAGGAGTATATTCCCAGAGTGATCTGGAAAAATAGCTTGCATTGAAAATTGTGCCCAATGCGTTAGCACAATTGTGACAACTGTGACAGGTCTGTTACTCCCAAAGTCATAGTGAATGTGTTAAATATTTTTTCTTCCTGTTAACCCAAAATTTTGGAAATCTTTTGGAATATCTTTAGAGGGAGTAAATAAAGCTATATCTCATAGGAGCTTAACACCTACCATTTGCTCAGTGGGCACTGGTATGTATTAGCAGAAGGGGAAAGGCCTTAAAATAATACAAAATAAAGAGCTCCACTTATGAAAGGCTTATGATGAGCGTTTGGCTAGATATTTTACCATGGTCACTCTACAAGAAAAGTATTTCTATTTTACAGATAAGGAAATCGAAGCTCTGATAGATAAGTAACTTGCACAAAGCCATGTGGCTTATAAATAGGAAAGCTGGTGTTCAAACTCAGAATCTCCTGATTCCAAAGAATAAACAGTTCTCTAGTATGACCTTAGTTTATTTTTTCCCAAATGTGAATCCTACTTGTACCAATTTAAATTCACATCTGCCTGAAATATGTCATTTAGAAAAAAAGTTTTTATGTTCTTTACATTTGTGTGTGTGGGTGCAAGTGTGCATGTGTGCATCTATGTGTATGTGTGTGGTATGTGTCCCCTATAGACCTAGAGAGCATTGGAATAGCTGGCAGCATTTCTACCACATTCTCAAATTCTTTAAGATTTTAATGTAAATTCATAAAGAAAAACTGGGGCATGAAGTGATGATCCTGTGATTATTTTTACTGAAGCTCATTTTTAAAGAATTTAAAACATCTCATTTGTTTGAATAGAGAATACTGACATATGGCTCCAAATTTAAGCATAAAAGTGTATATAATGATAGTCTCCCTCCAAACCTTGCCACCAGCTAACCAGTTTTCCTGCCTCAGTCATCTACTATTGTCAGTTATTTGAATACCCTGGCAGTTCTCTGCTTTCTTTTATACTTATACATGTGAATACACACACATATACATTTAAAACATATATGTGTGTGTGTGTGTGTGTGTATGTATGTATGTCACATACATATATTTCCTCTATACAGAATGATAACTGATTACACCTCTGCACATCTTAGCATCTTCATTTGTTTTCCTAAAGCATTACATCTGGAAGATTATTCCCTACCAATACATAATAAGCTTCTCTGTCCTTTTATATGGTTATCTATTATTATATGTATGTACCATAATTTATGTAGTCAGTTTTTTTTTTATAAGAGACCTTTGAGATGTTTCTGATTTTGCCCAAAAAAAGCTTCAATTAACACCTTTCATACATTAGTGAATTCTTATAAATTCAAATGTAGTTGACAGGTCAAAGGATATCTTTATAATTTTAATATACACAATTATATGGTCCATGAATCAGGTTATGAGTTAAGAAAAACATCCAATGCAAAAGGAAAGCCCATAACAGTAAAAATAGAAATATCTGTAATTCACAGAATGCAACAGAGCTGTATAATCAAGAGAGGGACACCTGGTGACGCAGTTGCTTAAGTGGCCAATTCTTGGTTTCAGCTCAGGTAGTGATCTCAGGGTCATGAGATTGAGCCCCACATCAGGCTACACACTGAGCATGGATTCTCCTTGACATTCTCTCCCTCTGCCTCTCCCTCTGTGCACTTACTCTATCTCTCTAAAAAATAAATAAACCTTTAAAAATAACTAAATTAGGAGAAAATTCAAAAATCAGATGAATCACAAATTCTCTCCCATAGAGCTTTCTGTTATCCATTATCAAATTAATAGGTACAATAAAACCTGCCATTTAATGGACTCTTACAAAGACTAGACTTGTATACACAATATTTCATTTAATCCTCATAACAGCTCTGCAATGTGGATACTAATATTGCCATTTTATAAAAAAGGAAGTTAAGACTGAGAAATTAATTAAAAGGGGAAACTTCGTACGTCAAGTAATTAATGGTACCTGAGTAACAAACCCAGACGAAGCTGATTTCAAATATCTTTACAAGACCACATAATGTTGTATCTGAGAGAATAAAATAGACAAATTTAAATTTTGAAATACATCAAAGTTAAAATTTTCTCAGTTTCAATTTGTTCTACTTATAGTTTATAAATGGAGGAGGTGCCTGGGTGGCTCAGTTGGCTAAAAGCCCAACTCTCAGTTCCAGTAGGTCATGATCTCAGGGTTGTGAGACCTAGCCCCACTTTGGGCTCACACTGGGTGCGGAGCTTGCCTGAAATTCTCTCTCTTCATACCCCTCTGCCCCTTCTCTCTTTCCCTTTCAAGAAGAAAAAAGGGAGCATCTAAAATTAGGAGGACTTTACAAACCACACCCACAGTATTAGTGACTGATTACCTTTATTTACATAATTTTTTACTTTCTGCAAAGAAAAAATATTACAACTAATTTTATAAAGCTCTGTTTCAAAGGAAAGATCCCGAATAAGGACCGGGTAATTTTTGTTATTGTTGTTTTGTTTGTTTTATTTCCTTTTAGGTGTTATTTCCCAAAGCCCAAAGCATATCATGAAAGAAATAGGGTAAAATTTTCAAGACAACTGTTGGTTAACTTCTAGATAGAGTTCTATTCAGCCACTTGTACATACTAGTTGAATCACAAGAAAGGCAATGTTTAGCTGGGTAAATTGTTAAAAATTATCATTATTATTATTACGATTATCAATGTGGTTCATATTATATTAGTTTTTTTTTATATTGTCAGAACTCCATTACCCTGTGTCCTTTGCAAAACATTAATAATAGGGACTTGGAGACATTATCATATGAAAAAGGCACTTGAAATGGGGTGTTGCAGAAGTGCTTTTTTTTCTTTATTCATGGGACACTATTCAACTTTAAAGTGAACATGCACCCTTCAACTGTATATCCCAATTACTAAGATGGACTTGGCTTTTACGTTATTTTGTTTTTGTTGCAATTCTTTATAATGGGCAATTACACTATTACTAAGACATAATTTTTAGGTTGTGTACCTCTTTTTTAAATCAAAGGAAAAAAAATTGAGTCTGTTAATAGCCCACCAGCTTTTATACTACAGTTCTTTACATATAAGAAAAAAAAGAGTGCTAGAATATGTTCCAGATTATTTTTACATATAATAATAATTACATGAACATTATTCTTTTAGGAACCAACAGTAATTCAAAGATAAAACAGCAAGGTTAATAAAGTGCCCCATTTGATGTCATTAGTCCTATATGATATATTATATCTGCTCTATCAATTCTATTTCCTGTCTTCATCAAAAGCTTCTATTAGCAACAAATTCTTATATACATTTTTAAAATAAGACCTTGCCTAAGGATATTATCATTCTGCTCTACATTTATCATGTAGACGCGATAAGACAAAAACAGGCCAGATGATCTGTATTGCAAGGACATAGTTAAGAACTGGACGATTTAAAACATCTGAAACTTCAGTAATGCCCTTGAACTTCAATCTCTACATTTTAAAACATAATTTTTAAAGTAACATGCATAAAAATGTAGAAAGGGAAAAAACATATTCAGACTGAAATAAATCAAAATTATTTCAAATTATTTTATCTCTAAATCATAAAGTACATCGATATGTGTGATGTATAAAATGAAGAGACATGGGTTTGAGTCCTCTTCTAGTTAGTTAGCTGTGACTTTGAGCATTTATATAATATGGACCAAAAAAAAAAAGGACTCTGGTGTGATGTATGAGGGCCTGAAGCACAGCTCCTAATGTGGATGTTGGTCAATGGATGTTACCACTTCTTTTCCTTACATCTGCATACTTTGCATCTCAGTTCCTAAAACTTGTTATATTCAACTTTGGCTTAATCTTTTGTTCTACATCTATACCATGCACACCCCAACCCTCTGCAATACTTACTTATTTTTCTCTATTGCCCCCATTCCTCCCAATGGAACTGCTATACCGATCTTTTAATTTGACCTGCTTCTCTGCACCTGCTGGTCTCAGTCAGTTCTATACTTTTCATCCCAACCAACTATTCTGATTGGGCCCTTCTAAATTCTGTCGCATGCTTGAAAAAAAAAAAAAAGTATTAACTATGTCCCACAGAACTTGTTCTATGTCCTTTGCCTCAAATGCTCTGCTGCTCAATCATTATAAACTTCACTCCACTCAAAAACTCCACTCAAAAAAAACACATCCTCCATAAAGAATTTCTAAATCTTCTGTTTCAAGTAATCTAATTCTCCTCTCAATTTCCAAATTTCAAGATAACATCATTTTACTATTGAAAAATACACTGTACTTCATTTGGGAAGTACATTAAAGTATATAGTAAATTAAAATCATTTATAATTCCACAACTAAAGGATACTTATTAGTATATAGACCCATATGTCTCTAGAGGAGCAGGCAGAACGGTATATGGATGCATGTGTTTATCTGATTATTTTAGGATCTATATATATAATTAAATTGTTTGGTAGAAATATTTGAAAAATAATTTCTTTTTTTTAAAGATTTTATTTATTTATTTGACAAAAAGGAGAGAGATTACAAGTAGGCAAAGAGGGAGGCAGGGGGTTGGGAGAGAAGCAGGCTCCCTGCTGAGCAGAGAGCCCTATGCAGGGCTTGATCCCAGGACCCTGAGATCATGACCTGAGTGGAAGGCAGAGGCTTTGACACACTGAGCCACTCAGGTGCCCTGAAAAATAATTTTGTTAAATATTTTCATTTATGTTTTTTGTCTGTTAGCTTATACTTATAAAGCTTTATTATATTTCAAGATGGGATTCAAATTTGCTGATATTTTGTTCCTGGTTATTTAATAGTTTTTTATTCATTTTTTCATATTTTACTCTATATCTTAAATTTTGTTTTGTTTTGTTTCATCGTATATGTCATGAGCCTGAATTGAGTCCCCCACTCCTCCAATTCATATGTCGATGTCCTTATCTCTAGAATGTGGCTGTATCTGGAGATAGGGCATAAAAAATTGTAATTAAGTTAAAATGAAGTCACTTTGGTGGCCCTAATCCAATATGACTGGTATCCTTAAAGAGGACCATGTGAAGGAAGGCATTAGAATAAGATGGCCATCTGCATACTAAGGAGAGAGGACTCAGATGAAACCAACACAGCTGACTCTTTGATTGTGGACTTCTAGCCTCTAAAACTGTGAAGAAACAAAATTTTGTTGTTTAAATCACCTAGTCTATGATACTTGTAAGGTAGCCCTAATAAATTAATAGAGTATAAGAAAAAAGATAATGAGATTTCCTCCCTGACAAATAAAGTAAATATGCATTTTTTCAACATTCTTTATATAGGAAGTTTTTCATGAAGGTATTAAAATCATGTACTACGATCATGTTTCTTGAGTGTTCTGTTTGATTAATTGGAGAGTTATGTTATCAAATTTTTTAAATATCAGTTGATGCAGTCTCCCTTTCATACGTTTTTACTTAAAAAAATTATTGCATCTTCTTAAGGATTTATATTGAGATACACTTTAGGCAATAAAGTTCTGAAAAATAATACTAATGAGATTTTGTTTATAATTGCATTACTTTAAAAATTATTTTTGGAGTGATATCTTTAGAATATCGAGTGCGTCTATCAATTAATTATAAATGACTTTATTCAAGTTTTATCTTAGCTGTTTAATAATATTTAGAGTTTTCTTTATGTAAGGGATGTGTATTTCTTCCTAAATGTTTTCTAGTGTTTTGTTATAAATTATAAATCCACCCATCACAATGAAAAATCTTATTAATTCTCATAACCTTATCTAACTTGTATAGTTAAAAAATGACAATTTTGACCATCTTTCTATTATGTACACCAATTTATACTTTTTTTACTACATAAGATACGATTTCCATTACAATGAAACTAATGCTGGTGATACCAGAAATATTGTTTTAGGGAAATTCTTGGTCAAACATCAAAACAGATATCCATTTCTTTGGCTGCATTCAATTTAAATAATAAGTTTCTTTGATAACTTAGTGAGTAAAAGGTTCCCAACTCCAAAAGACAATCATCAACCACTGAGTTTGTCAATTAAACGTAATTTTTAAAAATATTTTATTTGTTTATTTGACAGAGAGAGCACAAGTACGCAGAGCCATAGGCAGAAGGAAAGGGAGAAGTGGGCTCTCCACTGAGCAGAGCACCTGACCCTGGGCTTGATCCCAGGACCCTGGGATTATGACCTGAGCCGAAAGCAGACACTTAACTGACTAAGCCACCCAGGCACCTCATAAACCTATTTTATTTTCAACTAAAGTTGGCATTAATAATCAGATATGACCCACATCATTTCTCATCCCTTGATTAATAAGGATTATTTTCTTGAATTGCTTTAGTTGTTGAAGCATTGTTGGAGATTCCCTCCACCTTCCTGCTACCACACACACACATACACACACACACACCCCTTGTGTTTTAGGAGGGTAAACTTAAAAGAACCCGTAGTCAAGGCTCCATGACATAAAAGACTAGATCTCTAGGGCCATTGTGAATTGACTCCCATTCCTGTTTTAAAACAAAAATGATTCATAATTAGGACATCCAATTATGAATTCTGCAAAGATTTAATACCATAATTTTGGCATCATAAATAACTATACGGTTTAATCTGGTCCTCTTTTTTTGCTCTAGCACCTTCCTCTTTGGAAAGTGAGTGTGTGTTTCTGTGTGTGCATGTTATCTATATATGTCTTATTCCCCCAACTAGACCAGAAGTTGCTCAAGTGCAAAATTCAGGCTTGATGTATCCACTGTTGCCTACTCCAATACTTCCTGCATGGAGACAGTCAATAAATGCTCAATGACTGAATATGTTTTATTATTTTGTTTTACGACATTTTTATTTACTCAATGTTTTGTTTCTAAATAGTTATAAATTAATCAATGTAGTTTTCCTTGTCACTTGTATTACAAGAAGTATATTTATAAAGTGTTCTTAATTGACTTGTTATATATCTTGAGGGAAAGTTAGGCCTTTTTTTAATTCCCTAAATATAGTAATATGAAGAATGTTATTGAATGTTGGGGTAAGGAACATTAATTTCCGCTCCCTAAGATTCACTGTTAGTCATACCAGACATTCAGCTTAAATATAATTTTTTGAGAGCATTAAAAAGATCACACACTTCTATTTTCTATTTTTTTGCAAAATTGCTATATTTGTCTTATCAATTATAAATAACTTTAAATTTTTAATAAACTGTATAATCTAAACACATTTGTATGAATAAAATTATAATTTTAAATACACTCTACTTATAAAAACTGTGGTAAGCTGCATAAGACCGGTCCTCAAAAGATAAATCCACATTAAAGTAAAGCATCATAAAAAATACATGGAAAAATGCAATAAGAAGAAATATAATTACTCTGGATTAAAAAAAAACTGCATGGAGTGGAGGAGAATAAAAATCTATCAAGTCCCTAGATTATATTATCTTGTGACAAATTCTTAAAATATACTATAATTAATGCTATTACTCTTAAATACAATAAAGGTTAAAAGTGGCCTTAGAGCCTTCACTTTAGTTTGCTGGTTAATATTTGACATTTGACACAATGGTAAGTCTCTTGCCTGGACAGATAAGAAACATACAATTGTAAAATACAGAGCTTCAATCCAATTCCTATCCTAGATGCCTAGATTTTGGTTCAGATAGTGTAGATATAGATTTCCTATGGATTACCTGAAAGGAATTAAAAGAAAATTAAAGAGCTATTTTTATATTCTATTAAAAAATGGCTCACTACATTTTCTTAATTGTCCCTGCGTTTCAGAATACTGGTTCAAAGCTATGAATGTGAGATTACCTCTGTAGACTTTATATATGACATAGGAAATTGAAATCATTTAGCTAACTTTGATCAGTCATATAAATTGTCTTAATACTTAAATTAATCTAGAGAGAGGTTTCTATTCAGAATCATTGTAATCTTCCCCTTTGCTTAGGCATTCGTCCTTGAAGGTCACCATATAAGGTGACCCTTTTCTAAGGGCTTACATAACAAAATACTGTAGAACAGGTGGCTTAAACAATAGAAAATTATTTTCTTTAGAAGTCCAAGATGAAGGTGTTGGCCAGATTGGTTTCTTCTAAGAACTCTCTCCTTTGTAGCTGGTTGTCTTCTTTCACTATCTTCACGTTTTCTATTTGTATCTATGTCCTAATTTCCTCATTTTAAAAAAAAATTTCATTTTAATTTCATTTATTTTTAAACTTTAATTCCAATGTAGTTAACATATAGCGTTGTATTAGTTTCAGGCAAGCAATATAGAGATTCAGCAATTCCATATATTTTACTCAATGCTCATCAAGGTAAGTGTACTCTTTTTTTTTTTTTAAGTATTTTATTTATTTATTTGACAGAGAGAGATCACAAGCAGGCAGAGAGGCCGGCAGAGAGAGAGAGGGAAGCAGGCTCCCCGCTGAGCAGAGAGACCGATGTGGGGCTCGATCCCAGGATCCTGAGATCATGACCTGAACTGAAGGTAGAGGCCTCGACCCACTGAGCCACCCAGGCGTCCCAAGGTAAGTGTACTCTTAATCTTCCTTACCTATTTCACCCCTATCCATCTCCCCTCTGATAATTACCACTTTGCTTTCTTGTTAAGGGTCTGATTTTTTGTTTGTCTGTCTCTCTTTTTTCCTTTGTTTTGTTTCTTAAATTCCACATGTGAGTGAAGTCCTATGGTATTTTGCCTTTCTCTGACTGGCTTATTTTACTCAGCATAATACTTTCCAGATGCATCCATTTTGTTGTAAATAGTAAGACTTCCAGTACTGTGTTGAATAAGGTGACAGTAGACATCCTTGTCTTGTTCTTGATCTTGGGGGAAAGCTCTCAGTTTTTCACCACTGAGTGTGATATTAACTGTGGGTTTTGCATACAAAGCCTTTATTATGTTGAGGTATGTTCCCTCTAAACCTACTTTGTTGACAGTTTTTACCATGAATCCATGTACTTTGTGAAGTGCTTTTTCTGCATCTATTGAAATGATCACATGGTTTTTATCCTTTCTCTTATTGATGTATCGCATTGATTGATTACTGAATTGAACCGCTCTTTTATTCCAGGAATAAATCTCACTTGATCATGGTGAATGACTTTTTAAAATGTATTGTTGGATTTGGTTTGCCAGTAATTTGTTGAGGACATTTGCACCTATGCTCATGTAGGTCTCTTTTTTGTGATGTTTTATCTGGCTTTGCTCTCAAGGTAATGGAGGCCTCATAAATGAACTTGAAAGTTTTCCTTCCTTTTCTATGTTTGGAATAATTGAGAAGAATAGGTAGTAAATCCTCTTTAAATGTTTGGTAGAATCCACCTGTGAAGCTGTCTGATCCTGCTTTTGTTTATTAGGAGTTTTGTTTGATTTCGTTTTGTTTTAAATTACTGATTCAATTTCATTCCAGATAATTGGTCTGCTCAAATTTTCTATTTCTTCCTACTTCAGTTTTGGTAGGTTATATGTTTCTAGGAATCTATCCATTTCCTCTAGGTTGTCCAGTTTTTTAGCTTACACATTTTCTTAATATTCTCTTACAATCTTTGTGTTTCTGTGGCATCAGTCTAAATTCCTGAGGCATCTGTCTAATAAGGGAACCAGTCATATTGGATCAGGGCTCCCCTAATGACTTCATTCTAACTTGACTACTTCTGTAAATACCCTATGTCCAAATACACATTCTGAGGTGCTATGTGTAAAGACTTCAACATATAACTTTGGGTGGGACACAATTCAACCCATAACAATCACATTCTTGAATAAATTTTCTCCAGTCTCCTCATACCAACCCCCACACCCATTTGTGTCTCCAAAAAATTGCTATTTTGTAATGGGCTCTCAGTGTATATTGTTCTCCAACCTTTGTAATAAAATATGCTTTATGTTAGTTTTTTTAATATCCTGAAGGAAAATGGCTATCATTTCTTTTTATCATTTTCCCTATACAGATTTTCATGGGATTGTCATAGGTTTTTTCTGTTTATGGGATTATCATAGGATTGTCATGAATATGGTATAGTGTAAGATATATATGGCATTGTACCTGACACAAAATTTGTACTTATAACTCAATAAATAATCATTTTTCTTCACCATCCTCTGCTCCTTCATCTTTCTTTCTTACATTCAAACATGAACATACACACATAGGCATATATGTAGGACACACAATTCTAAAAATCTACATTTAATAAGTGGCTAGAAATCTGGCCAAACTGAATGTGATGAACTTTTTGCAGTTTCCTCCAGGGAAGCCACATGATGTTCCATAAGAAGAAAGCATAATTCTGAAAGCTTTCATTGGATTTTTTCTGTCTTTTCCAGTAATGCTATCAATGTCTATATTGAGAAAATATTCTTTAATAAGAATCAATCTTTTTCATAATTAACTTAAATGGACAACAATATCTACCATTTTCTGAACAGTTTTGTCCATGGCTCTGTTCTAGGTACTTCATATACATAACTGAATTTGATATGATGATAACCATGTATTGCAAGTGTTGTGTCCAGGTTTTACAGAGAGGAAAATATACACTAAGAATGATTAAATAAAATAACGCATAGTAGACAGTGGCAGTATTAAAATTTGAGCCTAGGTATTTCTGTGTCAAAACTCTCTGCTCTTATTATTATTTTATCTTTTCTCTGACTTGAAACAATAACCACAATGACAAAATGATTCTACTTGGTTGAATAGTGTCCCCTAACAAATTCTTATCTACATGAAACATAGGCATTTGAAGTATACTTTTTGCAGATGTAATCAAGTTAGAATGAAGTTATACTAGATTAGGGTGGGACCTAAATCCAATAGGACTGAAGCAATAATTTCTGGAGTTTCCAGCGTGCCAACTTGACCTATGGATTTTGGATTTTCCAGCCTCTATAATCACACAGGTCAATTCCTTAAAATAAATATCTTTAAATGTTCTTTTGGTTTTGTTTCTCTGATGAGCCCTGACGGACATATCGATTTCATAAGTTCATTGTCTATTTTCAGTAACTGTCACATCTCTCCATTTCACCTTAAAAACAGAAAGTTTCCCAGTGATGGATACTAAAAAGGTTGGATAAAATGTCTTCTTAGTTATGATAGAAAATATGGTCTGGTGTCTTAGACAATTTTTACAGTGAAAATTCTGGACGCATGGGAATTTTTATACTCTCCAAAATATTTTTCTGAAGTACATATTCTAATACATTTCTTATGCAAATCAGCAACTTGCTTTTTCTTTGATCTTAATTTGATACTCCACTAATTTTAAAGCAATAGAATACTGTGATTTTATAGTTTAAATCAAGTAATCACACTCTAAACACTGGACAAGATCTCCACGTGCTGTACACATTTTTATGTATGTTCTTCCTCAAAATAAACATGCAATTAAATTACTGGTTTACCCAACTATTAATATTATTGTTTAAATTAAACAGCCTTATCCAGGATAAATGGAAGAAGGAAGAAAAAGGAGAAAGAAAGAAAATTGCTATAGATCTCTCTTAATCAGTTTGGTATTCTTACATTTGGATGAACATTTTAACCAAGAACAATTTTTTATTTTTTTTTAGAGATTTTATTTATTTATTTAACAGGGAGAGAGAGATATCACAAGTAGGCAGAGAGGCAGGCAGAGGGAGAGGGGGAAGCAGGCTCCCTGCTGAGCAGAGAGCCAGATGTGGGGCTCAATCCCAGGACCCTGAGATCATGACCTGAGCTGAAGGCAGAGGCTTAACCTACTAAGCCACCCAGGTGCCCCCAAGAACATTTTTTTAAACACTTGAAAGCATCCTGTTTCTTAGTTACCAATTTTTATTGAAATATAGATGACATATATCATCATATTAGCTTAAGATGCACAACATAATTATTTGATATATGCATGTGGTGAGAAATGACCACAGTGAGTTTAACATTCATCACCTCATGTAGCTAATTTTCTCTTTTTTAAAAAGATTTTATTTATTTATTTGACAGAGAGTGATCACAAGCAGTCAGAGAAGCAGGCAGAGAGAGAGGGGGAAGCAGGCTCTCCACTGAGCAGAGAGCCCGATGTGGGGCTCGATCCCAGGACTCTGAGATCATGATCTGAGCCGAAGGCAGAGACTTTAACCTGCTGAGCCACTCAGGCGCCCCTAATTTTTTTCTTCTAATGAAAACTTTTAAGATTTACTCTCTTAGCAACTTTCAAATATACAATACAGTATTTTTAACTATAGTCACCATGATGAGCATTACATCCCCAGGATTTATTTACCTTATTATTGGAAGTTCGTACCTTTTGCATTTTTAAAGATTTTATTTATTTATTTGAGAAAGAGAGGAAGAGAAAGAGAGAACATGAGTAGGGGAGAGACAGCTGGAGAAGCAGTGACCCCATTGAGCAGGGAGCCTGGTACTCTCACACTGGATCTCAGGATCCCGAGATCATGACCTAAGCCAAAGGTAGACACTTAACCTATTGAGCCTTCTAGGTATCCCAAAAGTTCGTACCTCTTGACCACCTTTACTCTATTTACCCATACCTGAGCCCCTACCTCTGGAAACCACAAATCTGCTCTTTATTTCCATAAATTTATTTGTTTGTTAGATACTATATATAAGTGAGATTACACAGAATATCTCTTTCTTTTTATGACTTATATCACTTAGTATAATGTTCTCAAGGTCCATTCATGTTGTCACAAATGGAAGGATTTCTTTTTTAATAGCTGAACAATATTCCACATATACCATATATATTACATACTATACCATATTTCCTTTATCCATTCACCCATCAATGGATGTTTGTTTCCATGGTCTCAGTTGTAAATAATGCTGAAACGAACATGGGGATGCAAATATCTTTTTGAAATAGTGATTTCATTTCTTCCATATATACCACGAAGTGGAATTGCTGGATCATATGATAGTTGGATTTTTAATTTTTTGAGTAATCTCCATACTGATTTCCACAGTGGTTACACCAATTTGTATTCCCATGAACAGTGTGCAAGAACTCCCTTTTCTCCACAACTTCACTAATACTTATTGCTTCTTGTCTTTTTCTTAATAACCATTCTGACAGATGGGAGGTGATTCTAATCGTCTTCCTAATTAGCACTTTTTCATGTTCCTATTGGCCATTTTTGTGTATTCTTTGGAAAAATGTCTACTCAGTTTCTCTGCCCTTTTATTAATCAGATTACTTGTTTTTGCTATGGAGTTTTATTAGTTCTTTATATATTTTGGATATTAAGCCCTTATCACATATATGATTTAAAATATTTTTTCCCATTCTCTAAGTTGGTTTTTCATTCTGTTAATGGTTCCTTCCACTGTGCAAAAAGCTTTTAGTTTGATGCAGTCCCACTTGTTTCTTTTTGCTTATGTTGATTGCTTTTATTGTCAAATCCAAAAATTCATTGCCATGACTGATGTCAAGGAAATTACAGCCTGTGTTTTCTTTTAGAAGTTTTACATTTTCAGATCTCTTGTTCAAGTCTTCAATACATTTTTATTTGATCGTTGTATATATTTTAACATAGTGGCCCATTTCATCGTTTTACATAGGGCTGTCCAGTTTTCCCAACACCATTTATTGAAGAAACTATCCTTTCCCCATTGCATATTCTTGTCTACTTTATAGTGAATTAATTGTTCATATATGAGTAAGTTTATTTCTGAGTTTTCTATTTTATTCCTTTGATCTGTGTTTGTAATATATGCCAATATCTTACTATTTTAATTAATATAGTTTATAATATAGTTTGAAATCCAGAAGTGTGATGTCTCCAACTTTATTCATTTTTCTCAAGATTGCTTTGGCTTCTTGAGGTCTTTTGTGGCTCTATACAAATTCTAGGAATTTTGATAGGGATTACATTGAATCCATAGATTGCTTTGGGTAGTCACAATATTAATTCTTCCGATTAATGATCACAGAATGTATTTCCATTCATTTGTGATTTCTTTAATTGCTTTTTATTAATTTCTTATAATTTTCATTTTACAGATCTTTCATTTCCTGGATCGAGTTTATTCTTAGATATCTTATCCTTTTTGATGCAACTGTAAATAAAATTGTTTTTGTAATTTCTTTTTCAGATAGTTTGGTTTTGGTGTTTAAAAATGCAACCAACTTTTGTATATTGATTTTGTATCCTGCAACTTAACTGGATTTGCTTATTTGCTCTAACAGTTTTTAGTAAAGTCTTCAGGGTTTTCTATATACAATATCATATCATCTGCAAAAGTAGACAGGTTTACTTCTTTCTTTCCAATTTGGATATCTTTTATTTATTTTACTTGCCAACTGCTCTGTCTAGAACTTCTAATACTATGTTGAATAAAAGTAGTGAGAATAAACATTTTTGTCTTGTTCTTGATCCTAGAGAAAAAGCTTTCATCTTTTCATTGTTTGAGTGTGATGTTAGTTGTGAGTTGGTCTTACATAGCTCTTATTATATTGAGGTATTTTCTCTCTAAATCCAATTTGTTTAAAACTTTTTGTCATGAATGAATGTTGAATCTTATCAAATGCATTTTTTGCATCTATTGAGATGGAATTTTTATTCTTTATTTTGTTAATGTGACACATCACATTGACTGATTTGTAGATCTTTAAATATCTTTGCAACCCTGGAGTAAGTCCCACTTGATCATAGTGTATGATCCTTTTAATGTATTGCTGTATTCAGTTTGTTAACATTTGATTGAGGATTTTTCATCTATATTCATCAGGATGTTGGATATCATCAGGATATCTTTTCTTTTAGTATCCTTGTCTGGTTTTGTTATTAACATAATGCTAGCTTCATAAAACAAATTCTAAAGTGTTCCTTCCTTTTCCACTTTTTTTTTTTAAATTTGAAAAGAACTGGTATTAATTATGCTTTAAATGCTTGGTAGAATTCACCAGTGAATTCACCTTGTCCTGAACTTTTCTTTGTGGGAGATTTTGATTACTGTTTTGCTCTCCTTATAAGTAATTGATCTGTTCAAATTTTCTATTTATTCATGATTCAGTTTTAGTACACTGTATATTTCCAGGAATTTACTCATCTCTTCTAGGTTGTCCAGTTTACTGGTTTATGATTATTCATAGTAGTCTCTTATGATGCTTTGCATTTCTGTAGTATCAGTTGTAACATCTTTTTTGTTTCTGATTTTATTTATTTAAGTTCACTCTCTTTTTCTTAGTGAGTCTAGCTAAAAGTTTGTCTATTTTGTTTACAGTTTTTAAAGCAGCTTTTAGTTTAAGTAACATTTTTTAAAACATTTTTTTATTTATTTGACACAGAGAGAGATAACAAGTAGGCAGAGAGGCAGGCAGAAAGAGAGGGGGAAGCAGGTTCCCCACTGAGCAGAGAGCCCAATGTGGGCTCGACTCCAGGACCCTGAGATCTGACCAAGTCGAAGGCAGAGGCTTTAACCCACTGAGCAACTCAGGCACCCCTAAGTGATATTTTTTATTGACTTTCTAGTCTCTATTTATTTTCTTTCTGATTTTTGTTATTTCCATTCTGGGAAATTCTTTATCTACCCTTTGATTCTGAAAGAACTTTGTCAGGTAAAGTATTCTTGGTAGACACTGTTTTTTCTTTCAACACTTTGAATATATCGTGCCACTCCCTCTGGGCTGCAAAAAAGTTTCAGCCAAAAAGCCTCTTATTATTATAGGGCTTCCTTTTTACATGACAAGTTGTTTTCTCTTGATGCTTTTAAGATTCTCTCATCTTTAAGTTTTGACAATTTAATTATAATGTGTCTTGGTGTGGGTATCTTTGAATTCTTTTTTTTTTTTTGAACTCTAGACTTGCTGGATCTATATGTCTATTTCTTTCCCCAGGTTAAGTAATTTATCAGTTATTATTTCTTCAAATAGTCTTTCTGCCTCTTTATATCTCTCTTCTTGGGAGACCTATAATGTGAATATTGGTTCATTTTATGGTGTTCCATATGTTCCTTATCTTCACTCTTTCTGCTTTTCTTTTTTCTTTTTTTCCTCCTCTGATTGGATGAATTCTAACTACCCTCTTTAAATATGTTCATCTTGTTCTTCCACTTCATCTAGTCTTCTGTTAATCTCTTCTGTTAATCCCTTCAAAATTATTTTGAACTCTTTATCAGGAAACTCATTTCATTAAGGACTGTTTCTTGAGTTTATCTTATTTTTACATTTGGAACATATTCCTCTATTTCTTCATTTTCCTTGACTCTCTGTGTTGGTTAGTTTCTGTGCATGAGACAGAGACAACTCCCCCAGTTTTTAAAGAATGATCTCATGTAGATGAATCTTATTCTGCCTGGCACTAGCTCTTGGTTGTCTCTTAAACCTTATGATTGTCCAAGCTGCTTTCTTTGTTCTTACTGGTTCCTGGTAATTGAATGTTTGCCAAGGCTTGTCAGCATTCCAAAGGGGAGGATCTCAGCAGCAAGACCCAGTATTCTTAAAAGCCACACACTTAGGCAGCAGCTTTTCAAGTATGCAAGTCGGGCTTTTTCAGGAAGATATGAGAAGAACAGCATTTTTTGCTGCTCATTTCATGCTCAGCCCTGGTTGGGGGTAGGAGTGGGGGATATGTGGCTAAGAACTGCTTCTTCATTTGCTGTAGTCTTGTGGGACACATGGACACTAGCACCACTAGCCACCAGAGCCAGTTAATCAAGGGATGTGTCTTCTGAGTGGCAACTGCAAAAGCCAGGATGCCAGATGTGTACCCAAGCTCTTTTTAGGGAGATACAAGTGAACTGGAGTGGGGCAGAGGAAATTCATGATGCTGCTGCCCACTGCCTTACCCAGTCTGTAGTGAGAATTACAGTTAGCCCTTACTTTTGTGTTAAATTAGGAGTCTGACTCTTGAGACTGCAGTTCTTAAGACATACAAATAGTCTTCTTTCTGGGAAAGATGGGGGAATGGGCATTTCAGTCCACTGCCTCACATCCATGCAAGTTTATTAAAAATGGTTTCTCCATTTGTTACAGTCTTGGGGGGGTCACATGGACACAAGCCCAGTTGGCTTTCAGAGCCAAGTGTTTTTAAGTGTTTTGGGAGTCCATTTCTTACATGAGAATCTTAAAAGTTGAGGCACTAGATCCTGGGTCCAGACATTTTGCTCCTCAGAGAGAAGCTAAGAGTTGCAAGTTTGCTCCTGATTGTATGTTGCTGGGCCAGGGGTGAGGTTTATGGTAAAACTTTGTCTCTGCTTTTCCTACACATGTCAATCATTTTTTTCTCATGTTCTCAATGTATAAAAGTCACTCTTTCAATTTCTGGGCTTTTTTTTTTTTCCAGAGGGAATTGTTCTGTACATAAGCTGTGGATTTGGTGTATTTATGGGAAGAGATGAGCTCAGGACCTTCCTATGTTACCATTTTCAAATGGAACCTAAAAACACTTGATAGCATTCTAGAAGCCCATAATACAGTTTGTTTTTTTTAAATAGGCATAATTCTCCATCTCTGCATTTGCTAACAATGTGCTTATCTGAGTAAGAAAGATGCAAGAAACTGAATCTCCTTTAAAACTCTTAAAAATTATAATAGATGATGGCATCAAACATTAGAAATTTTTTTCTATTAAAACATTTGTATATTTTTGAAGAGGGTACAGAGAAATAGTGAGCAGATATCCTCATCCCTCTGTGAGGTGCCTGCTAAGCACCAGGCTTATGGGGCAACAAGAACACAGCCCATTGTAACATTTCCTGGCTCACCACCAAGTTACAAACTTTATCAGCTTACTATTTCTTGACTTTTCATAATATCCTAGGTTCTTAAACATTTTCGCATTTGATTCTTGCAAACTCTTCTTAAAAAGGACCTATGATTATGTGAACTTACAGAAGAGAAAAACTGAGACCCAGAAAGGGTAAGTAGCTTTCCCAAAATAATGCAGTTCTAAGTTGCTATTCAAATTATTCTGTCCCACATTTTTAAGTACTATATGAATAGTCCATAATTCTGCCCCTCAATCCTAAAGAAAAACTGTAAAGATGAATAAGAGAACAACTTAGTTTGGGTTTCCATAAGAACAAACTTTGATGAAGGATTCCAATTCAAGTGGTTTATTTGGAAGGTGAAGAAACACAGCTAGTTGAATAAGGAGGTAAAAACAAAGACAAGAAAACAATCAAGAAATATGTTATCAGGGCACTTGGGTGGTTCATTCAGTTAAATGTCTGCCTTTGGCTCAGGTCAGAATCTCAGGTCCTGGGATCAAGCTCCACATCAGGCTCTCTGCTCAGCAGGAGTCTGCTTCCCCATCTCTGTCTGCCCTCTCTACCCCCCGCCTTGCTGGTGTGCTGTCTTTCTCTCTCTCTCAAATAAATAAAATCTTAAAAAAAAAAAAAAAAGAAATCTGTTATCAAGTCAGAAATCACAGTGAGCAAAGGATGTTTTGTTTTGTTGGAGATAATCTGGGGAGCCAATGAAAACCTGACACCAGAAAGTTCTCCTGTCTAAAAGGTGAGGATCTAGAATATTTAAACCCCAATTCCCCAATGTTATTGGTTAAGGGCTGAGTCTGAGGGATTATTCATTTCTTGCAATTATTGTCTGACTATGCAGGTGGTAAAGTAGCCTCCAGCAGAAAGAAAATATTCTTTAACCATGCAATTCAGGTGCTGACAGTGAGAAATCTGGCCAATACGTTCTTAAATGCTAAGGGTTGGGATATGGAAGGGCACCACACATGATTTCTATAGAAGTCATTGTATAAAACCACAAATCAGACTGTTTGGTTTAATGGGAACAGAGGTAACCTATTTGCAGCAGAAATTGGTTGGAAGTGAATAGATGAACCAAGTAAAGAAAATAAAGGAGGATTATAATTGTAGGACTATTAGAGGGCTATTTATAAATTCTACTAAAAGGATGGGTTATCTTAGTAAATAGCAACTCTTTCATTATATTCTGAGAATAGAGCTGGCACTCTCTGGTGGATATTAACTCACTCATTTCTCTTTATTATTGTGTTTCATGTTGAGTTATGACTTTTTAAAAACTACATGTTTTCTAACTCCTTCCACTTTTCATACCATTTAATTATTCAATCACACAGTGGTTTAACCAGCATAAAAAGTCAATGGGAAGGAGGAGTCTTCACACAATGACAAGTAATATATTGCAGGGTCACTATGACAAGCAGTCTGAAGAATATCTGACTTCTTGAGAATATTTAGTGGCTGTTTCTATAAGAGCCAAAGTGTTTTCCAACTCATAAACATTTAAAAAGGAAAAACTAGTGTTCTCATCACCACAAAGTTCTTTTTTTATAGGATCCAAAACATCAAAGGATAAATTATTCACCAAAAAACAAAGTAGCATACCCTACACAACATTTGAAGTGTTCATCACAGAAAAAAGAAATGTCCTACATCTTTCAAGCATAGTAATCTTTGCCAAATGAAGAACAGAATGACCCTCAAAGAAGACATACTCTCTATGCTAATCAGTCCTACACCTTTCAAGTGGGGGAAAAATGATTGCATCAAACTGTGCCAAGAGAAACAAATGAAAAATAGAAAAAGAAAAATCTATTTGGATTTCCCTTTGAAGCCAGAAGTAACAAGGGATTTCTGCTTTTCAACAACTTAAGTTTGTCATGCATGTGGCAGCTCAGAGTATACTATGCACAAGGACAGTAACCTAAGGCTGCAGAGCCTCTATTTCCATTTAAACTATTATATCTTAGTAGGCTGAGGATGAGAGTAGAGAAAGATAACAGAGAATGCTTCTATGACCTTCTACAAGAAAAGAAAAAGGCCATTTAGAGTGATTATAAATTCACAGCTAATTAAAGGTTAAACACAAGTTGCCAATTAGTGTGAAAGATAATTGCTCTTCTTTGGCAACCTGATTATCTGTACTTTTTGGTAAAGAAGAATAGTATTTTCATGTTATTGGTCAATGTGGTCACTAGCTTATGCTGCAGGTATAACTTTAAAGAGACTTATCCTTGGATGCCAACGTTGAGAGGAAATCTTCCACATTTGACAAGAAAAAATAAATTTACATAATTTGTAATACAACACATTTCTGATGTTTTTAGTACTGCTTAAGATACTTTAATCCAAGGGTTAATATAAGTATAAGGGAGTACAAATTCTATATTAGAGAGCAAGAGACTTTGTTCAATGCATCTTCTTTGCTAAAACTATACAGCATATCATAAAACATGGTGGGGGCATTAAGCAGGAGTGTGTAAGTAGACAATGCAAGATATATAATGAGACAGATATATAGAGATTTGTGTCAGCAGTGGGTGTATGCACATTAGCATTTAGGAGAAAGTGACAAATTATGCAAAGATTGCATAGTGTGGAGAGCCTGTCTAGTGATATCATCACCACATGGCACAGAAGGAAAGGATATGAGGATAAGAACTCCAAAATACATAGTTTCAGTGCATGCAAACTTTAAGCACCACTCAAGTACTGCTCAGAGATTTTGTTAATGTTGCCTTGAATCCTCAGCTCTGAAAACTGTGGTATAGTTTGAACTGAGAGGCTAATTTTATCAACTGCATTGGTATCCTGATTGTTCTTCATTTACTTGTTTTTTTAGTGATTTTGAATCTTTGCATAAGCACTCAAAAAACTGCTTTACAACTATGTTACTATATTTTTCACTTTTTCAGATTTTTTTTATAAACCTAGATATGTATGAGTCTAGACATATCATAAAATCATAATTATTTTCTTATATTAGATGTTCAGTTTAGTTTAATAATCATTTAGAAAGTAAATTCTGGGATACAGACCTGGTTTTAAATGTTGCAAAATAGAAAAAAATACCCTAGTACTGTTTTTAGCTGTGATACTTTGAATTTGGTATCTCATCCTTCTGAGTCTTTCTTTCTTCTTTGTTCAACTCCTCACCCAAAGGTGGGGGAGGAGGTGTGATTGGTGATAATACCTAACTCTAGGATTATAAAAAGGATATAAAAGGTAATATGAATGAAATTATTAAACAAAAATGAGAAGGACTAAACACCTGGGTTCTTCCACATCCTATTTTCACATGTGCTATAATTTCTGGAGAAAGAAAAGAAAAAGAGTCTCTCTTTCCTTCCAGAACCTGAGAATTAGAACATGACCACCAATTCTGATACATTTTAGATATATTCTCAGAGAAAGAGTCAGATAGATATTGATCTGACTATATATCTATATATATAGATATATAATATCCCTTATATATAATATAAGGGATATTTTTCTTAGCTTGAGAGGAAGAGATAATAGTATATCTTTAAGTCACCTACATCATAAATATGTGACAATATTCGTTATTTATAAGAAATGTAACTTAAGGTTGAAGGCAAGATGGTGGAGGTGTAGGAGGCTGAGATAGTGTCAGATCTCAGAAGTTCAGCTAGATAGGTATCAAACCATTCTAAAAGCCAGCAAACTCAACAGGAGAGAGAAGAGAGGAAGAACAGCAATTCTAGGAGCAGAAAATTGATCACTTTCTGAAAGGTAGGACATGTGGAAAAAGTGAATACAAAGTGACAGGAAGAGAGACTGAGGGGAGGGGCAGCTCCCAGCAGCCACAGAGCCGCAAAGCACAAAATTGGAACTTTTAGTCTGCTCCGCTGAGGGACATTGCTCCAGAGGTTAAGTGGGGGGGGGGGTTTAGCCCTCATGGGAACGGTGTGGTTTCAGGACCCGTGGGGTCACAGAGGGACCAGGGGTACCTGATTGCGGCAGAGCTCCCAGGTATCAGGGCAGAGAAGCCAGGGGCAGAGAAGGAGCCATACAGCACCTTATAAGCTGTACTTCTGCAGAGAAGGAGCCATGCTGCGCCCTATAAGCTACACATAATGTCTACATTGTGTATAGACACAATTGGGTTACTGCTCTTCAAGCAGAGACCCCACAAGAGGCAGCTCTGGAGACATCCCCTCCTTCCTCCGGGAGGAGCAGCGCGGGAGCATGCAGCAGGAATCTGCTGGGTTTGGGGACTCCAGATAGCATCATGTGTGCCACAGATAGAAACACTCTGCCACAGGCTAGCTGAGCACAGAGTGCAGGCTGTGGGCAAGGGAGACAGGAATGATTGTCTGCTTTCCTCTGAGGGCAGGGCAGAGGGCCCAGCACTCGGCTCCTCTGGGCTGGAGACTAGGAGGCCACCATTTTCATTCCCGGCCTCCAGGGCAGTACGGAAAGCACTCAGGAAACAAAGACTCTGAAGAGCGAACCTGAGCAAAGTGCTTGGCCCATCCCCTGGCAAGGGGAATGCAATTCTGCCTCAGGCAAAAACATTTGAGAATCACGGCAATGGACCCTTCCCCCAGAAGATCAGCGAAACTATCTAGACAAGATCTGGTTAATCAATCAGTGAAAACTGTGGAACTCCAGAGTATTTTTCTCTCTTACTCATCTACTCTTATCTTGATAAAATGACAAGGTGGAAAAACACACCACAAAAAAGGGAAGAGACAGTATCAATGGCTAGAGACCTAGTCAATTCGGACATTAGTAATACGTCAGAAATAGAGTTCAAAATGACAGTTATCAAGATGCTAGCTGGTCTCAAAAAAGGCATGGAAGATATTAGAGAACCCTCTCTGGAGAAATAAAAGAACTAAAATCTAACCAAGTTGCAACTTAAAAAGCTATTAATGATGTACAATTAAAAATGGAGGCTCTCATTGCTAGAATAAATGAGGCTGAAGAAAGAATTAGCAATACAGAAGACCAAATGATGGAGAACAAAGAAGCTGAGAAAAAGAAAGACAAACAACTACTGGACCACAAGGGGGGGAATTCGAGAGAGAAGTGATACCATAAGACGCAACAATATTAGAATAATTGGGATTCCAGAAGAAGAAAGAGAAACAGGGGCAGAAGGTATATTGGAGAAAATTATAGTAGAGAATTTCCCCAATCTGGAGAAGGGAACAAGCATCAAAATCCAAGAGGCACAGGGAAACCCCTCAAAATCAATAAAAATAGGTCTACACCCATCATCTAATAGTAAAATTTACAAGTCTCAGTGACAAAGAGAAAATTCTGAAAGCAGTTCGGGGCAAGAAGACTGTAACATACAAAGGAAAAAATGTTAGATTGGCAGCAGACCTATCAACAGAGACCTGGCAGGCCAGAAAGGACTGGCATGATATATTCAGAGTGCTAAATGAGAAAAATATGCAGCCAAGAATACTATATCCAGCTAAGCTGTCACTGAAAATAGATGGAGAAATAAAAAGCTTCCAGGACAAACAAAAACTGAAAGAATTTTCAAACACCAAACCAGCCCTACAAGAAATATTGAAAGGGGTCCACTAAGCAAAGAGAGAGCCTAAAAGGAACATAGAACAGAAAGGAACAGAGACAATATACAGTTAACAGTCACCTAACAGGCAATACAATGGCACTAAATTCATATCTGTCAATAGTTACCCTGAATGTAAATGGGCTAAATGCCCCAATCAAAAGACACAGCATATCAGAATGGATTAAAAAAACAAGACCCATCAATATGCTGTCTACAAGAAACTCATCTTAGATCCAAAGACACCTCCAGATTTAAAGTGAGGGGGTGGAAAACAATTTACCATGCTAATGGACATCAAAAGAAAGCTGGGGTGGCAATCTTTCTATCAGATTAATTAGATTTTCAGCCAAAGACTGTAA
>CM053607.1:46056014-46125805 GCA_028646535.1 Procyon lotor | reverse complement strand
GGAGCCTGCTTCCCCCTCTCTCTTTGCCTGCCTGTCTGCCTGCTTGTGATCTCTCTCTGTCAAATAAATAAATAAAATCTTTAAAAAAAAAGATTATGAACAAGAATTCCCACCCACTCATTATTTTGATTCATTATTGTTAGAGGTGACAGCCAATGAATTAAACAAGATAAAGAAATAAAAAGCATCAGTTTGGAAAGGAAGACATTAAGATGCCATTATAGATCTATGACTTCACTGTTTATATACAGAATCCTAGGCAATTTACAAAATAACTAGGAAAACTATCTAGCACCTGGATTTACCAAGTTTATAGGATCTAAGTTTAAATACAAGACACAATGTATTTTTTTATGTACAAGTCATAAATTTTGACAAATTACATTTTAAAAGGTGCTATTTACACTACTTCAAAAGGGTATATACACCTCTGTGTTTATTGCTGCAATATTTAAACTGGCCAAGACATGGAAGCAACCTATTTGCCCATTGATGGAAGAATGAATAAATATGTGGTCTATATACACAATGGGATGTTTCTCAGCTATAAAAAAGAATGAGATCTTGCCATTTGGAAAAGCATGCATGGACCTAGAGAATATTATGCTAAGTGAAATAAGTCAAACAGAGAAAGACAAATACCATATGATTTTGCTCATATGTGGAAGCTAACAACAACAAAAAATCCCACAAATGAACAAACAAACAAAAGCCAGACTACAATACACAGAATAAATTGTTGGTTGTCAGAGTGGAGGTAGGTAGGGGCGGATGTGTGAAACAGATAAAGGAGATTAAGCGGTCCAAACTTCCAGTTATGAAATAAATAAGTCACAGGGATTAAAAGCACATAATAGAGAAAAGAGTCAATCATATTATAATAGTGTATGGTTTAAAAAATATGCTATTTACAGAAGCAAATGAATAGTGAAAGAATTAGGAAGAAATTTCACAAGTATATGCAATACTTCTACAATGAAAACTATAAAAAATTCTGGAGAGCTGTTAAAGATGGGCATACAGGCATACCTCAGATATATTGTGGGTTCAGGTCATGGCTACTTTAATAAAGCGAATGTCACAATAAAGTGAGCCAAATGATTTTTTGGTTTCCTAATTCATATGAAAGGTATGTTTACAATAAACTGCATAGTCTTTTAAGTGTGCAATAACAATATGTCTTGAGAAATGTATATACCATAATTTAAAAATTCTTTATTGCTAAAAATGCTAATCATCATCTGAGTTTTCAGTGGGTTGTAATCACTGATCACAGATCACTGTAACAAAAACAATAATAATAAAAACGTTTGAAACATGAAAATTACCAGAGACATGAAGTGAGCAAATGCTGTTGGAAAAATTGTGTCAACAGACTCGTTCAACACAGGGTTGCTACAAACCTTCAATTTGTGAAAAGTGCAATATCTGTAAAGTGTAATAAGATAAAGCACAGTAAAATGAGGTATGCCCATAAGTAGATATAGCTATTTCACGTATTAGATAACTCAATGTTGTTAAGATATCATACACCCCAAATGATCTGTAGATTCAAACCAACTTTAACCAAAATCCCCTCAGGCTTTATTTATATTTTGGAAATCAGCAATCTTATTCTAAAATATATATGCAAATGCAAAGAACACACAGACTATCAATGTAATCTGAAAAAGAACACAGAGGATTTACACTACCTAATTTCAAGACTTATCTCATAATGCTACAGTAATCAAGATAATTTGATACTGGAATAAATTTTGACAAATATATCAATGACAAAATAAAGAGTTCAAAATAGAACCTATTTGACATTTGATTTAAAAAAAAAAAAGCCAAATCAATACAATGGAGGAAAAAATTATTTTTAACATACTGTTCTAGAACAACTTTATTTGTAAGAAAATGAACCGCAACTCCCACTTCACTCCATACACAAAAATCAGTTAATTAGAGATGCACTTATAGACTTAAACACATCCAAAATTATAAAGCTATTGTTAGAATACATTAGGTAACATCCGCCTGACTTGAGAGTAATACAGGTGTTTAGACAGGACGTAGAAACCAAAACTTTAAATTATATCTTATCGAAATTAAAACCTTTTTTCTCATCAAATGATTCTATTAAGAAAATAAATGGGCATATCAATATAAAATGATATTTTATATAATAAACATAGATGTAGAGTTTTTTTTAATTTCCTCCTGTTAATTGAAAGAGTCCAGAGCAATGACAAGTCAGTATCAGTGAGCACACCTACTGCCCAGAACTTGCCTTCTATATACTATACATAATTAAAAGGAACCAGGTCTTGAGAAATATTTTATTCTGGTTCTGAGTTAGGAAAAAGAGCCTTGAAAAGGGACTATAATACATGCAGTAAATAATATCCTTTACTTAACAGTGGTAAATATGTGAGAAAAACAGAAAAAAATCAAGATAAATTCATTTTCTTTTGGGGTAAATATTATATCAAGTCCTTACTATGAAAATTGGTAATGGAAGGGGTAAGAAAGGGACATTTATCTACTGTCTTTTGAAGAGGTATGATAGTTAATTTTCCTTTGAACTACAGAAGTTATAGTGAGAAGATCACTCCACAACTCTCAGTAAAATTTTTATTTCAAGCAAGGGTTAATAAAGCATTAAAAGTACTAGTTGTTCGGGCACCTGAGTGGCTCAGTGGTTTAAGCCTCTGCCTTAGGCTAAGGTCATGATCTCAAAGTCCTGGGATTGAGACCTGTATTGGGCTCTCCGCTCAGCGGGGAGCCTGCTTCCGCCTCTCCCTTTGTCTGCCTCTCTGCCTACTTGTGACCTCTTTCTCTCTGTCAAATAAATAAATAAAATCTTTAAATAAAAAAAGTATTAGTTGTTTTCAACTATTAGCCACAGAGCTTATTTCAAAGGGAAAAAAAAAATACTAAACTAGTTCTAATGATTGTCCCCGAACTAAGTAATCAAGTTTATTGTCCTACACTGTGAGGAAATCTGGCATTTTTTGCAGTCCAATGAGATGCAATATAAAGTAGATATTATCACCTGACATGGATGTCTCCCCAAAATAGTTAATCTGAATCTATTCCACCTTTAGATCTAACTTGCAGGGTAGAGAGTATATGATAAAGGCAAGGCTCAATGATACAGTAGATAATCAGAAATATCTCAAATGTAAAGTATTTTACAAAAAAACTATTCTGGTATCTTTACAAAGTCAGTGTCATGGGAAACAACAACAACAAAAAAAAGGTGAATGGGTGATAAGATTATAAAGATTAAAATTATGAGCCTAAAAAGATATAACCTAAAGGGAACAAACTTGATTTTATCTTGGTATAAAAGAACAAACAAAAATAGCTTTTAGGGACATTTTGGAACTTTGAATATGGACTGGAATTTAGATAATATTAGTGATTTTTAAATGATATTACTATTTTTGTATAATGATTCCATGACACTTATATAGAAAAAAATTTAAAGAAAAATATTTTGGAGTATTTAGGAGTAAAGTTGTCTTATGACTGTGCCAATTCCAACAGTTCAGAAAAAAAGCACTCACAAAAACAACTGACACAAATCATAGGTAGACATATACATAAAAGAAATGTCACAAAATAACTATTTAGTCTAGCTGCTGGGTACACGGATACTTAGTATCCTATCTTTCACCTTTTTGTGTAGTTAAAATTTTTAAGAAGAAAATTTTGAAGGAAATTTTAAAGATTTTTATTTATTTATTTGACAGAGAGAGCAGTACAGCACAAGCAGTGGGAGAGGCAGAGGGAGAGGGAGAAGCAGGCCCCCCACTGAGCAGAGATCCGCACTTGATCCCAGAAGCTGGGATCATAACTTGAGCAGAAGGCCGTTGCTTAACCAGGTACCCCAAGAAAATTTTGGTTGATACAATGCAATCATTATTTTAACTTATGCACCAATATCAATATCAACCCCTTTCTAAGTATGACATATACTTTCTCCCTCATCCCTTGGGTCTAGTGACCCAAGTCAAGATTCCACAAACAATTTTTCATAGAGTAATGATATGCTTCAAAATTACAGTATGTAGGTGAATGCTCTAGAATTGGCTTTTCTCATTCTAAAGAAGTTCCAAGACCCACACAGAAAAGAAAGCATCAAGAACTGAAGAGGAAGAAGGCAACGTGGAAGAATGGATAGAGTATGGGATTTGGAGACAGACCTGGATGAAAATCTCTGTTCCGCCACTTTCTAGCACACAAAGTTCTGCCACTTTCTAGCACACAAAGTCTCTAAGACTTTTAATTCTTCATCTGAAAAATTAATATGACAATGTGTAACCTGTAAGAATTGGGTTGAATTGGTGAGAATTAAATGGAGAATTAAAACATGTTAAGAGCATATTATAGGAACTAGCATAGTACATAATAGGATATCCAATTATCTCAGCAAAAAAGACTTTGAGATGTATTGCTAAAATGGAAGACAGTTAACATGAGACAGACTGGGCCATTAGTAATAGAAATGGTTTATATTCACAGCTCAGACTCTATACTGGAGGCAGTGTGGGAAAAGATGAACTCAGCCATTTCTATGATGAAGAGCAATGAAACTCCAGCAATCATGGCCTGCTAATGTAAGCTATTAGAAAAACAGCAGGGGGCAAGAATTTGTTCACTGTAAGGGAATGCAGCATTTATCAGTGCTCATTAGACTGTGTAGACTGTGCAGATTATATGGTTTTGCTCTTGCCAAAAATGGTCATTGTACTAAAAACTAAAATAAAGTACAAAATGCAAATAGGTTTTGTAGCTAGATTGTCAGATAATTTGTGTCTTAACAAAGGAGCCCCCTTAACTAAACTAAATAGGGCAGCTGATTTCGTCAGATATTCTATGTGGAAGTGGAACAACTCATATCCAAAAAAACATAAGGTAAAGAAAACATAAAGGGAATAGTGCATGGCAGGTAAATTTTCCTCTCTTTTCTTATATTACAGATCTATGAAATAGTCAGGTGGGTTAAGTTTATTTCAAAAAGCCTTAGGAGTCTAGCATTCCTGAGGTATATGAGGTTATCTGTGTTATTCAGTTCTAACTTCATCATTGTTATTCTCTTATCTGATGATACATATCTTACCACTTCCCCCTTTTCTCACTCTGCTCAAGCCACAATCTCCTCTGACTGCTCCTTTCAAGTTCTAGGACCACTCCTACCTCTAGAACCCACACTTGTTCCTCCCTCTATCTGAAAGTCTCCTTACCCAGGTAGCTGCATGGTTAATTCCATTATTTGTCAGTTCTTTTAAATGCCATCTTCTCAGTAATGTTTTCCTTGCTACCCTTACAATGAGCTGGGCAGATGTATATTTCTCTTTCTCTCTCTCTATCTTCCTTTTAAATTTCTGAAACATTTTATTTAAGATAGAAAGCAATTGTTCCTAAAATATATTATAAATGCAACTTTTACTTCCAAATAAGTTGTAGAAGAACAATGCTCCTGCTTAAGCAACTAGAAAAATTTTCTAGATAAAATTTTTAAAAATATTTGTAAAAATATCAGAGGTCTGTGGAAGCAAAGAGGACCAGATGAAATAAAACCCTTAAGCGAGGAAACAATTTTCTTCTTGGGGACATTTTGCTGATTATGAACACAGGGGACATTTGCTGAAATAGGGCTGTGCATGAATCAAGGAACTAGGGTATGTTAAAAGCATCTAAAAGATTGAATATAAACTCTTGCTTCTTAATAGTGATTATAAGACTGACCTGCTAGAGAGAAGGGTCAATCTCAAGCATATATCCTGTCCTTCCCTCAAGATAGGCATCTGATTTTGAGGCTTCATTTCATACAACCAAAGAAAGATGTGTTAGGAACTTGTGAAAGAAGAAAGAAATTTTCCATAGGATTTCAGGGCTGAGGATACACATACCAGGACACCTCTCAAATAAAAGCCCAGGAGTGCTAATCCCTAAACAAAAGCAAAACAGATAAAATGAGTCTTACCAGAACTGCAACCTAGCCCCAAATCAGTTTGATTCTTGATTAAATTGAATTATTATTCTCTCATTTTATTTACTTAACAGAGGAAAAAAAGAAAAGTCTCTCTGGAACTAGAGAACATCACGAGAAGTTTCTACCTTTCCTTCATACATAGGCTGTAACATTTAACTAACAGTTGTTCAAAAGTGCAAGAAAATATGGTTGATAAACAAAAGAAAAATACAGACAATAGAAGCAGTGCACAGGTGGTTCAGATAATGGAGGTTTTTTTTTTCCCATTCATGCTATTATATTTTCTAATTCTCTTTGTTATTTCTTCTTTAAAATACTGGTTATTTAGAAATGTGTTCTTTAATTTCTACATATTTTCCAATTTCCCAAGTTTTCCTTTGTTATTGATTTCTAATTTAATTCCATTATGGTACTAGAAAATACTTTGCATGATTTCAATCATTTTTTAATTTACTGAAACTTATTTTATGGCCCAGTGTATTCTCTACCCTTGAGAATGTTCCATGGGTACTCAAGATGAATGCATATTCTACTGTTCAGAAAAGTACTTTATATACATCTGTTAGATCTGGTTGTTTCATACTGTTGTTCAAGTCTTTTGTGTTCTTGCTGATATTCTAATTATTCTTTTATTAAAAGTGGGAATTTTAGCCTTCAAAATATTACTGTTGAATTATCTGTTTTGCTCCTCAATTTTTTATGTCTGCTTTATGTATTTTTAATCTCTGTTGTCAGGTGCATATATACTTATACTTGTCATAACTTCTTCATCGATTGATCCTTTACCATTATAAATGGTTTTATTTTTCTGTAGGAACTAATTTTCTCTTAAAATTTATATTGTTTGCAATTGTTATAGCTGCCCCAGCTCTTTACTTTCTGTTTGCATAGTATATTTTTTATTACCCTTTTACTATCAACATATTTATGTCTTTTTTCTTCTGATTTTATTGAGAAATACCTGACATACATTGATTTATAATTTTAAGTTATACAACATGATGGTATGATTTACATATATTGTTAAATGATTACCACAATAGGTTCAGTTAACATCCATCATCCTGTATAGATGCAATTAAAAAAAAACCAAACTCCCTGTGATAGACAACTTTTAGGATCTACTACTGTCTTACCTTTCCTATATATCATACATTAGTGTTAACTATAGTCACTATGTTGTCCATTACATCTCTAGTGCTATATATAACCAGAAGTTTTTACTTTTGGCCACCTTCCTCTGATCTCTCCACTCCCTATCTTCTTGCTTCTGGTTACCACAAATGAGATCTCTTTTTCTGTGAGTTTGATGTTCTGTTTTATTTTGTTTTTGGAGGGGGTTGATTGTTTTTTTAAGATGCTATGGTAAGTGAGATAATATATTATTTGTTTTTCCTTGTCAGAGTTATTTTGCTTAGCATAATGCCTTCAGGTTCCATCCATCTCATCACAAATGGTAAGGTTTCCTCATTTGCAATGGCTAAAAATATTCTATTATATATACGTACCACAACTTCTTTATCCATTCATCAACTGATGAACAGTTAGGTTGTTTAATATCTTGGCTACCATAAATCATGCCACTATAAACATGGGGATGCAGATATCTTTTAGAGTAAGTGGTTTTGTTTCCTTTGGATATATTTTCAGAAGTAGAACTGCTGGAGTACATAGCAGTTCTATCTTAGGTTTTTGAGGAACTACCTATTTGTGATTGTGAATCTAAAGTGTGTATCCTATAGACACCATATAGTTGGGTCATGTTACGTTTACTCATTTGGCTAAAGTCTACCTTTATTTGGAGTTTTAATTAATTAAACCAAATAAAGAAGTTAATTAATATATTTAACATAATTACTGATAAGATATTTATGCTTCTATTTTTTTTAAATTTTATTTATTTATTTGACAGAGAGAGAGAGAGATCTCAAGTAGGCAGAGAGGCAGGCAGAGAGAGAGGGGGAAGCAGGCTCCCTGCTGAGCAGAGAGCCCAATGTGGGGCTCAACCCCAGGACCCTGAGACCCTGACCCGAGCCGAAGGCAGAGGCTTTAACTCACTGAGCCACCCAGGTGCCCCTATTTATGCTTATATTGATAAGTATAAAGTATTAATAAAATTTATATCTACCGTTTTCTATTTCTTTTATATATGTCTTATATTTTTCTATTTATCCATCCCTTTATTCTTCTGTTATATATGTATATGTGTTATATATGTATATATATATAACATATATATACATATATATATATATATGTATATATATAATCTGCTTTTTAGTATAGAGCTTTAATTCCCTTATTGATTCTTTTACTATATATTTTAAACTTATTTTCTTAGTGGTTGCCCTGAAGATTACAATTAACATCTTAATTTATAACAGTTTAGTTTAGATTAACATCAATTTCATTTAAACAGTACAGAAACAACAAAAAAACTTTGCTCCTATATAGTGTCATTACCTCCCACTTTCTCTGTGCTTTTATTGTCCTACAAAGTACGTATTATACATTATGTGCCCATGAACATGAGTTTGTAGTTATTGCTCTGCACAGTTGTCTTTTATATCAGATAGGAGAGAAAAGAGTTACAAACAAAAATGCATCCATGACAAGGATACTTGAGTGGCTTCTTTGGTTAAGGGTCTGCCTTCAGCTCAGATCATAATCCCAGTATCCTGGGATCGAGTCTCACATCAGGCTCCTTCTCATCAGGAAGCCTACTTCTCCCTCTGCTTGCCATTCCCCTGGCTTGTACTCACTCTCTCTGACAAAATAAAATAATAAGATAAAATAAAATAAATAAAATAAAATAAAATAAAATAAAATAAAATAAAATAAAACAAACCATCTATAACATGTTGTGTATGTGTTCCTGTGTGATTGGAAATCACTATGGTGAAATAATTGGTGACTTAAAATTTGGTTATGTTGTTAGTCATCATTTTATTTGCTGCAGTTGCGTTAATTTCAATTCTAGTGTCAGAGTTCAGGTAACAAACTTCCAGGACAAAATTCCAAAATCCCCATTCTCATCCATATTATCCCATTACCAGTATGCTAACCTCATCTTTTTCTAATGGCAATACTGACACTTCCCTCTTCATTACAACCTGGGCATCTGTTTAATACTGATATGAGACATACTCTGATAAATTTAGCTCCATGTCCTACCTGGACCTATGATCTTCTATACCCTCAAGGACTTCTTTTTAATTGAGTATATTAAACAAATGCCTTTGCTTTTCTCCTTCCAAGAGAGAACTTAAATTACAGTATTTTTTTTCTTAATCACACAAAGACAATGTGAGAGCAGACAAAATCAGATTAATAGAGGTTAGGGGAATTTTGGAAGATGTGAAATGGGTTGATTTCTGACTTAGTAAAGAAGGCTAAAAGTGAACTTCTGGGGGGGGGGGAAGTAACTAACAAGAAGTTGGCTAAATGTGTTGTAGAACTATAACAAACTTTAGGAATTCCAGACACTAAAGCCTAAGGACATGTGGAATAGGGATACAAATACAGGGGTTGGTTGAAAGTCTGAATAAAGGAGTATTTAGACCTCCTCGTAGATAGGGATGGATTCTAAGAAAAAGAGCCTCAGATAAGGATTCTTACGCAAGTGGTTTATTGAGGAGTGTTCTTAGGAAAAACTTATAAGGAAATGAAGGAAGGAGAGAACAGTGAAAGAAGTTAAGCAAAATGTTGTTTCGGCTGTATCTAGCTTCAACCTGATCCCAGGGAGAACTCTAGAGTGTGAATGGGATCACAGAGTTTTCTCCCCTTCAGGATAGGAAGTCAGGTTTTTATACTCTATATGAGTCATTCATTGGCTGAAGGAATTACCATTAGAGTGACCTAGGCACATTTTTATTTATTTATTTTTTTATGGAGGTTCATTTCTTAAAAATGTTTTATTTAAAAACATATTATAAAATGTATGAGTCCATATGAGTTACTTGATTTGTTGATATATTGTGAAAAATGGGATATATTTTACCATTCTAGACTTTTTTAAATTAACATGTAATGTATTATTTGTTTCAGGGGTTCAGGTCTGTGATTCATCAGTCTTACACAATTCACAGCACTCACCATAGCACATACCCTTCCCAACATCCATCACCCAGTCACCTCATCCCTCCAAATCACTCCTCTTCAGCAACCCTCAGTTTGTTTCCTGAGATTAAGTATCTCTTATGTTTTGTCTCCCTCTTGGGTTTCATTTTATTTCATTTTTCCCCCTTTCCCCTATGATCCTCTATCTTGTTTCTCAAATTCCTCATATCAGTGAGTTCATATGATAATTGTCTTTCTCTGATGGACTTAATTCACTTAGCATAGTAGTCTCTAGTTCTAGCCACATCATTGCAAATAGCAAGATATCCTTTTTGATGGATACCCAGTAGTGCGATTGCTGGGTTGTAGGGTAGCTCTATATTCAACTTTTTGAGGAACCTCCATAAGTTTTCCAGAGTGGCTGTACCAGCTTGCATTCCCACCAACAGTGTAGGAGGTTTCCCCTTTCTCCACATCCTCGCCAACATCTGTCGTTTCCTGACTTGCTAATTTTAGCCATTCTGACTGGTGTGAGGTGGTATCTCACTGTGGTTTTGATTTGTATTTCCCTGATGCCGAGTGATGTTGAGCACTTTTTCATGTGTCTGTTGGCCTTTTGGATGTCCTCTTTGCAGAAATGTCTGTTCATATCTTCTGCCCCTTTCTTGATTGGATTATTTGTTCTTTGGATGTTGAGTTTGATAAGTTCTTTATAGATTTTTTGATACTAGCCCTCTTTCTAATATGTCATTTGCAAATATCTTCTCCCATTCTGTTGTTTGTCTTTTGGTTTTGTTGACTGTTTCCTTTCCTGTGCAAAAGCTTTTGATCTTGATGAAGTCTCAATAGTTGCTTTTTGTCCTTGCTTCCCTTGCCTTTGGTGATGTTTCTAGGAAGAAGTTGCTGCAGCTGAGGTCGAAGAGGTTGCTGCCTGTATTCTCCTCTAGGATTTTGATGGGTTCCTGTCTCACATTGAGGTCCTTCATCCATTTTGAGTCTATGTTTGTGTGCGGTGTAAGGAAATGGTCCAGTTTCATTCTTCTGCATGTAGCTATCCAATTTTCCCAACACCATTTGTTGAAGAGACTGTCTTTTTTCCATTGGACATTCTTTCCTGCTTTATCAAAGATTAGTTGACCATAGAGTTGAGGGTCCATTTTTCAGCTCTCTTTTGTTCCATTGATCTCTGTGTCTGTTTTTTTGCCAGGACCATACTGTTTTGATGATTACAGCTTTGTAATAGAGCTTTATGTCTGGAATTGTGATGCCATCAACTTTGGTTTTCTTTTTCAACATTCCTCTGGCTATTTGGGGTCTTTTCTGGTTCCATATAAAATTTATGATTATTTGTTACATTTCCTTGAAAAAAGTTGATGGTATTTTGATAGGGATTGCATTAAATGTGTAGATTGCTCTAGATCATTTTAGAATTTTAATGTAAAGATAACACAACACAGATTTCAACTATGTCTTCTCTTGGGTGCTTTAGGCTATAATCACTGCATTCTTAGAGTGTTGCTGACACTTTCATACCACCACCACCGAGGAGGATAGAGAAGGGACCCATGGTCGGAGTGAGAAGAGTCATTCTGTGAACATAAGGAGTGTCCATTCTTTGTCCAACATGGCTAAAATCCAAATTAGGAGAGTACAACCTCACCATTTAAGACAAAGGAAAGAGGAAACATTAATTGGAAGGGCCCCCTGAATTAAAAAAGCAAAGATCCTGGGGGTTTTAGGAGGCAATAGGCACAGGCATTAGAAGACCACATGACATGTAGTGTAGGCTCTGAAGGGGTGTTGATAGCACTGGCAAAGTTCTAACTAAATAAAGAACACTTACTACCACTCCACCATGATTGGGGATTCTAAGACAGAGGGAGCACTAGGGTAGGAACACAGACAACAGGTAACACATAGGCTCATACACAGGCTCAGACTCACAGGTCAGCAACAAGCCATTGGCAACCAAGAGATCTGACCTTATTCTGTGTCTGACATGAGTAAGAATCACTAGAAATTAGTATGTAAACACCATTCCAGTGACTCAAACTCACATTATTCTACATAAGAAGTAGCTTACTGGTCAGTGGGAGCAATTCACTTGCCAGACTGCCTTGATAGAATTGAGATCTACCATGGGATCCTAGGATAACACCAGGGACTTGAGTCTTGAATTTCCTCACATGAGTGGGGTGACAAAAGTGCCCTAAAGTGGAGAAATAGAGTATAGGTCCAGAGTACAGACCCAAGACTCTCCTCATCCCCGGTCTTCCTCAGGGATGCTTCTCTCCCCAGGTAGTCCAAGGCATGAGAACAGACTTCCACTGAAGAAGGCACTGTAAAGCATAGGCCTCTCAGAATACTGGCACTCACATCTCCCTTGCCCTCAAGCAAAATTATTATACCATACCTTTCTTTGAAAACTAAAAATCCCATATATACGATTTTCAGATACCAAAGCTTTCATGATTCCCTAGAAAGTGGTCACACACCACACCACTTCCATGAAGCTATGCTAGTAAACAATGTGTACTCCTGCACATAAAACAATCAATATTTTATATAATTTCTTTCTGTTAAATGTGAATAAAGTCAATAATCGACATTCAAAATCTATCTGGAAAAAAAAAAAACTAATTCAAAGACAACTGGAGGAAATGAACAATGTAGGAAAAGCTAAATATTTTAAAATCACTATTTTCAGTTTAGTCAGAGAAACATACACACAAAATGTTGCATATAGATAACAACAAAAGCAAATGCACACACAAAAAGAACATTCTGAGTACAAGGAAGAGCTCATAAAAGTACAAAAGTAGCATAAATATAATGAAAAATAGATTAAAGCCTTAGAAGAAAAATGGAAGTTTCCCCCAAAATACAACTGAAAGATGAAGGATAAAAAATAAAAGGGAAGAAAAAAATCCCATAAGAACTCTATGAAATGAGAGGATTAACAAGGAGAACCAAGGCCCAATGAAAAGGAATCCCTATTAGAAGTGGAATGAAGTAAAAAAAAAAAAAAAGTAGAATGAAGTAAGTTAACAAATGATAATAAAATATAATTTGTCAAAAGCAAAAGACATAAATTTCAAGGATTGTGTTCAAAAATACTTATACTAAAGTATATTATCAGGAAATATCAGAAGAAGAGGAATAAAGAAAACTGTTAAAAACTTCCCAGCCTGTAACAAATAAATGTAACAAAAATGATCATATTGCAAGAATTGGATATCAGAGTAGTATCAGAAAGTTTTATTCCATCAATTTTGGATTGTTCAAGGGCTTATTATAGAATATTTTACCTTAATTTTAGCTATTATGTAGATGTTAATTTCAAAAGAAATACACCTTAATTCGTTAGAATTAATTCATGTGCCTCACACATTGGCTGATAAAAAAAATGTGTGAGGTATTTGGATTTGGATTAATAAGTAATGTATTTTTAAAAACTTTTATATAAACTTTTAAAAAAGATTTTATTTATTTATTTGACAGAGAGAGAACTCTGCTAAGTAAGGAGCCTGACTTGGAGCTCCATCCCAGGACCATGGGATCATGACCTGAACTCAAGGCAGGTGCTTAACTGACAGAGCCACCCAGGCACCCTATTTCTCTGTTTTAAAGAGAGGTAGAGGGAGAGAGAATCCTGAAGCCAACCACCTGCTGAGCATGGAGTCCAATGTGGGGTTGGTTCCTAGGACTTTGAGATCATGACCTGAGCCAAAACCGAAAGTCAATTGCTTAACTGACTGAACCATCCAGGTGCTCCAATATATAATATTTTCAAGGGTGAGAAAGAGAAACATTTTATCTTGTTAAATTAAATCAGGTATAGATCTACATTGTAAAAAAAAAAAGGGTATGTTTAACGATCATAATGTGGAAAATATATCAAGAAATCCCAATGAGATGTCATTCTGACAAGCAAGGAATAGTCTATAAAAATAAACTAGCCTCTTCCATGATGTGAAAAAAAGTCAGTAAAAGGTAAGACAACTAAAAGATCAATGAATCATGTCTAAGACTTTAGTGGCAAACAAATAATAATTTGAGCAACATCAAGAAAATTATTTCAGAAAAGTGTTAATTATACTGATACACTAAAAACTACACAGTAGAAAGGAAAAGGATCTGGATAAAATCCTCAAACTCCTGAAAAAGCCACAGGCTAGACCTTACTTCTCTTCTTACCTCTGTTGGTGGAAATAAAATACTCCATAAAGAATTAACTTGGGATTTCCTTTCAGTTCCAAAGTACAAGTTGTCACATTATTGAGAAAATTCATTGACACACACACACATACACATGACCTGTAATGCATTAAGCTACCTAATTATTTTATATATTTTTATACCAACATACTTGCTTTCTGGCTGGCTATATATAAAAAAAGATTCTCAGAGCCCAATGCCTGATTTAATCCATTCAGCACCTGTAACAAAGTGCCACACTAAAGGAGTAGTTATTTGGTTTCCTGCTTAGATTTAACACAACCAACAACTTCCCTTTTATTGGTATTCTTCAATTCCTTGAAATCTGGAAAACTTCTTTTTGCCTTTTAGAAAATAAGAGGACATGGAAGGCAAAAAACATTTTTTGGACTTTACTGGATTGAAAGTTAAGACTCTTAGGACAATTTCTGGTTGGTCTTAAGTGGGTTCCAGGAGCTTTATAGAACCAGGGAGGTACCTTGTTAATGAAGGTCTAGGACCTCTCTAACTTCTTGTTAATTGTAGTAGAAATGTATTATTCCTATGTTTAAAATTATATTTGGTGAAAATACTAAGCAATTTGACATAAATTTATGTTAAAAATAACATAATGAAGTGTAGTGCACTTCACTAAAGAAAAGAATATATGTTTTTCTCAATTGTTTTAAATTCTATTTTAACTGATATTTGGCTGAGTTGATCTTTTTTGGGGGGGAAGATAACATATCCTATGAATATGTATATGCAAATGTTAATTTAAAACAGTATGTGAGCTACCAGATCAAATTAAAAATAAAGTATTTTAGTCTGAAACATAATATCATCAATTATAAATTTAGCAGTATGGTCCAGTCTACAAGGCCAACCATCAAAGCAAGATGTCAAATTCTGCTATGAAAAATTCAGTTTAGCTGTTCAGACCATTTTCTTACCCTCACAATAGTCAAAAATATACTTCAATTAAAAAGTTAGAAAATTTAGGGGTAGAAAAAACCTTGTAGATAATCTAATCCAAATGCATCATTTTAGAGAATGGGAAACAAAGGGCTTCAATGAGTTAGAACATCACCTTTTACAAAGCACGGTTTACATGTTAATTTAGCAGTTGCTGGTATTGATATTTGTTAAGATTTCAAATATCCGATTTGACAGATATTTCTATCTTTGACTACCTGTTGAAATTGACTAATCTGTAGTCAATATTGAGATGAATTGGGAAAAAATCATGTCAACAATTACTCTACACTCTAAAGGAGATATTGCAGAAAATGTGCACTGAGCTCAAATTATCTTTTTCGGCTCTCAGATTTATCAGTCTCACCAGTAAATGACAACTTCCCACTTCATTGAACTTGCCTCAAAATGGGCCAAAGGTAGAAGAAAAAAATGCCTGAATATGTGACTCCACAAACAACAAGGAGATGTGTAGGGAAAGCCATGAATAGTCACTTTGTAAATCAAATTAGCATATAACTTTAAAGGGGAAGGGGGAGAAAAATATACAAGCTGAGCCAATACTTCTCAAGGGAAGTAACTTGGGAAAGTCCTTTCCCACTGAACCCAATTTTGTCTCTTGCCCAAGTGCTGGCGACATGGTTAGACTTTGCCTTTTTGTGGATGCGTATTGCTTTATTTCCCTTCATTGTTAGCAGTCTTATCTACTCTTCTAACAATAGAAATCTCAGGAGAACATTTTCTCTAATCCTACTCCCAACTGTTAGTGCGGTTTGTTTATCTACTTTCTTGACTCACAGCCCAAACCTTCTGTATCAGTTTTGTTCCCAACAAGGGGAGCAGGAAGAGGACTCGTATGGCATTTTTAGAGCCATTTGTTATCATGGCGGTGAGGAATGTGTAACGCTGCACAGATTGTCAGTATGTCCTATGACGGGAGAAATGGTAGTTAGACAAATAGGAAATTCATGGTTTGCTTTCTGGAAACCCTTCCACATTTTTACAACCATGATGGAAATAAAAGTGAGAAGTGCCTGGGAAATGAGAATTAGGAGTGAAGTGTTACATCTTCACTCGTGTTATGAATTATAATCTCAAAAAGCACAGGCGGATGAGTTTACAGCTTCATTTCCCTTTAACATTGATTTATTTATGATTTATTTATATTATGATTTATTTAATCAATTAAATTGATTCCCATTTAACATAATATTTAACATATATCCAACATGAAGTTGGATATAATATTTGCGTTATTTGTAGGCTCATAGGTGCCCCAATAGATAGGTTCACAATGCCCCTTCAAATGCATTTCTATCACCTTTCTCAGTTTCCTCGGCTACAAAGAAAGGAAATATAGTAGGATTAACATGAAGGAAATTTCCAGTTCTACTATTCTGTGAAATGTTCTATCAAATCAGTAAAATTGAATAAATGCTATTACTTGGCTTCATTAAAATGAACATGATAAACCTCTCTTTATTTTTTTTATTGGAGTTGAAATTCTTGATTTCTAAAAAATTTCTTCATGATGTTCATTTCAAAGTGGGATATACTTTGCTTTGTTGTAGTTAGTTTTAATGCAGAACTTCTTTCACCCAGTGTTTTCTTTTCTTTGGTTCATTTTTATAAAGATTTATTACTGGGCCTCCTGGGTGGCTCAGGCCCTTAAGCCTCTGCCTTCGGTTTAGGTTATGATCCCAGGGTCCTAGGACAGAGCCCCATAGGCTCCTTGCTCAGGGGGAGTCTGCTCATCTCTCTCTCTTCCTCTGCCCCTCTTCCTGCTCCTGCTCTCTCTCTCTCAAATAGATAAGTAAAATCTTAAAAAAAAAAAGAAGATATATTACTACATTGCAGAAAGTTAAAACATACATTTTTGGGAATAGGAACCAACATTTTTTATAAACATAATTTCAATATATTTTCCAGTGTCTTTTTAATGTTGTATATATATATTTTTAATGTTGTATATATTTTTAATAATGTATATAATTATAAGGGACTTATAACATTATTCTGTGTCTCTACATAATATTATATAATAAACATTTTCTACTTTGCTTCACAGTCCTCAATGCAATTATTTTAGTGCTTAAAATAATCTAACCATTGAGAGGATATACCTGAATTTTCTAGTCTATTTCCTACTGTTGGACATACAGATGACTTACTAAATTTTTACTATTAAAAAGATGATTCAATAAATAAACTTACATAATTTATTTTTCTTTATTCAAAATGGCTTTGCGTTTCTAGCTAATGAAATTTTGTATTACTTTAGTTACAAATTTATACAGTCATTAATTGTCACAATTAGTCACAATAAATTATCATTTTCCTTTTCCTGGATCACTCTCAGCTCCCTTAGTTAGCCTAACTTTCAATTTTTCTCTAAGTCTCAGCCTAATGTGTCATTTCCTTAGAGAGTTCATTCCTGAGCCTCTCCACAGGATAGGTGGCTTTGACAATCATGTATTTCCTTAGTACTTACTTCCAGTGCTGCTGGATGTTACATATTTAGTATCTGTCTTCTATAATAGATTTTAAGCATTAAGAAGACAGAAAAGACCCCTTTCTTGCTCATCATAGTAACCCAAGTACCAGCAACAGAAGATTCCTGGTTCTTGGTAGATATTTAATAAACTGTTGTAAATTTTAATTCAAGAATAGGATTAATAAGGGAATAAAAGCATGTTCGCATTGACAAGTGAAGAGTTCTACATATTCAAAATTACTCTCTTGAAGTATTTTTTTTACTTGAAATATTTTGAATCCAACTACTGCTTTTTAAGTGAAAGATCTCAACCTCAAAATAAAAATAGCCACAGAGTCCATGTAAGTGAGTGCACTCAACAGTAAATTACTAAAATAGAGACACCTGTATTTTTCTTAATTCACCAGGGGTGGTTTCTTTCTTTCACAAAACCTTTCCCAAATTGCTTTTGGTGTTCCTAGTTGGATATAAGTACATGTGAGAACGAATTTCAACATTGTTTTAGTATTTTCTCAGGGGGGTTACATGCAAGTCCCATGATAAGTGTTCACATACTTGGTAAAAAAGCAGATAATAAATTCAGTAATGAAAAGAAAAGATTTTAAAGAAATTCAAATTAAGAAGAGTATCACACAAATGCATTTTAGGGAGACAAAGAGTAGCTCTTTTAAGCAATCTGAATTTTGAACATAAGGTGCCAAAATAACAACAACAAAATGGCCATTCATGCAAGTTTCTTCACATTATGTGCCTGCAGTTTTTACATGAAGTTGGATATAATATTTGCGTTATTTGTAGGCCAGTCTAGGATGTAAGAGGAAGTCCAAGTGAGATGGACTGTCCCTTCATTCCAGTATATTTTCACCTGCTTTTTAATACTGAAATTTGAATATCAATTTTTTTGATAAAGTTTCTGTCATTGGCCCATATTTTTTTCTCTAAGGGATTCTGAGGCTACCTAAATATTTGACTAAATATGTAACCTCATTAGTTCATTCCTAATACAGTTAACAAAGTATGTGGCTAGGACTATAATATTTAATGGAAATATATGATGAATAAAACATGACTATCCAAAACATGACACAAATGTATAAATCTGAAAGGTATTATAGTAGAGGTATTATGTGCTTAGTGATGTGGGAGTAAAGTAAAAATGCTGCCTTAAAAAATCCATGAAAGCTTCACATTTGAACATGTGCTTGATGGTTAATAGAGGATTTCACAGTAAAGAAGTTACACAAGGACTTTAAAGGCAACAAGGCAACTCATGTGAAGAACATGGCATAAGATGAACAGTTCATCTGAAGGACATAGACATATTATAAAAAGTTCCTTGTAGCTGGAGTACAGGATTTTTGCTGTGATTTTGGAAGAGGTAAGTTTGAAGACGTAGTCTGGGGCCGTATTTTGAAGAAGCATGAGTTCTGGGAACTCCATCAATGTAAAACAAATTAAAACAAAACAAAACAAAAATTGAACTGGGAGAGTTTAGGTTGAGAGAGCTGGGTAGGGCTGTCAAAATAATGGAGACAAAAATTAAAGAGAACATAAACTGCAAAAGGGAGGGAAGCAGGATAAATAGTACAGAATAGATTTATGAGCTATTTCTGAGAAAGATTATATAGAAGTTTGTGACTGAGTGAATGTGAGTGGCAGAGATGAGATAAGAATGATTTTAAATATTCTAAGTTAAAAGAGGATCCTGCAGGGTCACAGAGAGGTGATAAAAAACATAATTCAGAGACAGACCTAGGTTTGAACAGTCAATTACACTTGCTAGCCAAGTGATATTAGGCAAGTCACCATCTTTCTAAGATTCAGTATCCTCTTCTGATTAAAATGTGTGTGTGTGTGTTTTAAGTATTCAAAAAAATAATGTACTAAAATGTTTCATAATGTACAAATGCTTGACACACTGTGAGTGTCCATTAAATCTTTATTATTACTATTATTGGTTCAGAGGCTAATGTTTAACATGAAGTCATAAAATTTTCCATTATTTTTGTAAAAGTGATGACCTTTCCCAGATGGATTAGATGTGAATATTTAGATTTGGGTATAATGATTTATCTGCTGTTTTTCTATTATCCCAACCAACGAAATTACAATGGATTTAACAAACATTTATTCAGTATCAAAACATACCTAGTACCCTTCCAGGTGTGGAATACCTCTTCAGGATGCCTAAATTAAAAGGGTAGAATTTTAAAAAATGGGCAAAGAAACTCAGGAGATATTTTTCCAAAGACATTTCAATGACCAACAGGTGTATGAAAAGGTGTTCAATATCACTAAGCACCAGAATAATGCAAATCCAAACCACAGTGAAATATCACTTCACACCTGTTAAAATGGTTTTTAGCAAAAGATAAGAGATAAGAAGTGTTGGTGAGGATATGGAGAAAAGGAAACCCTTGTACACTGTTGACGGGACTATGAATTGGTACAGCCAGTATTGAAAATAGAATGGAGGTTCCTGAAAAAATTTAAAAAAGTAGAACTACTGTATGATCCAGCAATTCCACATTTGAGTATATAGCTGAAGGAAACAAAATCACTATGTCAAAGAAATATCTGTAACCCCACATTCACTGCGGCATTATTTACAACAACCAAGACATGGAAACAACCTCTCCCCATGAATGAATAGATAAAGAAAATGTGATATAAATATACACCGGTGTAATAATTGTTCACAAGAAAGAAGGAAATCATGCCATATGAGACAAATGGACCTTGAGGGCAATATGCTAAGTTAAATAAGTCAGACAGAAAGACAGTATATGATCTCACTTATATGTAGACCTAAAACAAAAGCAAAACTCAAGAAACAAGGAAAAAAGTGATTGTTGAAAGAGGTATGAGGTGAGGTAAAGGAAATCGTGAAGATGGTCAAAAGGTACAAACTTTCAGTTTTTTATGTTAATAAAATTAATAAATGCTAGAGGTGTGATGTACAGCATGGTGTCTATACACTATTTGAAAGTTGCTAAGAGAGTAAATCTTAAAAATTCTCACCACAAGAAAAAGAATTATGGCTATGTGAGGTCACTGATGTTAACTACACTTATTGTAATCATTTTGTAATATTTATTAAATGATTATTTTGTACAGTTTAAACAAATACAATGTTGTATATTAATCATATCTCAATAAAGTTGAGAAACATTTTTAAAATGGGCAGAGCTTGTCTAAGGAAAAATTTTTTAAAAAACAGGCAAACAGGGGCTCCTGGGTAGCTCAGTTGGTTAAGTGTGTCTTTAGCTCAGATCATGATCCCAGGGTCCTGGGATTGAGCCCCATATCAAACTACCTGCTTGGTAGGGAGCCTGTTTCTCCTTCTTCCTCTGCCGCTCCCCCTGCTTTTGCTCTCTTGCTCACTCTAGCTCTCAAATAAATAAATAAAATATTTTAAAAAGCAATAAATAAATAAATGCAAGAAAACAAACAAAAACCACTTTATTTCAGAGCTTGTTTAAGTAAACAATGAAAAAAAAATCATATCAAACAATTAAAAACATAAAAAAAATGAAAGTGGTGCTCTTTCATTGTGACGGCCAGAAAGTATCTGACACATTCTGAAGAGGATAGGGATTGATATTGGGACGTATATGAATTTTGTAGATGATCTGAAAAAGTTCATGAAGCCACATGTTGAGTTTGTTTTCAAAAGAAGAAAAAAAGAGGTAGCTAATAAGGAGTTCTATTTAAGTACATAGGTATGAAATCTAAGTTTTCTCCTTCCTTTCCACTCACTGAGTACTCCATCTTTCTGTATTTCCACATTTTTATTTTATTTTGAAGACTTATTTATTTATTTTAGAGAGAACGAGAGGGGCAGAGGGAGAGTGAATTTCAAGCAGACTCCCTACTGACTGTGAAGCTCCATGTTGGACTCTATCCCAGGACCCCGAGATCATGACCTGAGCCAAAATCAAGAGTTAGATACTTAACTGACTGAGCCTCCCGGGTGCCCCTGTATTTCTACATTTTTATTTCTTTTGAAAATCCACATGATTTTCTATCTCTCATATACTTACTCTGTGTAAATTTTGGTCCTCAAGAGTTCAACAAAACTAATTGTTTTATAATTTTTTTAAATTTGACCCTTACTGTAATAATTTATAAGAGCACCTCATTTGTTTCTGATATTTTATCAGAACTGAAACTGCTTAATTCAGACAGCACTGAATTTAGCACCCCCCCTTTTTAATAAGTTTTAACACACAATACCAAAAAGGTGAGATGGTTGTTGGCCTCAAATGACTGATTTTTACTCAACAAGGCACAAAAGAACAGAACTTCTGGGCAACCTGATGTGAAATGTGTCATCCACAGGTCAACAGGCTACAACCACCCAAACTCATTTGTTTAGGCCTGATTAAGTCCAGCAGGGGGAGTATGAAAATGAATTCAAAAGGATCAAATAAGAGAGAAGCATCAGGAAAACCAAGTATCACACGCTTTCATTTCTTCCTACAATAGGGAGCTGTTGCCCTGTGCTGTCAAGTTCACGAACTTGCTAACAGCTTTTTATAGGAACAGTACATTTTCTACATTTGATCTAAAAGAGACACATCTGACTGTTCACCAGTGTCCACTTGCATCCTGAATTGTGGCAGCATGGAACTCTTCACTGTCTGACATTTTAAAATTGGCCTTGGATACAGTGCTTTGTGTGAGGTAAACCTACTGCACTCCCAATACTTCCTTGAAAAGGTTGACAAGAAAACCCAAATGAGACCATGTTCAACTGCCTGGTTGTCATTGTATGGTAGAGTGCAAGTTGAGTTTGGGCGGGAAGTGGGCTCAGGAAAGAAAAAGATAAAGCATGTAATTAAAGCACTCGTATCAATAAGAAAAATCTACTTTTTCTTTGATAAATAAGGCAACATTCTGTATCCATAAAAGATAATGTAATTTAATCTTTTAATAAACTATTATTTCTGCTTTCAATATTGCAATGTTTTGGTTTATGTCCTTTCATTGGTCTTTGTTCCATGCCTTGTTTAGACATTTTGGGAACAAATGGGCTCAGACAGTTGGAGAGTCTATGTTGCCCCCTAGTGGCGTGTGATATTATAACCATGATCTTGGAGATGGCATTCCAGCACTCTTGCTGTGTCAGTCTTTGGATCTTGCATATTCTCTGGCTCAATCTTTTTAAGCGTAGGAGTAGAACTTTCAGCTTATTTCACTTTCAAAATTTACTATTTATAAACTTTGAATGACTTACTTATTTTCTCTCAGCCATTGTTTCCTCATCCATCATAGGGAGATATTAATGCCACCACTTCAAGTGGTTGTTTTGAGAACAAGATTTAATGATGTGGGTGAAGTCCATTGTGCAATGCCTTTCAATAGTGACCATTCAGGAAAAAGCTATCTCTAATGAGAAGTAATAGTAATATTCGTAAAACTCATATGTGCGAAAAAGAACTATATAGACTTCCCCATGGAGTTTACTTTTTTATTCTGACATATAAAGCTGCATTTGTATGTTATCTCCAAATTTGAAACCAGTGTTCAAATGCTGTGTAAACTGTCCCTTCAGTCCCTCCATTTAGCTAACTTACAATTGAACTCAACACACTCTACCAAAATTGCTCTATTCACAATGAACTGGTAGGCCATGAAATGTTCACACTACAGATCAGGACCAAACACATGCTTCAATTCTCTCTTTTTAGAAACTGTCGCTTTTGAAAGGCCATACCAAGTGACAGAAGTAATATGGAGGCAAATCTTATTTCACATTGCACTAGCAGATAGATATAAAATATCCATCCCAATAATTAATTCCTCTGCTGCCTCTGCCACCTACTCTACAATAGATAATTCCATTAAATGTGCTGAGCGCATATGCTAGAGGCTCTCTGCTGCAATTTACACACATGGGTTCCTAACTCCTTTCATGAAATTTTAAATGGCGAAAAGAAATAAACACTCTGATTACCTATATGTCTGATAAATGAATGCTGCAACAAAATTTTACAGCTAAAAAGGTTATTTACTTAAGTGAGATTTTTTTTGTGCATTGAAAGGTCAGATTTTTTTTCTTCCATTGCTGTGAAATTGCTTCCGCTTTTTAGCAAATCTTCTAAGACGGCTCTTCTCCTTGCAGTGTTGACAAGGACACGAGAAGGATGTGGCCTGAGGAAATCAAATGAGCAGCATAAAATCCTGGCTGGAATCGCAGGCAGCCCACAGTTTGTGGTTTTTGAAAGTCTGTCAAAAAAGTTGCGTAATATGAAAGTGGAGACAGGACTTCTGAACAAAAATCAATAGCTGGATCTTTTGAACTGCCCATGTACAAAGTTCTAATGAAAATGTCCTTGAGGGGAGTTTTAATAGTGGACTTTGAGATCAGTTTCACCACTGGTCTGATAACACTACAGAGCATTTGAAGTTTTCAAAGAATCTAAGCCCTGGAAAGTTTGGCTCAAACACTAAGGATGTAAATGCCTCTGAGGGGTCTGAGAAATAGCAACCCACCACAGAAGAATATACGATGTATGTGTTTCCTGAACCATGTCAAATTTTAGCCACAGGATACAATTTACTTCAAGGGGGTTGATAGCGCTCTAAAAAGCGGCACTCCATGTTCAAACTAATAATTGATCAGGCACCGAGTACCGTGTAATAAAGGTGTAAGGATGACTAAAAATAAATCACCCAAGAGAGCTGATTAGAAGATAAATTTTCTGAATAGTTTTGATTTAACCTTCTGACTAGATGGGTGCTTATATCATATTCATTGATAGTGTTTTTCTTTTTTTCTTTTTCTTTTCTTTCTTTGTTTATCTTGATTCAAGCTAGAAAAATGGTTAATGACTGTAAAATCTGCGATAATGCAATGTACAAGTTGGAAATTAACATTTTAGGTCACTTACTGCCAATTGTTTTCTTTTGTCACCTCTAAATCTTATACACAAAAATATCCATTACTCGTGGATGAAAAATTCTTACTCAGTAGATTGAGAAAAGTCAAACAATAAGCAATGTAGGCATACACTAATATTCACAAAATCTGGCCTCCTGAATCAGAAATGTTTCAGTTCTTAATTGAGCCATTTTTAGAAAATTTATACTTAAGTCATACTTTGAAAATGCCAATGTATCCACCTGTCAAAGACAAGCAAAACTGTTTTTGTGGGGTGAGCAATAAAGAAAACTGATTTTTTCTGTTGTTCCCCATTCTGCCAAACCCCTGCCCCACGTAGAACAGAGTAAGTTTAAAAATAAAATTATCAACTAATATTTAGAGGGCTGTATCACTGACTTGAACTATTTTTTAATGTTAAGTAAATATACTACAATTATTTGGCTATTAAGATAATCTGGGTAGAAATGTTATTTTTATTACTACTAATTATTCATCAAAGTCACTATGACTAACCTATAATTTTTCTTCCTATTATTTCAGACAAATTCTATGAAGTGAGTAGAATATTTAAAAACAGAGAGAGTTGAGTAACTTGTCCCACTTTGGGATTTAAACCCAGACCATGTGACTCCTGAACCCAAGCTCTCAGTCAACATGTCGTCATAGTGCCTCTACAAGCTTCAAGATCAGCTATTCAGACTCCAACAAAAACAGGACAAATTGCATCATCTAACAGTTCTGTGTTAGAAATCAACAGTCATCAGTGATGCTGTCTCAGTATTAGTTACCGCCTTAGCCTAGGCTCCTGAGAAGTAGTTTGAAAAACAGAGGCTTGTGCAGGTGATTTATTGAGGGAGTGCTCTTAGCGAAAAAAACCAACAACCACAAACCCACATGAAAATAAGAAGAGCAGAAAGAGAAAATAAGCCAAGCAAAATGTGGCTAAAATCTCCCCTCAGCCCGAACCCACAGGGAGCTCTGTGGGGTATCAGAGAGTTAGTCTACCTTGACACAAGGGGGCCAGGGATTATCAGTCATATACTGATTATTGTCAGCCATGGTAGCAAGGGGGGTGGGCATAAACTCATAGGTGTCTTGTGCTAAGTGACTCCCTTCAGGCAAGGGCAATTCTCCAGAGAAAAATACTTCTGCAAGCCACTTAGCACCAATAATCGCAATAGCTGGGGGAGAGGTGTCCTGTCAACGTGGGAAGGACAACAGCAGCATCAGCTATAGGTAGGAAGACAAGGTAGGGGTTTGTTTGACAAAGGATATCATCAGTATGTACTTTGTTTTCTGGTGTAATTACCAGGAACCTGGAGGATGTAACTGGCTTCTTGTCCCAACCTACTACTAATGCTGTTCTTCATTAAATTTTTCTTAACCTCATAAGGTCTCAGGTATCTTAATATTAAAATGTGCTTTGTGTACCAGATTATCACTAACATGGATTTTAGTTGTGTGTTTTTTTTTTTTTTAGATTTTATTTATTTATTCATTTGAGAAAGAGAGTGCACACACAAAAAGGGGGAGGGGGCAAAAGGAGAGGTACAGAGAGAGAGAATCCCAAGCAGACTCCAAGCTGAACATGGAGCCCAATAGAGGAAGAGGGGCTTGATTCCATGACCCCACGACCATGATCTGAGCCAAAACTAAGAGTCTGAGACTCAAACAACTGAGCCACCCAGGTGTCCCTGGATTATAGGTTTTAAGATTACAGTTTAATATTCAAAATTTTCTCCCTAGAATATTTTTTCTTCCCAGAATCAAATGCTAATTCTCATTTCCTATGTCTAAGGCCTAATTGTAAGTTTCCTAAAATAAGAATTAGGTCCTGAAGGAACAGGAATTTCCTTTTTAATCATGGGAATAACCATAGGAACCATACACATTTTATGTGCTATTCATTTGCTATTCGCATCTGTTTAGATTTTATGAAGTTACTGCAAAATCAGTAGGTCTTATCTGTTTTAATATTTTTCTTAAAATTGGCCTCAAGGAATGTGTTCTGTAGGTCAATAATTAGAATATATTCCAGCATATTCCCTGACAATCAATTCTGAAAAAAGGAGTTATCTTTGAATATTTCTCCAATTTTTATCATATCACACTTTCCTTCCTGCATTTCTGGTTATTGCCATCACTTGCATTGCATGCTTAATCCTTGATGGCTACGCTATCATTGGTTCCTTTCCTCTCCCCTGACTCACTTTGTGTGTTGCAAGATGTCTTTCTGCAGTTGTGCCTTTTCACAGAATTCCCTCCACTAAAAATGGGAAGCAGACAAATGAAAACAAAGGGTGGGGGAAGAAAAGAGAATCACTACAGAAAAAAAGGAAAAAAAAAACTAACTGTGAGATGATGGATATGTTAACTAGCTTGATTGTAATGATTATTTCACAATATATCATATAACAAAACATCAATTTATATACCGTAAATAGATATAGCTTCTATTTGTCAATTTTGTTCAATAAAGCTAAATAAAATAAAATAATTTTAAAATGGAAAACAAAAACCAAATAACCCTCAAAGTTCTCTTACTTAGGCATTTAACTACCTTCAAAAGAAATGTTTCAAGGCTATGTTACAACTTTATCTACAAGAGAAGGTATAGCATAGGGTTAAGGGCACGGATTGTATAGACAGACTGGGTTAGAATTACTGCTTTACCAGTAATTGCTCTGTGACTCTGGAAAAGTGACTCCACTTTTCATTTTTTTCAACTGCAAAATGGAGATAATTTAAGTACCTACTATATTGGGATGTCATAAGAGCTAAAAGAGTTAATGAATACAAAGTATTTAGGTCAGTCCCTAACACATGATAAGGGTCCAACAAAAAAATCATTATTAATTATTATCTCTGTTTCAAAAAGTTCTATTCAACATCCAGAAATATTCCCTGTAAGTTTTCAAATATTTATTTCCTTATTAATTCTTTAACAGCTATTTATTGAGCACCTAACATGTACACTTATCCCAGTACCAGTTTAGTGGTATAAAAAACAAGAAAAGATTCTGCCTTTATGTAAGTTATAGTCTAAAGGTAAAGTAGACATTAATAAGTAACGCCAATAACTGTCCAATGCTCATACTATGTTCTTTTATCCCACTAAGAATACTTTCCTTCTCATTCTCTACCTATTTATTGCTAACCCATTTTTCAAGGCCTCACTCAAACTCAATGAATTTACCCAGAAGAGAGTGCTCTAATTGAATCAAATTTTTTGTATTGAGTGTTGCTTAGTACTATACACTATTCAATTATTTTCTATTGTGTTATGGAGTTATCAATTTATACATTCTTAGATACTCTTTTAGAATGTAAGCCACAGCAGTAATGAAGGCAGACATCAAAATATTCTCTTGTGTTTTTCTTCAAATTCCTGTCAATGTCTTGAATTGAAACTGAAAAAAAATATATGAATTGGTTAGTGATCCATCTTTCCATCTATAGCCTCAAACAGAGATTGTAGCCTGATGGTCTATTGCCACAGATAATTTCTATGCTGCTTTGTAGTGATGAAGGAATAGTCTTGTTCATCACAGAAAAAATACGAGTGATTCAGATCTATTCCACTGGCAAAGGGAATCTTAAATGAGAAGAACCAGAGAGCACAGAAGACTAAATCTCTGATTTCTCCAATGTAAAGAAACAGAAAACCAAAGGTCTTTGTTGCTGAAAGTAGTCTTTGATAACAGGGAACTCTTTCTTCAAGATGGAGAAGAATTTGTCTAGCTTAGAGCTGGCCAAACAGAGAGCAAAGACCTAGGATAAAGGGCATCATTAGCTTCAGATCTTGGGCAAGCAAAGGGATTTCTTAGAACATCTATGATTCTTGCCATAGAAGCAGAATTCTAGCCTGCCATACCAGCTATCATGCATATTTTTAGCTCTGGCTTAATAAACATGCCTTTATTTCATTTCATTCCACTTGCTGGCCACAGAAAGGACATTAGTCCTGAAATTCTTCTCTTCTCTTTTCCTCTCCTCTCTTCTCTTCTCTTTTCTCTTCTCTTCTTTATATAACCCTTCCTCCCTTACTATTAGAGCCTTAGACACTTGATCCACCTTATTTTCAGCCCAGGTGGGAGTCCCCAAAGATTTGCATTCCTTATGTACTTTATTTTTAGGGGACTACTTTAGCCAGGCATTGGTCTATGAACTTGGGATATAATCAAAAACCAAAGAGACAATTTATAAGACCCATAAAGAGCTCATATTCAAATAGAGGGAGGCTAAAATAAACAAACTGCTAAATAAATATAATATATACAGGGACTTACAAGAGCTGAGGAGAAAAAGGGACAGGATAAAATGATGTAAAATGCCAATTTAATGGTAGTGGAGTGGAGGGAATAATCACTATTTCACACTGAGTGGTCTAAGAAGGCCTCTTTGTATACAGTAGTTAAGATTCCAGAATCCAGAATTACATTTCCTGGATATGAATCTCGGATCCATCATTAATTAGTCTTATGATTGGATTTTTTTTTATGTTTTAGTATCTTACTTTAAAAAATTGAATATAAAGTAATATCAACTGTATAAAGTTACTGTAAGGATTAAATGAGATGATATATGCCCAACACTTAGAAAAGAGGCCTAGCATATATTAAATACTCCACAAATACTATTATTGTTATCACTATTAGATCAAATCTAACTGCTCACCCCTCAAAAATCTTAAAGAACGTAACACATCCTTTCATAAGAGTTTGGACATATTTAGAGAAAAAGTAACTTGAGGCAATTTGACTAAGCATCTTATTATCTAGTAACCTTTGGTTTTCTTTTTCATGAAGGACATGATACAGTTAAAATATTCTTTATGTTGGAAGGAAAGTACCCATACAATCTAATAAGGTATAATATGTAGCATCATCCCACTCCCATGGAAAAGAAGTAGGGAAACTATTTGAAAGAGAAAATAAATGGAACTCTCTGCATTAGGAACACTTCATTTACTAAGTGCCATACATAAATTTGGATTTCTCAATAAATGCCTTAAGTTTTAAAGGTGTTCTTATTATCCCATTCTGCGTAACAGTGAATAGTATCAGTTACTCACAAATTCAGGTCTCAAATTAAAAGGCCTTTTCAGTGACTTCTTGTGATTTATCCTCCCCCCCAGATGTCGAGGAAAAGAAGCAAAATCATGACTTTTTTTATATTAGTGGTCAGAGAATACAATCTTGTTTCCTTATCTTCTTCCATCAAGGAGGGAATTCCAATGGACTGCCTCTTTCATCTATTATGTATGTAAGTCAATTTACTATCAAGCAGGAAAGAAGGAAGGAAGTTAATAATCACCTGCTTCTTGGTTAAATTTATAAGTCCACTTTCTTTCCTGGTGAATATTCACTTAGCTCTAATTGAATCAGTACTTAAATACCACAACTGGTCAGAAAGAAGTCTTTGGAGAGATTTTTCCACCCCTACAATTAAAATGTTTTCTGTTTTAACTACAGCTAGTGTGTGTCATGGTATTCTACCACTATAACAAATGTATAAGGTAGAAATATAAGTGATTTAACGGCAGTTGGAAATGAAAAAGATTTTTGCCATTATTCTCATTCGCTAATCTGTTTTGAAACACAAAATGCAAATCCACATGGGGATGCTTAATATAAAACAATGAAAAATGAATGAAATGAATTTTTCATTATGTTTTTCAAACTAGCATAATGTACAAAGAAACAAGTTTTGTGCTCTACTAAAAACAAATCAAAAGATCACTAGAAAATTAAAATAAAACAACAGTAGAATTATTTTAAAAAATGCAATTTAAAGTCACATAAAATGTCCATTAGTTGTTTTTGACTGATATAAACAGATGTATTCTAGAAGCACTAAATCTATCCTTTAGTATAAAAGAATTAGGAAACTCCTTGTATATAGGACATTTGAATGTTGATATAATTTAATAGAGAAAAATAAGTAATAGTTATTCCACTCAGTCAGGAAGTATTGTGTAACACTATGCTTCTCTATCAGTTATCAGCAACATGCTGATCTATATCATACTCTCTAAATATATGGAAACCACTTTCATTAGCATTATTAAATTATAATATTGATAATATTTATTGAGGCCAATAGTATACCATATAATGCTTTATCAAGAGTGGATTTATCCTTCTATATCTAACAAGTTGTTAAAGAACATCTTGCCAAAATTTCTTTCCACAACAAAATGCTCTCAAATCTGCTTCCATGGAAATACTGATCCGGCCAGTAATCCATCAAAGATCAAAGCAAGAGAATCCTACAAAGAACCTGATCTGTACAAGCTTGGACAGGGTGGAAGGATCTGTGACCTTTGAGGCTGAACAGAGCCTCTGAAACCAATAGCTTTAGACTTTGAAGTTATATGGCTTGTTAAAATTAAAAAAAAATCAGCTTTTTGCAGGAGGGGAGAAGGCAGAACAGGAGAAAGAAGAATAAATGCATCTTCATAATTTTGAAATGGTGAGTTTCTCTAGTAAGGGAGAAATTATTTCAATTTGGGGATAATTTTCCATTAGATATCTTCCTTTTAGTAGCAGGTGTGAGCACCTTCTCCTCTTTTATCTTATCCTACCACCATACAATGAAACACAGGAGACTTGTTGAGCCACATCTTAGAGAGCCCTAAACTGGTCTTGGAAGGTAATAACTCAAGTAATTCTTGGCAATATAAGAAAACAACTGTTTAGTGAATCCAACTTGTTGATTATTAGCAATTACATATAGTTCAGCCAAAAAAGGTAAGATGAGAATAAAGGATAGAGAACCGGAAATTATATTTTTGTGGAAATATAGTATAAGAAACTCCACTAAATTGGTATAGAACAGGTGCCAGTGGACTAGAGCACTTCAACTTTACAGTTATCTGTTACATATTATTTCATTTCACTAGCAGCAAGTAAATCCTGTTAGAAAGAATGAACGTATCGACAAAAAATGATATGGAAGATATACAAGATGTATTATGTAAAACAAATAAGCAAATTGCTAAACTTGGTCTTAGTTTTATAAAAGTCTGTTTATTAGTGATATATACAGCAAAAACCTAGCTAACTATAGGTGGGAACAATATACTAGCTGTAATTAACGATTATCTGTGGGAGTGAGATTATGGAAATCTTTAAATTTCTGTGTTATGTTTTCTGTGTTTATTTTGTAATATGAATATTATCTTGGTATTCAGGAAAAAAAGATACTTTAATTTAATAAAAACAACATTTATAACAAAGTATTGACTTGCCAACAACTCTACCTTTTAGAATACAGAGAAAAGGAAGTTAACTTCTGTTCTGAGTGATACAGAGCAAGAGGGCAAGTGAAAGTGAGGTGATTGCTTTCTCCATCTCTTATTCCCTCTCTTCTTCATTTTCACTTTGACTTAATTTTCTCCACAGGATCTTTTCCATACTACATCATTAATGTGACTTAATATTTATTCCTATCTTACAAGTGAGAAAAAAAGTAAGAACCAGAGTTATTCAGTAATATATCCCTGAACATAGCTCTAACATGGAAGCCACCAAGAATTTGAATTCTGGTCTTGAAATTCTATGCTAATAAGTTTTTCCTCTGGTCTACCTTATGAAATAAAACATGTTACCTTAAGGTTATTATATTCAAGTAAGGGAATCGGGGGTGTAGTTAAATCTATTTAAATCTGATTTCACAAAATCACAGGGGAAAAAAATGGTGGGCATAACCCAATGTTTTAGAGAAGCTACTGCAAGAGTTCTGAGAGACTTAGAAAATTAAGATGTGATAATACATTTGGGCTAGGCCCTAATGAAGAAGAAAACAGGAATTCATTGAAAATGAACTCGACAACAGGATTCAAAAGGATCAGAACCTTCAGGAATGAAGAGAAATGGTTGCCTGGATTATAAAAATGGTAATAAAAAAACTAAAGCTCGAAATGAATTAAGCTGGTGACTAATGCTAAAATAACAACTGACAATTTTGTAATTTCAAAATAGGAACTACCAGGCAAAGAACTGATACTTGATAAAGTGTAAATGGTATCATATAGTCAAATACTATCTTTGTTAAATATTATTTGTCAAGAAAATGATCTTCAGACTAGAAAATATAAAGCAATAATTGAAGCCCAGTTAAATGAATAAATTATTTTTAAACCTATCTAAATGAGTTCAGATACAGATGAGTTGCATTCCAGGGTCCTGAAAGAACTTATAAATGTGATTGTTGGCAGATGGGCATATTCAAAAGGTATTTAATATGAGGATATTTTCTAAAACATGAAAAATCTGGGATGAAATAATGTTGGCCAGAGAGCTTGTAATTGACTGTGAAAATGTCAAAGAGTATGATGTATATTTAGAAAAGCAAGGAATAATATGCAATACCAAAATGCCTGTGTCATGATTAGCTTATTATATTTTTTGGTAATGGAACTAGACTTATAGAAAATTATATAAACACTGTATATATAGAGTTAAGGCATTTAACAACATATTTCATGATATTCTTACAGAACATGCTTGAGAGGCATGCTTTGATAATGGTGTGGTTAGGTAGGTTTACTGTTGGTACTAAATCCTTATCTTAAGGGTCTTGATAAAAGGATAGGTGACAACCTGGAAAAAATTATGTGGTGTTGTGGTGTATAACTTCATTTCTAAGTCTATGTGAACTTATCCTTCCACCAGTCAACGTTTTCTAGATGAATTACATAAGGATATTAACCCAATGATGATTATGCTAAATTTGTATATGATCTTAATTTGGAAAATCTAATAATGTAAACGATAGATCAAATCTGCTGATGATACTTAATTGTGAATGTAATTCCTGCACTTTTATCTATTTATAAGCTATAAAAGTAGAGAACAGGTGAAACTTGGTATACATATCTAGGAAATACATACATATATACATAAGTATAGGGAATTTTTTTTTTTTTGCATGCCCCAAATGTGTTTACTCTCCATCTAAAAGCACCATGGTTTTCCATCAAAGAACAAGTTTGCTCGATGATTAGGCCAATATCTGGTGCTTGATGTCTGACCCCATTTTTAGACCCCAGGATGTGAGCATGTGATCAGGGCAGACAGTGAGAAAGCTGCATCTCTGTAGGCACAGAGACTGGTACAGAGGTAGGAATGTAGCACAGATGGATGAACCAGACCATCTCTAAGATTTCTGCCAGAATCAGTGAGAAGAAGACACTACTGAGGTTGCTCAGCTGTAGGAATATACATCTGGAACTTCAGGCAGCTATTTTAGTAGCTTATGGAAAGAACTTACCAGAGGATCATGCCAACATAAAGGTAAGGCAAACTGGGAGTTGGTAAGACATGGATTCCTAATGGCATTGTTTTAAACTAGGATCTAGACATGTCTAAAGCCAGAGACCATATCTGGAGTGTTATTTACAATTCTGAGTCATGTGCTTCAAATGTCAGTAAAGACAAACTGAAGAACAAGATACAGTGAATTCAGTCATCTCATGATAGGTTTAACCAGCTAATTGCTAATATTTGTTTCCAAACCTTAAATATTATTTCAAAAATTATTAAAATTTATTATCATAAAATGTCTATTTAAACTCTCTTCTTATTTCTGATAGAAAAACTGCATTTGCTCAAAAATGAAATTCTGATGAGGCTTTTAATTTGTTATTTTTTAAAAATAGACTCAATTCTTTCATTAAACAAACTACTACTGTGTGATAAATATGTATCAAAAATACCTAATTCAACCAACATGTCTTTGTGGTATTAGTGTAAGTGATAAAATGATTGGACATGTCAAAATAAATTCAAGAAGTTTTAAAAGAAAATTCAGTAAGATTATCAAATATACATTTCAAACTCTTTTATTTACAAAAAATATACAAAATGATAGGGCCCTAAGTAATTTGTTAAGTAATAAGTACTATTATAATAAAAAATACTTTTAAATCAAGAAAAGAAACAGTTAAGCAAGAAAGAGGAAAAAGTCCCTTACCTAAACGGAAATGGGTCATGCATCAAAATTAGCTATAGAAAATAATTATTAATTAATCATATTAAAAAATTAAACTATATGAAAATAAAAATTCTAATTTTATAACGAGATTATTTTGTCCACTGGGCAAAGATTGTTAAACTTTCTTGTTTTGTTACCAGCCGTTGATGGGATCATAAATTGATAAAATATTTTTTGAAAGCAATATGATAAATTTATCAAAGTCGAGAATATGATCATATTATTTGACTTGATTATCACACCATTTAGATTTAAACCATAAGAAAATCAACAATACAGAAATATATTTGTTGCAGCATTATTTATAGTATTGAAAATGCACAAAAACTATTCAGAAAGAAAAAACATATATTAATTTTTTGTTTATACAATCAGATGCTATATAATCATTAAAAGTCATTGTCTTCAAAAAAACAAAGATAAATAAACATCACTAAATTAAAAAAATAATGCTCATGTTATGACTCAAAATTTTATGTTAAAAATTCTATTTTTAAGCATTTTAAATGGCTACAAATAAATATATCAAAGCATATTTTTTGGGTATACGTGGTTTTCTCTTGTAAATACAATTTTCATACACTAAGAAAATTCCCCTATCCTAAACACAGAATTTGATGAAATTCCTGAAACCAACTTGAACCTCTTCCAGGCCCTACATCAGAAAATACATAGTTACTATCATGACTTCTTACACCATGGATTAGTTTTGCCTTGTTCTGAATTTTATATAAATGGAATAGTGTACTCTTTTGTCTGGCACTTTGGCTCAATACCATATTGTAATGTATCCATGTTGGTATATAAAATTGCAATTTTCAATAAAGTATTTTCATTGTTTTGTTATATTTCATTCTGTGAACGCACCATAGTACATTTATATCAATTCTACTCTTGCTCAACATTTGGGTAAGTTTCCAGTTTTAGTTATCACTGATAGTGCTGCTATGAAGATCCTCAATGTTCACATTTTGCAGAGGATGTATATACATTTCTGTTGGCTATAGTTTTAAAAGTGGACGTATAGAATCATAGAGCATGGTTATGATCAGATTTACTAAATACTACTAATAAGTTTCAAAGTGTTTTCACCAATTTATATTACCACTAGTAGGATTCTTGTTTCTCTACATGCTTGTCAAGATTTGACACTATTCTTTGTTTTTTTCCCCCCCAGCCATTGCGGTGGGCATGCAGAGGTAGTGGTTGGGTTTGGTTTAATTTTAATTAGCATATTTTTGATGATTAGTGAAATACGATTGGATATGATTTTAATTTTCTTCCTTACACTGTTTTGTAATTTTAAATATCTCTACTATGAACAAGTATAAATCCAATAATTACAAATAAAACTTTACAAACAAATGCGCATGTATTGCATATCATTATCATATATGATAAATTTATCAAAGTCCAGAATATGATCATATTATTTGACTTGGTTATCACACCATTTAGATGATATATGATATATATATATCATATATGGTATATATATGGTGAATATATATATATGTGTGTATATTTACATGGTGTATGTATATGGTGTACATACACATGGTGTATGTACCATATATGGTATATATATGGTGTATATATATATATATATGTGTATATATACACCATATATATACCATATCATTTTTCTGAAATCAACTGTTGCCTATACATTTCATTTCAGAAATAAGATTGCAACCAGAGAAAGACAATAACCATACGGTCTCACACATATGTGGAATATAAGGAATAAGAGAAAGGATCATAGAGGAAGGGAGGAAAAACTGAATAGGAAGAAATCAGAAAGGGAGACAAACCATGAGAAACTCTTGACCCCGGGAAACAAACTGAGGGTTGCAAAAAAAACAGAGGGGAGTGGGGGAATAGGTTAACTGGGCGATGGGCATTAAAGAGGGCACGTGATATAATATGATGAGCACTGGGTGTTATATGCAACTAATGAGCCATTGAACACCACATCAAAAACTAATGATGTTGGCTAATTGAATTTAAAAAAAAAAAAAAAAGAAAGAAGAAAGAAGATCACAACTACAACAAGGATAACAATTCTTATTGTATAATAAATATATAGCTTAGAGTGAAATATTTGAATTTGGAAATGCCAAAATGCCACTTAAGATAGTGTGTTCAAAAATTTTACTCATTATTTGAAGAGTTAGGCTTGGTATAGCTTATTTCTTGTGGCAGAAAGAAATAAAGAAGTAGACTGAATGTTTTCCTCCTCCTAATTCAATTCAAACTATGGCTTTTGCTATAATGTTAAATAAAGGTATGTTCCAATGCATACCTTTTGCAGTTTATGCATATTACGATAGGTATATATAACCACTTCAAACAAAAAAAATATGGGTTTTTTAAATGAATAAATATTATAAACTATTACAAAATGTCTATACAATTTATTATATCAAATGTTCTTCAATGATATCAACAATATAAAATTTGTTTTGCATATAATATAATCAAATAAGTTTAGATGAAATATCTCCCTGGCAAACTCCTCCATAATAATGCCTAGGTAATGTGGAGGCACACTAGTTCTAAATCATCTGGGTTCTAACACTTCTCACTAACAAAGATCTCTGCCTGACTGAATCACTCACGGAATTGTGGGAGAGATCTGACTCTTCCACTTTCCTAAATCATAGGTATGCTTGGCTAAAAAGCTGTCATTATTTTATACTTTCCCTCAAAGTACAGAATGTTAGTTTCAGTAAAATACCAAGTTTTCATAGGTTGGGAGGTGAGGAGAAGGAAAAAGCAAGGAGATGTATTCATTTTCTTCATTGATATTTAAGTATAAAACTTGTTAGGAGAAAGATGGAAATTGTTTTTAGTGTAGAAAAGCTGTTTCTGAGAAATATAGTGAAAGAATCTATATTCACTGCAAAGGACACACCAAAATGTCAGCAAGTATAAACGAATATTCACAAAGCTTAAATTAGTGGATCTGTTTCCTCTTAAGAATTACCTTTATCTTTCTTATACCTAAAAGAAGATCCTTCAGTGGAGATATTTCCTCTTATCTTTCAGAATGGCACTTTGGAGACATTAGAAGAGATTTTATTTTTACTTTTTATTTTTTTTAAATGGTGGGGGTTACTTGCTTAAAGAAAAGCATCAGTTTGTGTAGAGGGATGTCTGATACTTAAGTTATGAAGCAAATGAGAAGCTTATGAAACATTTTTCATATAAATCATAAGAACCTTTTAGAATCTAAATCTGATTTAAGAAGGTAAACATGTTGTCATAAGGAGTTTTGAAAGACATTATTAAATGTCGTAAACTGAAGATTAACTTTCCTTACTATAAATTTGCTTATATTTGAACAGCAAAGATTCTAAATAATCCCTCAAAAGACTGGGTAGAAGTTGGCAGCTTGTATAAGCCTTTTACCCTTCTTTAATGTGAAAGTAAACTGCAAACACCGTTATATCTAAGAAAAGGGTAATCAAGAAAAATATCATTAAAGTGTATTTGAGATTAACAGTTACATGATAGAGCTCATCTGATACCCTACACAAGTAACTGGATTTTGTTTTCCAGTGTATGCTGATTGACTCAACGGTCAGACAGACTGAATTGTATTTTTGTAAGGCTCTTCAACAGGCAGCCAAATAAATAGCTTTTCCCCCGCTGCATGGTTTGCTGTTTGCTTAAGCAAAAATCCAATTTCTGGAGAGGACTCCACAAGGGCTAAATTCCCTGCCATTTACAAGTGTCCCATTAGAGTAGCTTTCTATATGGAAATAACATTCCAAGACAAGGAGAGAAACGTTAGGTCTGAGGTCTGCTGTTCCTGATGTGTTTTATTATTTCTTTTTCATTTGAAGAGTAGAGCTGTTTTCCCAGGAGAAAGAAGGAGAAAGAGAGAGTCCTGTTTGAATACAAATGTCTCAAGAAAGTAGAGCTTCTTTTAAAAGTGAAATCTCTCCTTTTTTTTTTTTTTTTGGTATGCATCAAGGACAAGGGTAGAACTGACAGCTTCACACCCAAGCTGCCTCTCATTAAAAGATTTTTTTAATTAAGAATTCAAAGGAAAAAAAAATCCAAGTGGAGTAGCATATATTAGAGATGGTGAAGCTTAGGTTTGATTACTGTTTCCTTTAGTACATCTGGAAGAAGCTTTTATTTAAAGACAGTAACAATTAAAATGAGACAACCTGCATGGCTGGCTTGTAGGATGACATATAAAAGCCTGGTAGTTTTGGGATACCTTTTTCCAAGAAGGTGATAAAAATATATTTTAACAAAGGTTCCGAAATTTTCAGTATGTTTTAACTATAAAAATTAATGGCGTTGCTGTTAATAAAATGTTAATTGATTATCCTAAAATAAATTATTGTGGTATAAAATCTCTGGCATGTATTCAAATGTCTAATAGATATTTGTGTTTTTTTAAATTGATTTATAGTTCTTGCAAACAAATAGCCATGCACCTTTACATTAGCAGCTTCTATTTAATTTTTCATTTAAAGGAATGGACACAGATTTAGTAATATAATATGATTATTCCAAATGAATTTACAAAACAAACTCACAGAAAGTGTTTTAGAAAGCATAATTGCATCACAGTGTTAGCTTGCCTGAATTAGATAAATGTCTATTGACTTAGCTGTTCTATGTACTATAGAAACTGAAAGATAAAATGGTGTTACCATGAAAGCTTCACTGAAAGAAAAGTTTAAGATATCCCCATGAGTTCAAGATGATTCTGTTCATCAAATTTCCTTTTCACATATAGCTCAAGGGTGGTTGAGTTTGTTTATTCATGATCATCAGGGCTCTGCTTTAATATTACTAAGTGTCATAAAAAAAATATTAAGCCAAGTAAAGCCCCAGTACTACACAACCTTTTGGAAACAAATTATATCTAGTTAAATAACAAGTCTGAGAGTTTCTTTTTTTCTTTTTTTTCCAAAATCCCCTGTTAGTCCGATTCCACATTAGGAAATAACATTATAGTGAAACATAACTTTAACTGGAATCCTTTATTTAGTGTTAAAAGAAGCATCCTACTACTTCTTTGAATATCATGATTCCCACTTGGAAGAAAATAAGAAAGACACATGCTCTAAGACACCTTAGAGAATGTCACTGTTAGAGGGCTAGTACGTTGCCTTTGCCCAAATCTTTATACGTATTTAACCAAAGCAGGATTTATTAGAAGAATATAAAACAGAGAACAAAACAGTAGGCTAAGGGCAAGTTCTATGATGTTGGGTCATTTGCCCCGCTCTTAACTTTTTAATTACCATTTTTGTAAAAGTAAGATTTGACAAAGTTTTCTTTCAGTTAATTTGGCCTCCCAACTTGGTGATCCTATATGACTGATAGGTCTTTATAGAAATTCCTTTTCTCATGCATTAAACTCTCCTGAATTTTATCACCTTTTCTGACTTACTCACAACATAAAACAAATCTGGCCTTCTCTTTAGTATCTCCTTTATCAAGATGTTGGTTTTAAGAAGACATGAATATGGATATAGATTTGCTTACATACAACCCCAAATGGTTGTTCATGTTTCAAAATAGAGAATTTAGAGGATCCATTTAGGGCATTTTCATTGTCTAGATGTTAGAACTTAATTGTTCAAAGCAGTCAAATTTTTGTTCATATTTCCTTCATCAGCTGATGTATAGTTACTGTCAAGATGCTATACACATCATACATTAAATTATTTCATGCTCTTAAATTACCAGTTGAGATGAGGAATTGTGTGACTAGAGGCCAAGATAATATTTTCAGATGCCAAATGTGTTTATTTAAAAGGGGATAAAGCACTTCACTCAAATTGAATAAAAATGACATTTAGAATTATTTGGAGGTGTCAGGAAAAGAAAAAAAAACAAAGTATCCTACACAGTCACATTCTTTCCTGTCACTAGGACTTTGAATTTCATTTCTGAGTATATCATCACTGGACAACTACCGAGCCAGAAGAAGCCTGTTGCTTTTTGATAGCACTTTAGGTTGAAGCAATCAAGGTGCATGTGGTTCTGGCCACTTAAAGTTAAAAGGGAAAGATAAAGAACACTTAGTATCATTTTGTTTCTTAATTCAAAATTTAAATTGAGTAGTTGGGAAAAATGATATAACCTGCAATGAATTCTGATTCAGTCATCCAAAGACTATTATCATACCTTTGTTATCACGGAGGGCTGGATACACTTTTGACCCACAAGTTCCTTAGGATGAGAAACTCATACAACAGGCAGCAGGAGGTTTCCACCAGAGCTGACTGCACAAGGCCAGCAGCTGAAATGAGAAAGAAAGAACTCGTAGACATTTTCATTTGGCAACATTCTGGCTGTTTCTGAGAACCTGGAAGCATTTGGCTCGTCTCAGGAGTTGAAGAGGGAGCTGAACAAATCCAGGTTGGGTTTTTGCTCTTCTCCTTCTAGTAAGGAAACATGGAAAATTTCATTCAAGTAAAGCGTGGTTGATCCACGCCAGCACCTCTGGCTTCAACTGGAAAAGAAATCTTTAGAGGACCCATAAAAGTCAAATAAAAATAAACTTGTCTACTCTATATAATATTCAGTTTTTTTCCATCATTGTTTTATTCTTTCAATTATTTTTGTTGCCAATGGCCTTATGGAGATCTTTTCTTATTTCAGAAATATTTAAGATTATTTTATATACATATACAAAGTGATAAGTGATATATATATATCTATGTCACTTATTTGTTATATAAATAAGTGATTATTTGATTATATTTGTTAAATAAATATAATCACTTATTTGTTAATCATTTTATATATTTTAATTTAATAATATATATATTATATAACTTTAATATAAAGTAATAAGTGATATATATATCACTTATTTTTAATGATTAAAAGGATTTCAGGGAATTTATGTTTCAGAACTCTTAAATTCTATAGAAGCAAACTAAATTTTATAATAAAATTCATAGTATTAAAAAACTTTAAGACTATTGATGTGAATGAGGTATGCATACGTGGGTAACTTTTCATGATAAGTGCAAATTTTTTATTCAACGTATTATTCAAATTTACCTATCCAGACAACTGAATGCTGTCACTGTGAATTAAGGAATATTTCTGTGTGCCTGCTGGGTCTATGTGTCTTTTACCTAAAAGTGTTTATTAGGCATACACCTGTCCCCCTCCCTCATTACCCACATCCACTGTCCCTGTCTCCTACTTTGACTGTGATCCTAAAATTGCTATTGAATCAACAGTGTACTCACTTCCTTATCCGCTTTGGCCACATACACACACACACCACTTTACTCAAATTGGATATATTTTGTCTACCTGGTATCTAGAATGAGAATGCAGAGATTCAATGTAGTGATGAGAGTGTATGTTTTCCTAAAATCAGGGCACCACACCAGAGAAAGCCAATGTGTGAGGAGTGAAGTGAACACTTATCCATAGGAAAGTAGATATAGAAAAACATATAGCACCAGAGGACAAATATCTTTCTGCCATTCCAGTTCTTTGTTCATTCCTTTCTAAAGGAAGAAGTACACTTCCTCACTTTTGATTGAGATAGCCTGTATTCGCGTAAATTCTGCTTTTTGTCTTTTTCTTTCAACAGAATCTAGTTTGCAGAGATATTTGTCACTTGTAACCAAAAAAAAAAAATCTCATATAATACACCAGACAAGAAAAAAACAATGAAAATCTGACTACTCTCAAGAAGAGATAATAAGCAAAATAATTACCCCAAGCAAGTTCCAAAGAGGAATGGAAACTGGAAAATACAGTGTACTTTATTATAATATTGGACTATCAAGCCCAAGACATCCTTAATTAAATAATATTTGTTTTAAAAAGCTCAAGGGATATCCTGAGCTGAATCCAGGTGTATCCATACTACTTCTGATCTTTGCTTTCTAAGAAAGTGGTTTGGATACTTACTTCTGAGACTTTTAGTTTTAATCAGATTCCTACTTTAATACTCAAACTTTGAAAACTTTGAAATAACTCAAAATGGATGTATTAAGAAGTGTGTTCTGAGATAGTACATGTCATCATGGAGTTCTGGATTTTATGCTTAAGGCAAGAATAATAAATATAGAATTGCATTAATCTTGTTCAAAGAACTTTCTTCAGCATCTCCTTCTGACAATTATATTTTATACTAAAGTCAAATTTAAATCAAATTTTTAAAAATTAAGAGGCATAGGAGACTTAATCCCTTACAGATCCAGGAGATATAGTAATGTTAATTTTTCAGGGGAAATTTTAATCTTTAAAATAAAAACTAAGACAGAAACAAACTCAACTAATTATGCTTCAAATCTTTTAGACAAGATTATGTTTTAAAAACATAACACATCATCTTCACTTATTAACAAAAATATATATTCTCATTAACCTAACAAGATGGCCAATTTTCATTACATTAGTAATTTGATTTATATAGACTTTTATGTACTACTATTCACATATATGTATATCACTCTTTCTTAAGTTTTTAATAAAGTGCTAACTTTAAATCAGTACTGTCAAGAATTTCAATAAATATGCCAAAGTTGTTTTGAGACTTATTTTAAGAATAAAATTTACCTCTATGTAAATTACTCTTGTTTTTCTCCCTGCCTGTCAATACAGTGAATATTTTAGTAATATATTCAAAAATTGATATTTCAAGTGCCATTAAAGAATGTGATCAACAATTTGCCGTGGGCAAATCCAGAAGTTCATACTTGAATTAGTAAAAATTCTCAGTTCTTTTTTTTCCTGCTAAGCCTCCTTTATCCCATCAGATTCATAGGTATAGTGATTCAGTTTCCATGTTAAGCCTTCTGATTTCTACAAAAAATTACTATAGTTAGACATGTAAATTTTATTTTATACTTGCATGGTTAGCTAAAATCTCTTAGACACACACTTACAGAATAAAACTTTAAAAATTATTGTTTGGTAATTGTCTATCATTTTACAGTTTTATTGAAAGTATAGATAGGCCAAAATGTGTCACAGAAAATATTTAGTGTGTAACAAAATTTAAAACAGTAGATACTCATCTCAACAGATGCAGAAAAGACATTTGATAAAATACAACATTCACTCATAATTAAAAACTCTGAACAGAATGGGTTTAGAGGGAATACACCTCAACATAATATAGGCTGTATATGAAGAGCCCATAGCTAACATCATACTCAATAGAGAGAAACTGATAGTTTTTCCTCTAGGATCAGAAATAAGACAAAGATATCCACTCTCTTAATATAAGAATTTATATCAATTCTTATATTAAGAATTGTCTGAATAAGACAAATAAGTCCACTTAACTTGTTACTTAAAGTCCTAGTTGCAGCAGCCAAACAAGGAAAAGAAAAAGCCACTCATATTGATAAGAAAGAAGTAAAACTGTCACAATTTGCAGATGACACAATATTGTATACAGAAAACCCTAAAGACTCCACCCAAAAACTATTAGAACTGATAAATGAATCCACTAAAGGATACAAAACTGATATACAGAATTATGTTTCTGTACACTAATAATAAAGAAGCAGAAAGATAAATCAAGAAAACAATTGCATTTACAATTACACCAAAAAGAATAAAATACCTAGGGAAAAAATAACCAAGGAGATGAAAGACCTCTACTCTGAAAAGTATAAGGCACTGATGAAAGAAAATGAAGATGACACAAACAAATGGAAAGATCATGCTATGAATTGGAAGTTAATATGTTTAAAATTTCTATACTACCCAAAGCAGTCTACATGTCAGTGCAATTCTTATCAAGATACAAACTAGAACAAATGATCTAAACTTTGTATGAAACCACAAAAGACCTCAAATAGCCACAGCAATCGTGGGCAAGAAGAATAATGCTGGAGAATCACAATTCCAAATTTCAAGATATACTTCAAGGCTATGGTAATCAAAACATTATGGTACTGGCACAAGAACAGGCTCATAGATCAATAGACTGGGATAGGTTTCCCAGAAGTAAACTGATACACATATTCAGTATATCTCTGACAAAAGAGGCAATAATATACAATGGGCAAAAGGCAGTCTTTTCAATAAATGGTGCTGGAAAAACTGATAATAAAATGGGACCATGTTCTTACATCACACACAAAAATAAACTCAAAATGGATTAAAAATCTAAAGATAAGAGCTGAAAGTATAAAAGAATAAAATGGGACCACACACAAAAGAATAAAATGGGACCATGTTCTTACATCACACTCAAAAATAAACTCAAAATGGATTTACTGAAAGTATAAAACTCCTAAAAGAAAATATAGGCAGCAATTTTTTTTGTTGTTTGTGATTAAAATTACTGGTTTTCTTGGAAGGTCATACACACCATAACTTGCTTAGTCACTTCAATTTATTCCTAAATTCCCTCTTGCTATGTGATAAAGTCATGATATGAAAACATATTTTCCTCTAGTTGAAATGAGAAAAAATATGCTGCAGTCCAATAATCCAAGACACTTAATATTTACAGGTAGAAAAATATATCAATTAATGATAAAAACAAGTTTATACAAGTAATGAATAACAATCTGAAAATAAACATTGTAGTCTGTATACAACACATAATATATTGAACATATATTGTACTCCCCAAAGTAGGATACATATTAGTGGCAGATAACTGACAAAAAAGGTGCCTAAGGGAGTAATTCTTTGAAAAACCAATTATGTTTGATACATTTTCACCAATTTTACAGATTTTATAGACTTATAGTCATCTTGCACTCAATCTGTATTTAAATATAAAGTTAAGGCACTTTTCGAGCAAATTTAAGGACAAACATGAGGGCGCTTCAAAAGAACTGTGGAAAATATATATGGATAACAGACGAATATTTATAGAAGATTCTACCTCTACCTTTTTATTGCTAATCACACATAGACAAAGAAAAGCATGTTAGTATCACTTGAAATTGAATAGTGCACAATTCAACTTTGTTCCATATGATATGCTCTGAATACAAACTATTGTGTCATGAAGATGGATTAGTGTCTCATTGCTTAAAATCATCATGTGAAAATATCACTTCTTACAGTGTATTTAGCATATTTTAGGATGAAAAACTTCATTGTACTGAAAACAAGAGCCATTGTGAATAAGTGGTATGACTTCTCAAGACCTGTTATGAAGAAAAATAATTAAAAGAAGAGAAGTATGTGATGTAAGCTACATGTTTGACTGATTATCTAGATACCCTGCTTTATTAAGTATTAAGAGTACTTAATACATTAAGAAAAATACGTTCTTCTGATTGCCTCACAGTGCTTTTATTCCCATTATTTTCTTTTGTGTGGAAATAACCACAAATATTACAGTTGGTTTTACATATAATAGTCACTCATTCACTCCCTTAGAATTTTATCATTGAAACAATGCCACTTATTGTACTTCTATTTTCCAATCACTGTATTAGATGATAGGTACAAAATTATGACCATCAGAGTAAGAATATTGGGATAATGTGATTCCAATAAAATTCTAAGAGCCAAACTAAATCCCAATTTTGCTGCAAGCTTATTGACCCTTTGAAATTCAATTGTTTTTAGTGAGATTTTTAAAAATAACATAAAGGAAAAATCACAAAATATAGGTTTACAGCACAATGGATTTTTACAAAATAAAGAAAGTTCTCTAACTAGCACCGAAGTCAAGAACAATACCATTAGAACTCTCCAGAAGTGCTATCGAACCTCTTTACTAAATGCCTACACCAAGGTAACCATTCTGACTTTTCATACCATAGTTTGAACTTCATACAAGTACAATCATATAAGTTCATACAAGAAAGGAGTACACACTTTCACTCAGTATTATCTTTGTAAGATCATATTTATGCATTTTTCATTTGACTGTATGCATTTTCCTCAGTTTTGGGCTATTATAAATATAAATACATCTGCTATATTCATGCACAAGTTATGTATTCATTTTAATTCATGTCAATATGTTTTCATTTCTTTTGGGTACATAAATATATAGATGACTAGATTAACTGATAAGATATATTTAAATTGATAAGAAATAAACTATTTTCCAAAGTGGACATACCATGTTCTCTCCAAAACTTTGCATGGATGCAAGTTGCTAATATTTTAAGGATTTTACAAGAATATTCATAAAAGATATTTATGTTTTTATTTTTGTAGTGTTCTTGACTGGTTTTAGCATTATTATCAGGGTGAGGTGGGAAGTATTCCTTTTCTTCTCTATTTTCTGAAAAAAATAGGATTGGTATTATTTATTTTTTTACATACATCTGGGTCTGGACTTGTCTTTGTTGGAAAATTCCAATTACAACTATAAATCTAACTTCTTTAATAGACATTAGGCTATCTAGAGATTTTTGTCCCTTCCAGTGTCAGATTTGATAATATATGCAGTTCAGTATAATTTAGTTATTATATAATCAAAATAATAAGCAATATTGTGGTTACTGTGTTTATGTTTGATTAATTGTGTTTTCTTTCTTTAATAGTTGCTGAGTCGTATCATTTTATCCTGTGGTAGTTTTGCTTTAAGCTGTGTTAGAGTATATTTCCTTAGACATACTGCTAACGTTTGACCTTTCTGCCAAACTGAATGGGCATTCAGTGGAACCTACTGAATGTTTGGTAAGTTCAGAAATGTTTCTCTAACTATTGATAGTAAGAATACCAATGTCTCCCAGTATTGTGTAATTTCTGAAAAAAAATTTTTTTTTTCTGCTCACAGCCATTCAACAGCTGTTCTCTACCAAGTCTTGCAGTGTTTCATCATGTGCACATATTAATATTTGGTTAAATACTCAAGTGGAACCTTGTGCAAATTTCTCTGCACAGATCCCTTGTCTCCAATACCCCATTCCACAAATTTCAGCACCTGAGCAGCCCCAAACTCTGATTTCTATTTTCCCCAGTTATTGAGGCTTCTGGTTTCTGTTTGAGTTTCATTTCTCTATGTCACATTTTGGAAAGTATCTTCATGTAAAAATCTGGAATGCAAGGTAAACACATCTTTTACATTTCTCTTTTTCAAAGATCTCTTCTGAATGCTGCCTATTATTCTAGATGTTAAAATGTGGCCTCATATACTTTATCTGATTTCATATTATTTATGGAGCAAGTCTGATACCCATTACTCTATCATGGTTGAAATCATAAATCTATCCATGACATCTTTATAATTTTGACATCGTTTGTATCACAAAATATTTGACGAAAATTGTGACCTCTTCTTTGACTACTCAAGCTGCTCTTTAGTACAAATGCTTCTTTGGAAGAAAGCTCCTAGTTTTTGCTAAGCCATACTAAATATACCCTTCTCAATGAATGAGATGCATCTAATAACTTTTCGCATGTGGGAGGAAAATAGAAGTTAAATTTCATTTATGAAGATTTTTCTTTTAAAAACATACCCTGAATTCAAGAGAATATGACCGCTCCTTTTTGATCACTATTTGGCAGTGTCATGTAATTTTATAGAAAGAATAATGTGTGAAGAGCAAAACCTGTAAGGAACTAATGTAACTAGTGGTGATTCATTGTTGACTGTCTTCAAACGTATGAGTGAATTTATCAAATGTACTAAAAATATAATGGTGTGAATGTATGTCTTTTGCCTGCATGGTGCCTATCAAATTCAAGTCATTTATACTCATTGGCTGAGTGATGAAAATAAAGTCAAGAGTTCACACTGCTGGAATAATATCTATTTCTATAGTAAATGAATCATTCCTTATCCCGTCTCAGTGTCTGTTTGGCAGGAATTTAGAGGATTTAAGTGGGAAATGGAGTTAAGTGTCACAATTCACTTATATGTATTATGTTACACTCAGGTGATATGCCCAAACTTGAAAGGGGAGATTAAATTAAATAAAAAATCAGAGACCATATACTGTATGGTCTAAAAATATTAATAATATAATCCAAGCCCTTCATTTCACAAAGGGGAAAGCTAGTTTCAGTGGGATAGCATAGAATGGGAGGAATAGGAACTTTGGGGTGAGATAGGTCTGACATTGAATATTTACTACCTAACTACCATGATACAAGACAAATCAACTATTATCTTTGAAATTTAGTTTCCTCATATCTAAAAATTAGTACAATGTTAAACATACAGAATTATTATGAAGAATAGCACTCAAATACTTGCAATTCACCTGAACAAAGTTCAAAATTTTAAAAATTAAGTTTCCTGTTTTATTTGTCCAAAGATGCATATAAGCAACTGACAGCTCCAGAGCTGGCCCAATATACTTCATGATGGATCTTTATAAGCACACAATGTACTTACAATCAATCAATATTTGTTGGTATTAGCAACTCACCTCTAGAGAACATAAATAGATTATATACTTAATATTTTGTATATGCATGACTGAAAAAGTCATTATACAGTGAAGCTGCAAAAAAAGTTTGTTGTAAGGAAGATTTCGAGTATTTTTCAAAGGATCTACTGCTACTTTGATAATATTTTTTTCATGTCTGATTAATGAGAAACTTTTGAAACAATTTAATCTATCCAGGGATGTGAATGCTAGCTCCCATTTTTCAAGCCTGATTACAGAAGAACTTATAAAGCAGTTTAATCTGTTCAGGGATGCTAAACAAATATGTCAACATTCATTTTGCATTTATCTCTGCAACAGTTAAAGGAAGAAATGTGGAAATAAACAGAATTTGGAATTTGCTCACTCTTTCTTTTTTAAGAACTAAGAGACTCTAGTGCATTTCATTTCTTATGGAGGATTCAAACTCCTAACTGAGATAAATGTATTTCAGATTGAAGTTTTTAGTAGCTTTACCAAGCAGTTTATGGGTTGGCACTCTGCCACAAAGTAATCTATAAACTTATAGCTCACTATTATGCAAATACAAATTTGGCAAGAAGACGTGTTCTAAGATTTTCTCTAAGGACAATCACATATTTCAAATTTTGAATACAAAATTATGTTTGACATTAACTTCGAATCTGGCTTACCCTTAAAAATAAATAATATAAAATATATACTGTAATACCTTGGTTGAAACAAGTAGTTTTCTTCTTTTTCCATATTTTAGATTTAGTCTTTTATATCTGCAGTAAGTATTACATATAATGCACAGTGTATATGTATATGCTATGTAAATATAGCATATATATATATTTGGAAGCTTCTCTGGGTCTTAGGAGAAACATAAAATGTTGTCCCAATAAAAACACTGCATGCTAGAAAATATATTTTACACTCAAATTTTTGAAGTTCATACATCTAATCATCATTACTTAATTTTACAAAATGGGGCTGACAAGATCACATGCATTCAACCATACTGTATAGGAATTAATCCTGGAAAATGACAGATCAAATATAATCAGGATTGGATGTGTTATTAATCTGAGAAAGGTCAGTTTGGGGAAGAAAAGTTTCCTTTCAGTCTTCCTAAATTTAGCAAATAGAGGCCAGACCCCACATCTGTGGCAGACAGCATTTCCCATCACTCTACTATCTAGTGAGCTACTCTACCACAGATATGGCCCATTTTCAAATCTCAAAGGTGTCAAATCAAGATGAACAATAGTTTTAATATCTGAAAATATGTTGAACACTTTTATTTACAGTTTTCCTAACAATCGAATAAATGCCTGACAAACTTCATTTCGAGGTGTTGGGTAAATCAGCACACATATTAAGCAAGATGTGTTATTTAAAATTCATTTCAAGTTTGCAGCTTGTTCTTCATTGTGTTGGATTTTCGATATCAAACTAAATTGTATAATGGATCACCTCAAAAAGATCCACTGAGTTTGTAATGTAGAATAATGAAATGTACAATATATACTGTAAAATATCTCATTTTAACCTTATGCTAAGTGAACATAGCAGATATAGATGGATCCGTGTTTATGAGAGTGTTTTCTTTTTTTTTTTTTTATGAGAGTGTTTTCTTAATGTGTTGAGAAGAAAGTTTACACTATTGTGACATGTTATTTAGTCTCTAGACTCTGCCAGATACCAAGTAAAACTCACTATATTGCCAAATTCCTTGGATTTTTATTCACCAAGGTAGTTGAGGTCAGCACCACATATAAGCTTAACATTAGGTATAGTTCAAATGATTTCAAAAGATATAGATAATATGATCTGTATAGATATTGGTAGCATAATATAATAAGGAGAGCCACCATAATCTCACTGGAATTCTTATTTGTTTATTGTCTAATGTTTGACTTGAGGCAAATCACATCATCTCACCAAACCTCAGTTTTCATGATTATAAAGTATAGATATCAATTCCAATCTGAATAAAATAAATTTAATGAAAAATAGAGATAGATATAAGAACATATTTCAGTATTCACTATCCCGATAATATACAATCTGATAAATAATATTATTACTTTAAAATTTGCCAGGCCTTCACTAATAATGTGGCAACAAGGTTAATGAAAATAATTATATAAACCAAAATATTTGTAACATTTCTCTCTCTCATACATGTATTAATTTTTCACATATTCACAAATATATCCAGTATATAAAGGAGTCCTAAAAGTCAACAGACTAAATACAACTTAGTCAATAAAAATATGGAATAGCATAGGGGCGCTTGGGTGGCTCAGTGGGTCAAAGCCTCTGCCTTCGGCTCAGGTCATGATATCAGGGTCCTGGGATCGAGCCCCGCATTGGGCTCTCTGCTCAGCGGGGAGCCTGCTTCCCCCTCTCTCTCAGTCTACCTCTCTGCCTACTTGTGTTCTCTCTCTCTGTGTGTCAAATAAATAAATAAAATCTTTAAAAAAATATGGAATTGCATATAAGTAAGAAATTTATAAAAGAAGATATATAATGGGTAATAAAAGCAATCTGGAAAATGCAAATTAAAACGAAGAAATATCTGTAAGAATGAAGATATCTAATGTTGATGAAGACGTACAGGAATGAATTTTCATACATACTTGGAAACCAATTTTTAAGTATCTATCAAAATTTAAAAAAGTATACTCCCCTTTTCCTCAGCAATCCTACATGTAGCTTTCTTACAGAGATATGCTTTAGTCAGTGGAAAATATGTTCATTGTTTTTATTACTTATATAAAAAAAGAAAATATTCTAAATACTAAATACTATGAATAGAAGAATGTTTTAATAAACCGTTGTCTATGATGCAGGATGATATTCACAGGTTTGAAGCGATTATAGAGATAATTCACATTATCAATAAATTTATCGATACAGCTATCTATATCTATGGAATTTCCCCACAAAGTAATTTAAATTGAAAAAAAAGTACAATGCCATTGTTCAAAAACATTTATGTAAAAACACCCATAGATTCACGTATTTCCACACACATGCATGAAACCCCAAACTATACATCTCTGTAAGTGTATTTCTGTAAATGCACTGTAAAAACAGATGTTTTTAGATGGAAAATGTAAGAAAAGCACAAGAAAATAAATCTAACACTTGTGTGGGGCACCTCGGTGGCTCTATAAGTTAGGTGTCCAACTCTTGATTTAGGCTGGGGTTATGATCTCGGGGTCATGACATTGGGCTCTGGTCTCAGCAAGGAGTCTGCTTGGGATTTTTCAGTCTCCCTCTCCCCGCCCCCTCCACCATCCTCTCCCCACTAGTACTTTCTCTCTTAAAAAAAAAAAAAAAATTAATCCTTGTGAAGGGAAGTGAAAATTGCAGTGCTATGGGACAAAGAGGGTATTTCACTTTTTACTCTAATTTAATCTTTTTAGTGTTAAAAGAATACTGAGTAATACTTCTGTGACTTTTAAAAAAATACATTATATCCTTCTGAAATTTTGTTGCAATGTTGAGAGGAAACAGGCTATAGTTGGGAGTTCTAAAGTTTCGATTGAGCTCAACATTGAGCACACAAGTGTTAGAAATTCAAATAATAAAAATATTTCATCTATAAGTATATGAGTACTCAAAATGTCATAATATTAATAATTATCATTGGCCATTATATTGTATGGCTTTGAGAATTCCTTTCAAGTGTTATCTGCTCATATATAATGGTAAGACATGGCATATGGAGTGTAACATCAGCATAGTAAATCTTCAATACTAGTCAGTTCCAAGTTTAACAGACTTGTGCAAGATAAAACACCTAAGCTACTATCCATCTGATATTATTAACCAAGGTCCATGATTACACATCTGTTACCTTAGAACCACAGGCTAATGTATCATAACTTTATAGCACATATCAAAAGTTTCTCAGAAAACTGTGCTTTGCTTTAATCACAGGCTTTTTTGAGTTGCAACTTATCCAGAGGGGAAAAAGAGTTGGGTTATGTATTCACTACCCAGTCTGCATAACAAGGAAAATGTTAATTATCTAACAGCATGTTCACATTTTCTACTAGTTGGCAAGTATAGAATTTGGCTGCTATCACTTCTCCAATAGGTATTGAAGTTTTACACATTTGTTATCAGCACAGAATTTGCCTTGTCTAGTTGTACTGCCTACATACTCTTCTGTTCCAGGAGTCATTTAAGCATATAATAAATTGAGTTTCAATGAGCTGGAACCTCCTGCTTCAGCCGATTTTTCAGCAAATTATTTTCCAGCTGTAGCTTCAGCAGGAGTTCTTCCCATTCCTGGAAAGATGGCTGTAATGGCCACATATTTTATATGCCAATTCTAAAATCATTTTAATCGGCTAGTTACTATGCATTAAGTCAGTGATGAGCAAATTTAAAAAGGGTTCAAATCACTCTATGGATATGGCAAGTGTCTTTAATAGACTTCATGTTTTGGCACTAAAACCTGATATGACAAAAACAAGGCCAATACATTTGCGGTTTTACCACGGAGCAGGGAAAAATGATGTTTTGCTATTTATAGCATACCTTTCTGCATATCCATGTTCCAAGAAACGTCACTGGAGTATGAAGCCAGTATTGATGTCTGAGGATCAGAGAATCCCCAACTTTGACTCTAGCTTAATCACTTGCATCCATCCCCATCTAAACTCAAGTCCTCTCTTGAAGCAAATAGATATGAAAGGTACTCAAATGAATCAGACCGACATGGAACTTGTGTTGTGGATCACTGATTTATCCCATTAGGATTCTATACATGCTTGGCAGTAGGCTAATTGCAGATATAGATCTAGTTTTTCCCACCTCTATGTGCAACTATAAGGAATGGAAGGGAACAACAGGAAATGCAGACAGAAATAAAATAGAGCATGCTTGAGAAAGTTTGCAGGCCTGTTGAAAAAAAGTCACAAATAAGTTATATTTCAGACAGGGAGTTGAAGAAAGCAGTACTCAAGAACTTCCAGGCCCAAGACACTGAAAGGAAAACTAATCAGATGCAACAGCTGGGATTTTTCTGTGGATGTGTTTTAATTTTCATTGGGATACTTCAAAGTGTTCTAAGCACTCCAGACATCAGTAGGGCTGCCATCTCTGTTCTAAAGGGAATGTGTCCTCAGAATGGCTGTGATTGTGGAGCTCTGAACATTAGCAATTTATGCAGACCTTAGACAAATAATTTACCAACCTTGAGGCAACATTTTCTTATCAGTAAAATAAGGATTGAATTAAATGACCTCAAGTTGCTTTCTAGCTCTAAAATCTTTATCTTTCTTTTGGAAAGGGGGTTACTCTGTTGCTGAAAATCTTGTTCAAGTTCACATAAATCATAAACTGGAGAGGCAGGGTTTGAATCTAGGTGGTTGTTGTTGTTGCTTGTTGTTTATCATGTGACCAAAGCCCATGCTCCTAAACAACAGGCAGCACTGCTTCCCGTGGCAATGTTCTTTGTTCTGAAGGAGGGCATTGCCTAGCTTCCTCGGGGGTGGGGACGGGTGGTGGGACTTGCAAATAGCAAAATTTCCCCAAAACAAAGGCTTTAAACAAATTCCCTCTAATGTAATCATTGTTGCATTTCATCTTTTTGAAGTATACTTTTAAATGGCACTCTTTTAAGTACTTAATTCTCTCATTCTTCATCCTATCTTCTAAATTTCATTATTTTGCTTGTTATATATATATATATATATATATAAAATAATAATAATAATAATAATAATAATAATTATTATTTTGCTGTGCTTAGACTATCATGTTGATTGGCTACATCTCTGGACCACACTGGTAATATTTTCATTCTTCGTGGAATTTCATTTTCTTTACTTGGTCTGTATGAAGTAAGTATTAATGAGATAGTCAAAATCCTTCAGTTTAACCAATTAAATTCCTTTTTATTAGTTTGTTCAACTCACATCTCTAATTCAATTGGTAAATACAGTGAATGGTTACAATATCAACATTTGGTTACTATTTTACGACCATTCAGAGGGCCATTTTCATCCCCATGTGGGCACGCGCTATGCTTTTTCTTAGGGCTCTGCTTCCTCCAGCACTCAGTATGGAGCTGAATAAGTAGTTAGTGAATACTGACAAAATTAAGGATGGATTTACTTTCCCAACCAATATTCTCTTCCAGCATTTTTAGCCATGTGCCCTTTCCAATAACCAGGAAGAAGTGAGCATCTTTATAGTCATCAAGTGAAAAGGACAAATATGGCTTTATATGCTCTACTTTTGCAGTAAATAAACTGGTAGGTTGGAAAACATGCTTAAAACAGAAACTAAGTTCAAATTCTAATATACATAACCCATTAAGATACCTGATCAGTAGGGCCCCCTAAAATCAGAATAATCATTCAATAACATAAATTACATCACACTAAATACATACTTAAAACTTTCCAGTGGCACATCAATGTACCTAATATAAAACCTAAACCCCACAGGATCACAAATTCCCACTTGATCTGGACTCTACATACCTGTTTAAACTGATCAGAGATGCCAACACTTTCCATCCTCACTCCCCATTCTCCAGGTACACACTAACATTCTTTACATTCTTAATTATACAAAGCCTAAAGCCACAAATGTCCTGAAACAAGCTCTCCTATGGGCTTGAAATGTTCTTCCCCAAGTCTTTTAGTGGCTCTTATACTCCAACCTTAGCCTAAATATCGCCTCCTCAGAGAAATGTTCTCTGATCACCCAAGTAGCTACCTAGTCACTATCTTATAAATGTATGTTAAAACTCATTATAAAATGTAAAATGATCTTTGTAGGGTATTTAATGACTTCTTTTTCATTTCCCTCTCCTTCACCAGAATATAAATTTTATTTTCTTAAGTAGTGGGAAAAAAGTGACTAAAGGCATGGGTTGTAAGGTCAGACTGCTGTGATTGCAATTCAGACGCCAATGATTCCTGCATGAATTACTTTGGGCAAGTCCATTCTGTTTTTAAAATGCAGCACCTCCTGCATTAAAAAAATGAGGATTAAAAACAGCATATATCTAATAAGGTTATTGTGAGGATAGGAAGAAATAATGCAAAAGTCTCAGTAATGTTATTATTATTTAATGCCCCATGCTTAGGACCTATAACAGTGCATACGGCCCTGCATGTTGATATTTATTGGAAGATTAAGTGAATGGATACAATAACATCACTATGAAAATTGTTAAAAAGAAACCCAAACATTTCTTTCTGTTTCCTGTCATATTCTCTCCCACCCACCCAGTGGTTATTCTTCATCATTTTTCTCTTCTCCCTCTTTCACCTTATCCACTCTCAACTGGCTTTCATTATCTTTATCAAACACACTCATGATTCCGCCTTCAGAAAGAAAGAAAGAAAGAAAGAAAGAAAGAAAGAAAGAGACTCCCTATGTACCCTTTACCCTTTCTTATGGCCTTGAAGAAGCAGTTAAACTTGTCTCTAGTCATTCCTAAATCCATTACATTATGGCTTCTATCTCATTACTTTCCTAGGATTGCTGCAGACAAGGCCACCAGAAAATTTCTTTGTTTTTAAGTTTACCAGACAATTTCTAATCTTTGTCTTACTTACTTATCAGTTGCAGTTTACTCTTTAGATAATGCATAGGCACTGAAGTCAGAGAGATTTGAATTAAATTGTGTCTCACACATTAGAGAATTTTGAGGCCTTGGGCAACTTACTTAATCCTGATTTTTAATCTCCTCGAAAGCAAAATGATAATGGAACTAAAATACCTCATTCAATTCTGTACCCAACACTTATTTATCAAGATCATATTCTGTGTCAGGCTATGTTGTAAGCACTGGAGGTGTATCAGTGAGCAAAAGAGATGAAAATTCTTATGTAGATCTTATAATCTAGTGGTTAGTAAATAAACAAACATGTAATATGTTAGTTCTTGATGAAAGGTGAAAGCAAATTATATATTGAATGATGAGTGGGTGAGGAGAGTTGCCATTTTAAAAAGAGAGTTGCAGTTTTAGATAGGGTGTGCTTTCTTGAGAAGGTGTCATTTAATCAGAGATTTGAAGAAGGGATAACTATTGGTAAAAAGTAGGGGTGGAAATGGAGGATTTTCCAGACAGAGAGAACAGCAAATGCAGAGGTGCTCAGATGGAGACAAGAGAGCATGTTCAAGAAAATACAAGAAAACAATGGCTGAAGTGATGCAAAACAGGAATAAGTAGAAAAGAAGGCCAGCAAGGTAATGTGGGATGGAAAGTAAAGGAAACAGGTCATGCAGGGCTTTATTAGCCATCACAAAGATTTTTACTTTTACACTGAGTGAAATGGGAACACACTGGAGTGCCTTAACATACCAGTTAAACTGCTGTCTTGGGAGGAAGGCAAAAGAAGTAGCTGGCAGACCACTTAGGAAGCTATTATAATAATCAAGTAAAAAAAAAATGGTAGTTTAAATGAGAGTGATAGCCATGGCAGTAATGAGAAGTAATCAGATTCCTAATATTAGAAGAAGTATATGAGGAAGAGAAGTCAAGGACAACTCAAACTTTGGCCTGGGTGATGGGCAGAACGCATTTACTATATACAACAATGGGGAAGATTTCAGGAAAGACAAATCAATTTGGGGAAGGAGATGAAGGACTCAGTTTGGTTGATGCTGAGTTTGAGATAACTTTATATATCCAGGAGTAGACACTGAATATTTGAGTTTGATGTTCTGGAGAGATATCCAGATTGTAAATTAAAGTTTATGAGTTATCAGCATATTAATGGTACTTACAGTCATGACACTAGATAAGAACATGAAGAGAAGGAGATTGGGGAAAAAAAAAAAGTAAAGAGATCTGAGGAGTAAATCCTAGGAGATTCCACTGATGAGTGGATGAAAAGATAAGAAATCTGAAAAAGCAAAAGACTAAGCAGTCACAGAATTAGAAGAAAACCAGGAGAATATGGTTTCCTAAATGCTAGTTTTAGAAAGTATATTAAGGAGGAAACTGTTCACCTGTCATAGCTGCTGACTGGCCAACTATGAAGACTGAGAAGAAAAAAACAAAACAAAAAACCCACAAAAACACTGGGTTTAGCAATGTAGATTCGTTAGTGACCTCAACAAACACAGTTTATCATGCCTCTGGAGGGAAAAGTTGGAATGATGTGTAATTCAAAAGAGAAGTGATTTCAAGTTAAGAATGTGGACTGAACTTATGCATGTAAATTTTCTTTCTCCCAAATACCACTACAACTATAATGAAGTGTCTGTTCATTTGTTTGCTGTTTAGACATAAACCCATAGAATGGAAAGAGCAGGAGAAAAGAAACCAGCAACATTGTGGAAGCTAGAAATCTGATAAATGAGGAGAAAAAAAAATTACTTGACCTTAGACAGAAGAATTGCAAGCTGGCAGGGAAATTCCAGAAACTAACCGATTTATACTTCAGACTGGTGAAATGTATGTATTTGGAATGCTTATCTCAAAGAATCACACTTTTTCCAGAATGCTAGCTCCCATAGGACCAGCATGTAGACCTCTACTCTCTAGCAGAAATTTTAAAGAGCTTTCTCTGGGAAATCTGACCAATCTAAGAAGAATTACAAAAAAATGCTGATCTAAGGAAGTTCCAAAAAATGCCTTACCCAGTGAAGTACACAGTGAAGACCAAAATCAGCAAACATCACCTAAGTATTCATAGCTTCAAATTACCTCTTAGGTTTCCAAATTTAATCATCAACAACTAGGATTACAAAACATCTGAAGAAATCCCCTAATATGAAAGATAGAGACCAAAACCAAGTAGTCAATATAATGAAACATAGATGAAACAGAAATTATTCAGAAAACTATCATCATTATCTTCAGATTAATAAGAGAGTACATCCTGTCACATGGCAAAATTATATTGTTCTTTTTAAAGAATTATTTACAGAATAAAAATGGTCTTAGATAATGAAAAGCATAATGGAAAAATTTTTTAAAAAGTCAATCAATAGAAGTATTCAAAGATATGATTAAGGAAACAACTAGAAAATATGTCAAAAGGACACAATAAAGGAAGATGAGAGAAAGGATATGAAAATTAGAGCACATAGCAATATTATCTCATATGTGAATAAGAGGAGTTCTAAAACACTGAAAAAAGGGGAAATAAAATAATATGTTTGAGAAAATTTCCAGCTTTAAAGGATATGAGGTTTTGTATTAAAGGTCCAACAGACTGGCCAGAACAATTAGTAAAAATAAGTGAAATTAAAAAAAAATAGATGATATTCCAGAAAAAGAGAGACAAAAACAATATTGTAAAATCTTCTAAAGGGGAAAATATAAGTCATAGGCAAACATTAGAAATCAGAAGGGCTTGAGATTTCCCAATAGAACTATCCGATGCTTGAAGACAATGGAGCAATACTTCAAAATTTTGAAGGAAAATAATTTCCTACTTAAAACTATATACTGAGTTAAATTATATGTCTAAGGAGAGGGTGGAATAAAGTCATTTTAAGTCAAATAAGAGATTTTAAAAAAAATATACCTCTTACACACTTTTTTTTTTTGAACATTACTGGAGAAAATTCTTTATCAAAATAAGGGTGTAAACCAAAATAGAGGATTTTATGATATGCAGGATCTCTGAGTCAAGAGAGAGCCTAGCAAGTTTACTGTGACAGAGAAAAACGAGAAATAGTTTTCCATTTCGCCTTTTGCCACTGTCATATGCCTCTATACTTTTAACTGCAGTCACATTGTATTTCCTAGTTTATGCCATGTTTTTCCTCTATGCTTCGCACATGCTGCTCCCACGACACAAGGATGTTTATCTCTCTCCTAACTATCCTTTAGCATTCAGTACAGAAATATCTACCCGTCTACTTACTCTCTAAAAAATCCTTCAATGACGCTCTACTCTGAGTAAAGTGACTTTGCTCTGAGCTGTCCAAGCCTCTAGGGAAGCATTAAATATTCTGTACTGTGTCTCCTTAGAAGTCAGACCCTTACCTACTAAGCTACACATCCCTTGAGGACAAGGGTTGTGTTATATTGCCTTTGTATCTCTAGCATCCGGTCTGATGCTCAATAAATATTGAGTGAGTAAATGAAGGAACAAATGTAATTCATTATTTAGAGGTATGCATCTGATTAAGGAGCTCATTCAGTTCCTAAGTGATAAAAAGGCTTAAAAAATGAGTAGTATATACCTCTATAACTACCCCTTATTAAGTGCTTATTATATTCAGTAAGTAGCTCACTCACAATCTCCCATTAAGTCATAGAATTGGGATTTGAACTCATTCTGTCAAATTCCAGCATCCAAGCAAGTTTTTTTTTTTTTTTTAAACTATGTACCTCTTCCTTTTGAGGAAAAAGGACAGGTTCTTATACACAAATATAATATATAAAGGCTAATTAAGACATCCTCTTTTTAGAGAAAGAGGTTTTGCAGGAAAAAAAGGAGTCTATGGGGCGCCTGGGTGGCTCAGTCATTAAGCGTCTGCCTTTGGCCCAGGTCATGATCCCAGGGTTCTGGGATCGAGCCCCACATCCGGCTCCCTGCTCGGCGGGAAGCCTGCTTCTTCCGCTACCATTCCTTCTGCTTGTGTTCCCTCTCTCGCTGTGTTTCTCGCTGTCAAATAAATAAAATCTTTAAAAAAAAAAAAAAAGGAGTCTATGAACTCCAACTGTATGAGAAGAGACAAGCCGGTATATTCTTTTTAAACAGTTGGTAAAAAAAATAACACCTTTCTTCCCTAGATGAGAGTTTATCTGCCAAAACTAATCCTGGAGTGAGTTTTATGACCACGTTATAAACCTCTGTAAAGTAAAGAATGTAATAGAAATGCTGACAGAGCCCTCCTTATGATGGGTTTAGAAGGTACAGCTATAAAACAGAAGTAATTTCTAGAATTTGGAAATTATGCATAACTGTAAAGACAAACATATTTGCCATAAATTGAAGCCCACATCTGCATGGGGATATATTGGCTTCCACTTAATTCAAGGTCAGCAATAACTTTAAAACAAATTCTATTAAACTCTCATCAAGCTGTTCAAGTTAAAATTAAAGGGAGAAAAAAAAACAACACAACAAAACTCTCTGCAGAACACTAAATCACACAAAATTTCAAATAAACTTAAATTCAGCTAAAGGAAACTAAGAACAAATCCTCCCTTTAAAATGCTCCTCCTGTAATAAAAGAATCCAATAGTTTGATAGCAAAAAAAAAAAAAAAAGCGCAAGAGCTTGTATTCTACAAATAAAACACTATGAACCTGCTTACATAGAAAATGACAACAAAACAACCAATTTATCAATAGTTCAAGAAGCCACCTAAACAATTGAGGTCTCTGATGAAATTTTTAAAATACCTGTCTTCCATAGCTATGGAAGGGGAAGACTATGAAAGATTTCAACAGATACAAAGTTGGTCTACTGGCACCCCTGTTCTGGGTTTTCTGTCCTAGTCAGGCATAAATGACTATATATTTTCTACCTAAAGTTTCATACAACTGTTTTCCTTGTCTCCTCCTTTTGAAGTCATGGTCCGTATTATATGCCCCTTTGTGATCCTTTTGTCCCCATTCAATCTCACCTATCCTATGTCCTTTTACTTTGCTGCATTTGTAAAATATACTTGAAAGATCTTAGACTTTACAAAGAGAACTATATTCGAATCTTGTTTTTTTATATATTTGACTGAGTGAGATTTCAAAAGTTATTCATTTATCCTCATTGCTCACTTATATTTTCTATAAAATGGGAATCCATAAAACATACCCATATTTATACATTTCTATAATGTCCAGAAACATACCATTTTGTGGGACAATGCCACCTTGTTTGGGCACCTGGTAATGACAGCTGGTATTCATTTTAGTCACCCAAATATCTAAATAGTTAGGTGACGCTAACATCTTATATTAAAATCATCCTTAGTTGACAGTAGAGCTAGATAACTTCAGATACAAATGCCAAATTTGGGACCTAAAAGTTCCACTAACATTTTACAATATTTTAAAAAAGCATTGGTAGGTTATTTGGGTATGGGCACACTAAGACTTTAAAATGTGGACATATTTGCTAAGAGATAAGTCATCAGAAAACGAAGATCCTTATTAGTATCTCTTGAGTGCATCTCAGACAACAGGACATAGGAGATACAAACTCCTATCGTAACCATACCTGTGAAGTCTGTGTTCTTTGTTTGAATCCTGTGGTTTGGCACAATGCCTGACACCTAGCAGATATCAATAAACATTTACTAAGTAAATGAAAGAATGACTGTAGTGAAGACAGACTGTGTTGACAGGTCTTTTACTAGTTGGAAAAGGGAGCAGCATGGTATGATAGGAAATAACTAGAATGGAAAGAACTGAGTTTTTTTTTTTTTTCTTTTTCTAAATCTCTCTTTTTAATGGTAAAACTAGAGCATGTTTGACACTGATGGGACCAATACAGTAGAGAGAAATAGAATGATAATAGAGATGTAAGGAGAGAGAATTAAAATAAATATAACTGAACAGATTATAGTGTTTGTGAAATGGAGAGAAAAGAGGCTCCAGAGGAGAAATGGATAGACTGGCCTTTGTTTCCAGGGAGTAAACTTCCCCCATGGTCAGAGGAGGGAAGGAAAACACAGCTCAAGAAGCTGGTAGGGTTATACTTATATTAACTGGAAGCTGAAGTTGCATATAAAGTCCAAATACCTGAGGCCTGAAGCTTATAAACTTTTTAGGGTCCCTTTTATGATAAAAACTGTAAAATTATAAATACAATTTAAATATAAATCCTTGGAAGGAACCTGTAAAAATGAGTGTTCCTGAATCTTAAATTTCATTAGTTTCATGGAAAATCTCTTTCTCTGCTTGAAATTAAATCCTGGCTCCCTATATTGTCAGCTATGTGAATCTGGGCACTTTATCAGTCTGTCTGTGTCTGGGTTTCCTCATCTTTAAAATGGGGACAAGCATCTCATAGGGCTTTGGAGATGATTAGATAAAATGACATATGTAAAACAGGATTGGAAAATAATATAAGGATCAGATATAATAATCCATAAAAAGATAATCCTTACAAAGTTTCTTGTAAAGATAATCCTTGTAAAGTTTCTTCTCAATACTTGTTATTATTTTTGTAATAAACACATAGGAAAAACACAGTAAATAGTTTCCTTCCAGCTAGAAGTAATTTTTAAGAGTTCGTGTTAGACTTCATTTAAAATTTAAAAGTGCACACTGGACACTCTCTCTCTCTCTCTCTCTCACACACACACACACACACACACACACATTGTTACTATCTCTCTCCCAGTTCCTCCTTCCACTTCTGTTCTTGCTTTTCCTCCTTTTCCTCATATGACTGGAACTATGTGCAAGCAGAAAAAATCCGTATGTAAACTACCTAGAATGCCATTTCTAAGGGTAGGAATTGTGCCATTTGCCATTTATATCTCAAATGCAGAGCATTATGCACATGATATTCAACAATTTTTTGCTGTTAAGAAAATTATTTTATATTATGCTATCATTCATAGTTCAATAATCCAATAAAATTTGAATGCTAAAAACGGTCTCAGAACCAACAGCGTTCTTGGTGACCTTTTAGAGTATATGACATAATTCTCCTTCATTGTTGTAGTCCTAAGTGTGAGCACAATGTCACCCTATCTCTGATACAGAATCCACATTCAGTAAGTGCTCAGTGGGTGAATGGTTCATCATGAGAGAAGGAAGGTAAATACAAAGGGTGAATTACTGGAGTTTTTACACACACTGCTAAACTCTAAGAGAGAGAATACCTACAAGGCATTCTCTATCAGAAAATGTTCATTTTGATAAGTCTGTTGCTAAAAGAAATGCAAAACAATGCTAAAAAATTTACTTCCAGTATTCATAACCAAAAAGCTGTTCATTCAATTTTCTACAGTGGCACATACTCAAGTGATGCATAAAACATTTAACACTGTGGTTCTCCAGGTTTATTAATGCTTGCTAACTCATTTATTCTCATGCTGATAATCTTGCCTGAAGCATCTTACTTTTTGTAAGGTACTAAAGTAACTTGGGTTGCAACCAAATCTGTAGTAATTAGTCAGTTGAATCTGTAAGAAACTGTTGGGATACTTTGTTATTACACAAAATAATTCAGAATTCTAAGTATTTACCTCAGAATATTTCTATCTACCATACGGCCATGCCTGTACAACTTGAAGGAATAAAAGAGAATCCCTGTAAATATTTTTTAAAGGGCTTTTTTTTTTTTGCATTGTTGGGGAGAGACATTCCCAATATGCGTATTTGTAATAGAGCAAAGCAAAAAAATGAAAAATATGAAAGAAGTGCTTATGGCAATGAAAGTATGGCTTTTTATCCTCTACAAGACTTTCTAAAAGCCTTTCTTCAGTAAAACTTAGATGATGGAGAAATCTATTTCTCATAAAATTTGGATGGAAATGTGAAAATATTTAAGATAAACATTTAAAGTTCTGCAATGTAAGAGAGGCAGGAAGAAGATGTACAAAATGCCAAATCACAATGAAACAGATTCACATCTGAGCTAGTCCCCAATAGAGCCAGGCCCTGAGTAAAGGCAATCTCTCCTCCTTTCATTTCTAGCCTTTTGGAAGTGCTATATGGGTATTGCTTATTGGAACTGTGATTTGACACTTAGTATGACATCTTATATCAGAGACTGAAAGTAGATAGCATCTTGTCCACCTCCTTGATTTAATAAAACAATCTATCAAGTCCAGAGAGGTTAAAAGACTGATCCAAGTCAATATAACTAAATTGAATGCCACATTTGAAAGTGAGACAGCAAGAGGAGGTACAAAGGGCAGGATCATGTAAGCATGCACATCAGGGTTGAAATTCCAGCTCTATCACTTACCTCCATAAGAAATAGATGGTGTGTTATGTCAAAATGCTAATGCTTACCCAGGTGGACCTTACAAAGTTAGCTTCCACCTTCCTTAGCATCAGAAAACTAGTGATCACAATTGATTTTTTCCAGTCTGTTTTAGTCTTTATATTACACAAACAGAAGTGAAAGCTGTTTTCAATACCTAGGATGTGTTTGTTAGTATTCCACTGGAAATACAGCCAGACCTGCTAGAGAAGAAAAGCTACATATTTATTGTTGTTCCTAAGATGGGCTCAGTTCATAGACATGCTGGGAACTGGTGGACTGAGCTCACAGGGAAGGGAAGGAAGCCAAGATAGACAGTAGCAGATAAACAGATTATCCTGAGTGCTGAGCTCCATTAGTAATGCTCTAACAGGTAATGTTTACGTCTAGGAAGTTAGCCTATTCAGATTCCATCTAGGCAGTGACCGTGGCCTTGAGGTTGTAATCTGGTAGAGAGGACAGCAAGTGTTTCTATAAGTGATAATACTCAACAGCAAAGCAATATAGCCCCCAGTCTCAGCAAACCAACATTTTAGGAAGAGCAGAGTCACAGTAAGTAATGGGAAAATAGGGAGAAGTATCTAAGAATGTATTGGCCAGTGTTAGGTCCCTACCAAAGAACTTATGGCTTTGAGGAGGACTGAAGTCTCTTGGGAGTTAGGAAAATGAAGTAGAAGAGTAATCACACAAATAAATATAAGTAACAAGTTGGAAGAATTAAAAGGGCTAGGCCTATGAAAGCCTAATACACTTCTGTTCTGAGTCATTTTTCTGGGCTGTTGCAACTTCTCAGAAAGACTGGGGAATGTGGCTGAGCCTTTAGAAATAAGAATACCTTAGAATAAGGTATCATGGAATCCAAATTGGTCATAGTTGGACTGGGGTGACACTAACATCTTATAAATCTTGACATCCTTGACATGAAGATTTGGCAGTGATTAGGATGTGACTAGGATGAATGGGAATCTCTCAACAGACAGAAATGCAGTTGAGCTTTATCTAGAAATGAGTACAATTTTATCTCATCCTGCTTTCAAAATAAACACGTCCTTCTTCTTGAAATTCCTCTTAAATAGGTTTTCACACAAATATAATAAAGATTTAGCCAAGGATTGCCATACTTCTCTGCTATTTTACATGCATTTTCCTAAAAGGAATGATTAAAACCCAATGGGGTGTGTGTGTGTGTGTGTGTGTGTGTGTTTTAAGGGAGGTCCAAGCAGCTAAATATCCACATAGAAGAGCTGTGATACAGGGGTAAGAAACTAATAAGTCTTATGTACTTCCTGCGTGAGCAGGTAGTCAGTGAGCGGGCCAACAGAAAATAAAGAGAATTGCAGAGAGAAAATGATTCATCTTCAAGTAGAAATTATTTGAATGATAGCACTGAATGGAAATCACTTTTTTCCATACAAAAAAAGATAAATCTTGATAATATTCTCTTATATTTTAAAGTACACCATTAGTTGGAATCTCTATCAAATAAACTGTAAGATGGCTAGCATTATGCTACAGAATGGAAGCAAAAAACTGTATAGTTCATCAATGAGCAACCAATAACATAAGAGTAAAACCCACATGACTCTAAGTATATATATATATATTTATTTATATATATTATATGTATATATTTATATATAATAAATATATATTTATATTATATATAAAATATATATTTATATTATAAATATATATTTATTTTATATTATAAATATATATTTATATTATAAATATATAAATATATATTTATTTTATATTATAAATATATATAAATAAATATATTCATATTCTATATAAAATATATAATATATATTTTATATAGAACATAAAAATATATATTATATATATAATAAAAATTTGTATCTTATATAAATATTTATATATTTGTCAAAAGGTCAGAATGAGAATTATAGGAGGTAGACCTTATAGATGGCAGTAAGTAATACAAGATAACATCTTCTGGGACACCTAGTGTCTCAGTTGGTTAAGTATCGGCCTTCAGTTCTGGGATCAAGTCCTGCATCAAGCTACTTGCTCAGCAGGGACCCTGCTTCTCCCTCTGCCTGCCACTCTCCCTGCTTGTGCTCTCTCTCTCTCTCTCTCTCTGACAAATAAGTAAATAAAATCTTAAAAAAAAGAAAGAAAGATAAAAAGAAAAAAAGCATCTTCAAAGAAAAATTACTAGGGCTAATTGCAACTCTACCTTTATTAGCCATGAAATCTTATGTTCCTAGAAGTTTGCTTTGTCTCAGTTTCCTCATCTGTACAAAGGGGATTATAATAACAGTCACCCCTTATAGGGTTGATTAAAGTAGTCAAATGAAATAATTTGTGTGAATATAGCATAAAGAAAAATTCATTGGTCATCACTCGATAACTTTTAGTTATATTTGTTAAGGCAAGATGTTCAGAAATTTGCCTCCAAAAATAAATAAATAAAACTCAGGTTAATACAGCAGTAAATCAGGAAACCAGCATTAATATGCCTATCTGTATTCACCTGCTTGTCAAGGACTTGCTTACTAAATAAGATAATCAATTTATCATACCTTTCTAATTAATAAGTACATAGCTCCTCTCCCTATGCTCTTTTATCAGATATATGACATTAGTTGAAAAGTGACATGACAGTGATATGAAAATTACAACATCGGCAGGCTCTGAATAAATAAAACCTGAAACAAAATCTTTCCTGGTGCCAAGCAGAGAATAGCGGAGATGCAGATGGATATTTCAGGATTGAGTATAGAACAGTACATCACACAATACTGGCAGAACACTAGAGACGAAGCTCTTTCAAAATAAAACTATGAAATATTGGTGGGGACATACAGCTCTGCTATTTCATTGTGAATGACACAGTAAGTCTAATAAAGTAGCTGATTTATTGAAAACCTTATCACATTTTAAAGGGAGGTGTTTTACTGATTCTCTTTACCCACTACAGAACTTATGCAGTTGTGCCAAAAGAGGGTTTGATCTTTATTCAAGCAAAAACCAATTTCTTCTACATAAGGACAGTAGGAAATTCAGCCTTCACCCCTCGAATATAAAAATTTCAACATATGCACTACTATAGGCACATGTTTATATTGAAAAAGTGAATCAATTTTTGTAATCAATGACTATATTTCTTGTGTTATTTATAAATATGATTTTTTTTCTCTTTAATATTATACTTTCTACTGTATATCCATGCTTTCCTTAAACTGACAAAGGGTATTGTTTTCCTCTCATTTTTCAAAGAAGGAATCATGGTATATTCCATAAAAGGTGGGGGATGGGGAGATATGGGGTAATGGGGCACTTGTCCATTCCTCTAACTCTATTATTAACTTCTGGGCTCCCAAATATCTCAGCTTAGGCATTTGTTTTTACAGAGTCACTGAGAAAAAAATGGCTGCAATATTTACTTATAGCCCTCTTTCTGATTGATCGAACCATGTTGGGTTAACAAAATAAGCCTCCTAATAAATATTCTGTTTTTCTTCCCAGGAAACTACATTTCTTGATTTTCCTCTTTGGACTCGTTTTCTCTGTTGCCGCCTCTCAGACCCTCCTTCCCCGCCTAGCCACCAGAAGCCATCCACAAAGGATTGCTACTGTTCAGTAGTAAGACCTTGATTGATTGATTGATTGATTGATTCCAATTCCTAGCCCTTATTACACAAAGAAATAGTCCTTCAAAAATAAATCAAAACATTTTTGTTTCCATTTTGGTAGCAACTTGATTTCTTTGATAAGTTGGTAGAAGATAACTACAAATGTTTATAATCTTTGTTTTAAAGAAACATCTACTTATTGGATGTGCCACACAAATATCCTTCAATTTCCATAAAAGAATGGTGCATGGAGGGGCGACTGGGTGGCTCAGTGGATTAAAGCCTCTACCTTTGGCTCAGGTCATGGGATCCAGCCCCACATCGGGGCTCTCTGCTCAGTAGAGAGCCTGCTTCCCCCCTCTCTCTGCCTGCCTCTCTGCCCACTTGTGATCTCTCTGTCAAATTTATTTTAAAATCTTTAAAGAATAAATAAATAAAAATAAAAATAAAAGAATGGTGCATAGAACGACAAGTAATTTTCTAATCAGTTTTTCATCATTGGACAATTATTACAATATATTAAATTTGCCATCAAATAATGCAGTATTAAACCTTCAAAAATTATGCATCACTGAAAGTCTTAAACTATTTTCAACTATTTGTTTAAAACAGTGACTTTTAACTTTTCTTTTTTTTTGACTTTTAACTTCTCAGTATAAAATTCAAAGAAAGTATGATGAAAGAAATGATGTCTCAAAAAGCCAGTGTGAGGACTATTAATTTAAATGAGGTAACTGATCTGATAATTATTCAGAAGTTTTTTTTTATTTTTAATTTCTTTATTTTGTATTGTTTTATTTTTTTACATCTAAAATTTGATTTTGAGAGGCGCCTGGGTGGATCAGTGGGTTAAAGCCTCAGCCTTCGGCTCAGGTCATGATCTCAGGTTCCTGGGATCAAGCCCTGCATTGGGCTCTCTGCTCAGCGGGGAGCCTGGTTCCCCCTCTCTCTGCCTGCCTCTCTGCCTACTTGTGATCTTATTCCTCTCTGTCAAATAAATAAATAAATACATAAATCTTAAAAAAAAAAGTATCCTAAAATTTGATTTTAAAAGGTAGAGCATAGGGAATATAGTCTTTTGTACTTTAGTAGCATTGTATGGTGGCAGATTTTAGCTACGCTTGTGTGAATATAGCATAATAAGAAAAACTAAGTGTCTGTTTTTGTGCCAGTAACACACTGTCTTGATGATTATCGCTTTGTAATAGAGTTTGAAGTCAGGAATGGTGATGCCGCCGACTTTGGTTTTCTTTTTCAACATTCTTCTGGCTATTCGTGGTCTTTTCTGGTTCCATATAAATTTTAGGATTATTTGTTCCATTTCTTTGAAATAAATGGATGGTATTTTGATAGGGATTGCATTAAATGTGTAGATTGCTTTAGGTAGAATAGACATTTTCACAATATTTGTT